>JAJJWW010016502.1:0-26744 GCA_023531295.1 Papaver armeniacum | reverse complement strand
TTAGTTTTGACCGATCTTTTAATGTTGTGATGAAGTTAGGCTAGCAACATAGTACAAAACGATAATGAGAGAAAAACTAGAAGAATAGAATGATAGGAAATCAACAAGACGTTGATAAATTGAGTCAGGCTAGAAGCCAAATTACTCATTGAAAATCTAAAGATTATTTTCATAAAAAACAATAATAAAGTCTACCTTCTAAAGAATACCTAGTCGCCTATTTATACTAGAAACATAAATCCAAACAAAGAAACCTAAACTAAATGTGGAAACAACTAAAAACGTCCCTAAAATCATAAGACATTCCTAATTAGACAATAACCCTAAAGAAGGACAATATGCCCCCGCATCAACCACCTAGGTTGAAAGATTTCTGCATCTCACGAGAACGTCTTAATAACTTCCAGCTGCCTTCCCACGATCAAAAAACAAAACTTGTAGCCTTAGAGATCCTAAGACGCAATAAGCAAGAAATGTTGTTCAACTTAATTGCACCATATGATATCTTTGCAACTTTCCTCGATCAAATACGAAACCACAATCATCATTGTTGATTCCCACAAAGAGCTCTAACTCCATTACCCCATCTTGATATTCAAAGAGAGTTAATCAGGGTCCAAAACTTTTCTCATCCTACCACGACAAGCAAAAATGAATTTCTCCCAAGCTTTCCTTGTAATACTTTATTCCATCTATTGGCATATCTTTGCATTGTATACATCCCGATCATACTAGTGGTTTCTTCTAGAACGATTCATGACCTAGCTTGGATATCTTTGCTAGTTGCTAACTCTTCCTCCACATCACAAGCTCTTTTTATGACATCTAGAGGTGAACTACATAGGACTGCAATACATTCCTCAAGGTTAGATTGACTCCCCTATTGTTGTGGAAACCAATGACCACCATTTTCTGCTGTGTCCGTATGTTCTCTTCATTGTCTTCATTCGCACTATTGGCGATATAAATCATTAACAAGCTTCTCCGCTCAAATTCAAATGAGATAGTATGTATCTCTACTATTCGTTATATCTTATTCACTAATCGCCTTGTCACATATGTTACCTTAAGAATAAAATCTAATAATGAATTTTAGAGCTGCAACCAAATATTCTTGCCAAAGGGTAACCATAATTTCTAGGAGATAAAAACTACCCATAACCACCATATACGAGATACAAATTAGCCCTTATAGTTTCTAACATTTGTCCGTTGACTCTCCAAACACAAATTCTCAATGTTGGATTCACGTATCAAGAGTCCAAGCCACTTTGATAGCATGATCACACCTTTGTTGAACGCTGTGATCTTTTAGATTCTTTAGCACCTAAACCACTTACACTAATGTCACTTGTCTTAGGTTGCTTACGTTGTTTAATAAATTGTCTCCTGCTCAAGCTCTTAGCTTTCAACAACACTTAAAAGATGAAGTGCAAAGGGGCTCCGCTTTCCTTCCCATTTTCTTGCCGTAATGCAATTCCCAAAATATACCAATACCCGCTCATGTCGACTTTTTCCGAGGATTGTTGAATACCGATTAACAACCTTACTAACCCACTTCGATTAGTAGGCTGCCCACTTAGAATTACAACTGAGATACCGTGGATGCGAGCAATATCTAAGTCCTGATTCTAAGCTAAAAACATTGCATATCTCCGTTAATCGACTTGTCATATCAAACTCCAAGAATCCATCATCTCATGGCAGCTTCTCATGTTAACACATTCAATCTAAAGTGACGATTCTTAAATGCTAGCCAACCGATCCAAAGATCAAATTCCCGCCAATAATTGTTGTCATTTCCACGCATTGTTGTCTTCTTCTTGATGATTTTTTCACACTCGTGACCGATAAAATCTTATATCACCAGCGTAGCTTCTCTTCCTCGCCAAATCACGTCCAAAAATAGTGACACCGGTCCAGCCATGTTGCGTATGATACTTGTATGCAGCCCTCACATAGTTTACTAGTAAATAAGGTAACCGAGAATCTCTACCTTGAGCCCCCAACTCATCACAAGTCTTTTGCACACTTTTGAGTAATGCACCCATGGCAAAGGAATCTTCCACACCGAGTCCCTCTCATCATTAGAGAGAATTCGATCATGACCCAACTTCTTCACATACAATTGGGAACTCCTCGAGTTTGTGACATGGACCTTGAGTTTCATTATCATGACATAGTATTGGAATACTTACTATGTTTGGTACTTCTTCCATCATCATACTCCTCCTTTGTTAGAGAAAATTCGCCACTAATTTTACCGGCACAATTCTCTCTACGTTTAAATTCCTTCTTGTACTTATATAAAAATCAGACCTGCACTAAGATTGTCTACCATATGCAAGAGCTAGATTTTACAAACATAACGAAATAGGTTTATGATTACCTATGATGCTTGTGTCTTCCTTAATAAAGAATCGGTACCAGAAGATGTAAGCATACCTTGTTCTACAACTTCCGAAAGAGCTGTCTTCAGATCAATACCATCAAGTAAGCAAAACTTTGTCCTCAACTGCAATCATCGACTGGTGGTAAGTCCCAATCCACAACAACTCTATCTTCTTCACTCGCATATTGAGAATGGTGTTTCCTCACGAACAACGAGTTCGCCTTCACTCTCAATCATTGAGAATGGTGTTTTCTTTAATAAAATCGACCGTTTCATGTTGATATACTTTAGAAACTCCTTCCATGAATCTAAAGGTTTGCGTCGGCCTTCCTAGATCTCCATAAGGCTTCCGCATGCGTCTCGTCTTTAGACTTGCCAACCGTAGCAAACAAGTTCTTCAACTTGCTTTCCGCTCCATTTTTTCCAAATCACTGACAACATGTTGTCAACTATAACTCTAATCTCGGCTGATAAGTTTGAGTACCTCTTCCACCACCACCTCTAACTCTTCCTGCCATTATAGCTAGCTAGGGTTTGTGGGGTTTTTGTTCTAGCGCCAATTGATGAAGTTAGGGCTAGCAACATAGGGCACAAACTCCATAATAGAGAGAAAACTAGAAGAATAGAATGATAGGAAATCAACAAGACGTTGATAAATTGAGTCTAGGGCTAGAAGCCAAATTACTCATTGAAAATCTAAAGATTATTTTCATTAAAAACAATAATAAAGTCTACCTTCTAAAGAATACCTAGTCGCCTATTTATACTAGAAACATAAATCCAAACAAAGAAACCCTAAACTAAATGCGGAAACAACTAAAAACGTCCCTAAAATCATAAGACATTCCTAATTAGACAATAACCCTAAAGAAGGACAATATGCCCCTGCATCATGTTGTCATTTTCGAGACTTAGTGTATGATTTTTAGTTGCTGAACATGTTCAATCCAAGAAAAATAATGCTTCGGATAGGAATTAATAGAAGAATAGTGAACACTAATAGCCATAACCTTGGGATGCTATGCAAAGTTGGTGAAAACTGTTAAGAAAGAGAAAACACTTTTCATTATGAATGCCATGGAAGTTTCAATGAGATTCTTTCGCCGTAGTGAGGATTTTCGCATCGTTTTTTAGTTGGCTGAGTCTCACCCGCTTTATGTAAATACAATATAAATGGAGTTTTTCTGTGGCAAAACGAGGAGTTTGAAACCGTGACTTAAAGTTTGGGGGCAGTATGGTGTTAACTGCTTCTTCCCCAAGAAAAAGAGGGGAAATTGCTTATACATAGTAAAGTTTAGGGTTATCGATATCAATCATTTGCTCTTATGAGAATGGTGCAGCTCTTTGTTACTAGTGTGTTGATCCTATCATTATGATCTAAAAATTCATCTCCATATATGTAGTGAATGTAAGAATTATTTTAAGCAAAGCGATTGGAAGGAATATGTCGACACAAGAGTTATCTAGAAATTTAGTGAATATAGACTGCAGAATTTTGTTTTGCTATTTGATATCATGGTACCTTTCTTGAGCATTATTCACCAAAGGAGTCGTAGATTTATTAGGTTGAGAGGCACTTGACTATTTGATTTTTAGCATCATTTTGGACTGTGCAGGAGGGACCTATTAGGTGTTTTTTTGGTGGATCAAAAGACCCATTTGATCTTGATTGTGGTTCCCGAGTTGTGGGGGACAAGCAGCGTTAAGTTTGCTAGGAGACCTAATAACAATGCAATGCGTGCTTTCTCGGGCGACACTAAAGTGGCTTAGACCAAACAACATCACAAAAAATTTCCTAATTCTATGTTGTTATTTAGAATTTCATATAGCACCTACTTAAATCCCACAATCCCGTTTGACTAATCATCCTGTTTGTGTATGCCTTCTTGGGGTTTATAATTTTAGCTCTCATATTATAATTCACATCAAGCTCTCTCGAGTTGAGGAATATCTCATACGCAGCTAGAACTGGCAGCTGGCAAGGATTCCAAATCCTTCTTAGAGCATGACTATTAATCCGAGTCATGGTCAAATCCAGAGACATGGTCAATAACACGTTCTTAAAACAAATACGTTCTTAAAACCCTATCTCGATCTCCGTCTTCAAAATCAAACCCAATTTCTCTTTCAAAACCCTATAAAAGTAATTAGCAGTTCAATTTAATAGCCGTCTCTTTGCTATCACTATTAACCTTCTCTTATCAAGGATTTCATCATGGGGAGGTTCAACGATCTCCGTAAGAAATCATACTAGACGTATTAACTAGGTTACCGATCAATCTGTTTGAAAGCAAATTAGTTTGCAAACCATGGAGAGATCTTGTTCATCTTCGATCATTCTCTCTAGGCACTTGGATCATCGCCTTAATTCTCACGCTTCATGAGTTAGGTTTTATTGTTTTGAGTCTAAACGAATTTTATTATGCTTTGTATGATGAGAATTGTCATGAGACTGTAACAACAAGGATTGATCTAAACCTTCCATTTAAGAATTATGCTTTTGTTAGTTCATGTAATGGTTTAGTTTGCTTCAGCTTCATGGTATTCCAATTACAAATCTGATCCATATCATTATTCCTAGACCAAGTATATCTGCAATCCACTACAAGAGAATATGTTATTCTTCCCGAATTTGAAGGAAAGTACCGGTGGACGGATTTGGTTGTAGTACTCTTGACCAATGAGTACAAGGTTGTTAAGATATATGTGCCCGGGAGATTCAAATGTTGGATCGTGTCGTATACACTCTTGGCAGCAGGCACCGATGGAGAAATGCAGAACGATGGATGTTGATATGCAATATGTTAGAAGATGTGTTGGTGTGTTTGTAAACGGAGCTCTTCATTGGGCGAACTACAAAGGAACCATTGTTCTTGCTTTCCATTTGTCTCGATGAGAAGCTTAGTCAACTTCCATCACCACCACCTTGTTTGACACGAGATGTCATACAATAGGGGGTTTTAGGTGGTTTTCTAAGTGCTACTTTTCGTTACAAAGCGGTGGTTGTGAAATATGGTTATTGAAGAAGAGTAAGATAACAATGATTTCAGTTTCGGAGTAAAGATCGTAGTTTCCATAAATCATATACCTCGTCGGCAATATGAGTTGACGAGGAGTGGGTGGCTTATGTTCCATGAAAATTACGAAATTGTGAGGTACGATCCAAAAGCTTCATCTCACGAAATGGATGTCAATTTTGGCATGCCTATTTCTCGATGCAATCCCTCACAAGAATACTTTAGTTTCGTTAAAAGTATTAGGAGAAAAGGATACAAAAACAATGGAAAGAACAAGTTCAAGTAAGGAGGCAGAAAAACAATGATAAATCAAGAAGCCAGTTAACAAAGTAAGGCGTGTCATTCTTAGAATTTTGAAATCCATCAAGATGAAGAAATATCTCTAGGTAAGTATAAACTAATCCTCTTCATTAATAATTACTTTTGTCAATGTTGCTATGTTAATTGCACAATTTGCTATCTAGCTACTTATAGGAAATCTTGATGGAACAAACGAGTGCTTTCCCTGATGGTCTTACTTCTGAACTTAATGTTACAAAGTCATTATTTTAATTTAGTACGTGATTTGAAGTCTCTAAATTAGTTCAAATGAAGAAATAATTTTCGCCATGTGCCACCCTAGAAACAAGTGGGAAATTGGGTTGACATATAGTCAAAAGTTTAGGTTTATGGATACGTATTAAACCTTTTGCTCTTACGATAAAAATAAACTATGCAGCTCTATGTTGTTAGTTATTAGGTACCGTAGTCCTGTATCACTAATGATCCAAAGTATTCGTTTCGGATATGCCGTGAATACAGATACATACATAAACGCAAAGAAACATTATATAATCTAATTATTTTGTTATGATATTTGACTAGTGATTCATTGACTATACACATTACTTAATTTAGTTTGTGAAGGAAAAAGACTTGCAAAAGATTGACTGGAACATCTTCACGTGATACAAGAAGAACATGAGTGTCAAATTTAGAACTTCTTTTAGCCGCCATTACACGAATTCTTCTCGAGCTATTCCAATGGATTGTTCTGCCATTACCAATATGTTAGAGTTGTTTTTACAATAGCTTGTTTTGTATAGATCCAGAAGAAGAACTAAGAGCAACTAACTAACTCAGTAGAAATCCCTGTGTGTAGCGTTAAAAGTTGCTTGTTCAAGTTGTTGTTGCTTAGTTACATCTGATCTCATTTTACTTTCTGAATATTAGTGCCTATTTATCAATCAAAAAGACAAAAACGCATTTTTCCAAACCTTTGCCGGTACGCTTTGCAAATAGTTGTGTTTAGTCAGGTGAACTGATTTTTTAAGAATCTATCTTTGATCCTTTCCAATGCTAGTGGAAGTGTGTTCAACATAAACACAAGGGGTTCATCATAACACCTTTTTTGAATTGTCTCGAGAACATAAATTTAAAGAATACACTTGTGCCCTAATCCTAGTTTCAACTTATGTGAGAAATCAGATTGGTATGTTTTTAGGTGAAAAGCCAAAAACGTGGCATAGAAGTAGTAATATGGATCACTTGACGAAATAACAATGTTGCTTTATTTTGTTCATTATATTTCCTTTTTTAGACATTTTTATGGGTGGGTGGTGTCACTACGGGAAAAAAAGATCAACTACTCTTGAAAAGAGTTGTCATACATCTACTGACACGTTTATCGATAGGTTGCATAAGGGGGTTGTAGAAGATCCTCAATTCTTTACAACTCTTCATTCTAAAGTCGAAACATAGTTGTCGTTTAGTTTTGTACAATGCTTGCTTCAGTTGTGAATGTCTTTGAAATTTTCCTCTTGATGCCTAACACAACTCTTACCCGGTTGTGAAAATAACCCTACACTACACTTGTTGTAGTTGTATAAAATTTGTTAACAACTATGGCTAGAGTTGTGTATGAATTCTTTGACAACTATGATTAGAGTTGTATGTCATTTCCTTTGACAACTTTTGTTTGAGTTGCAAGTCACTTCTTTGACAACCTTTCATAGCAGTTGTGTTTATTTTTTCATTTGTGAAAAAAAATATATTGAAATTGGTAACAGCATTCAAAATATACCAAAGATTATTCAAATGTAAACCATCAAAATGTGACAAAAGATTAAAACACTTAAACCAAATCTTTAGAACTCGAGCCCGCAAATTATTATAACCATTCTTACTTGTGAAACTATCAATAATCTACAATGTAATCATTTACCAATTTGAGACTCCAACAAGTTATCTTACACGAGAAACTCTAGCAACACCCATCTACTTAACCTAGCTACTGCAGAATCAGCACCAACAATCCTCAGCTGCTCGGCACGCCATCATCTTCTCTTGTTGTGAGTCTCTAGATGCAACTTATTTAGACATTCAACCTGTGCGAAGCTATCTGCAATTCAGTGCTATTAACTCAAACCAAAAGCCTTCAGCATACACAACCAAAGACCCATCATGTCATCCATTTCTTCATCACCAGAAGTACCATGAGCGAACATCAACAACAAATCTTCAATCTGCAATAGCAGACCCATTGAATTCCTTCATTATGCCATTTGAGAAGCAACACTGTCAAAAGTATAGAGCATTGCCATCACAATGTATAATGGCAAGAAAATGTACATGGGTGGGACTTTTACCATATCCTGCAGCTTTATAAAATTATGTCAAGATTTTGTACTTTGGATTTAGATCCTTAGATTGTGTAGTCAAATAGTATCTAAAAGAAAAAAGAAAAAAAATCAAGTCTACAATAGATTGTATCTACAAACTACCTTGATTACTTGTCCAATGATACAACGATGCAGTTCCCTTGGAAGATGAGTAAAAGCCTTCGGGAACTCCAGTTGAACTTCCTTTGGAATAGTGAATGACATCGCTATCCACACCAAAACCATGAAAGGAACCCCATAGTTTGCAATAAGGCTTATGAGGAATCCCGTAATAAAGTTCGAAACTACATTTAGATTCCAAGTACTCTGTAGTACAGCTAGATCACCGATATTTTTCAAACCTGTTCCGCAACGCCATGTGAAAATTAGTCCCAAAGAAATCCATTTTTTATATAGCCACTCAAATTGATATCTTTCATCATTTGGATTTTCAAATTTTGAATTGCAAATTCACCAACCATTCCTCGTAATTCAAAGTTGGGAAAAAAAAAAAGTTAACAAAACTTTTGTTCATTAAAATATCCATCGGTTTTATTTTGCCAAAAGAGAACTACTATTAGTCTTCTACCTTAATGGCCTCTTGGATGAAAAGAACTCAAACCAAAGAATTCCTCCATTTTCTTGTCTCGACAATCACAATCAAAATACCGAGATTTCTCAACACTGATTCATATCAAACCCAAATCCAAGTTGAGAGTAAAATCCACGCTTGAATTAAAATTGATTTCATTTCCATTTACGCCTGCAACATTGCTCATAAAACCACCATAACCAATCACCAGCTGAATTTAAGTCTTGATCTAGTCCTCTTTCGAGTCCTTCATCCACTGCATCAGTCACAACTTTGTTTGCCTTCGCACCGTTATTGACAGACCCAGCACCGAATTTCGCTGTTGACTGCCTCTTGTTCTTGGAAGCTTCTCGTCATTTTGTTGTTGAAAGCTTCTGCTGCTTGAGAGATTCTTGAAGTTCTAGTCTTTTCGACCTCATATTCAATTATCAGATACTGAAAACAAAAATTCACATAACATCTGAGAAATCTACAAACTACATACACTAAAAATTCAATAAAAACCCAAACAAAATTGTCTAAATTTATAAAGAAACCCCAATTTGTATACCCTAATTTCATTACAAAAGAAAAAACCCCAAATAATTTCTAAGTTCAGACACCACCAAGAACACCAAATTATAATAAATTTACACCACAGAGGATTCTTTAAATTCCAAAGAATGTAATTAAAAACCCCAAATAAATTCACAAGAAAAACTTCATCTTCTCGAACTTGGACATCAATAGAAGACCAAATTTCTACAAAGAGTAGTAGCGTTTTTGAAGGGTTACCTGATATTGTTTAGGATTTGATTACGAGGCTTGATAGGTTCTTCTTCAAACCACGGAAAACAACCACCAGAACCCATCTCGGTTCCTTCTTTTCTGTAATCGATTTCACCTCAGAAAAGGCCAAAATTTTCATCTCCAATTTCTTGTTCGACCTAACTATAATTCATCATCGATCTTGATTTCTATGTTGCAAGAAGAACACCAAATCCAAAAATTGAACCCATGATTAAGAAACTTTGATAAGAGATGCGAGAAGATAATAAATTTTCTCGTTGTTTATTCGCTTCTTCGTGGATGGAGAGGTATGGTTCAAGTTATGGCTAGGTTAGATGTTGAATGGGGTTCTGAGATTGAATCAATGAAAAAAAAAAGAAATCAGTAGCAGATTACGAATTGAAGTTAGGTTTCATTTTATTTAGGGTTTCATTATTAAACACCCCATCTTAGATTTTCTCGAAGAGCAGAGGAGAAGAAGATCGAGCAAAACCAAGAAAGAGAAAATAGATAAGAATTAGAGTTCGAGTGGTGGTGGGTGATACAACCAAGAATGGATTTGGACCAGATCTTTTTTTATCCCCTCATACGGATTAATAAAAGATCTTGACGGTTGAGATCGTATTTGAGATGCATATACTCTGATTGGGAAATATGTGTTTCTCTTTGTGTTAATACGAACTCATGTTTTCGGTTTAATTATCAATCTTCGACATGAAAAAAATACAAAAAAATATTAATAAATTCAGACATTGTTATCGACATTCCGATATGAAAAATCCGTAAAATGTATAATAATGAATCGGGAAAATGAAATGAATTCGATAATTGTTGTGTTTCTTTGTGCTTTCTTTGTGTTTTTGTGCTTCCTTTGAATTTCGACTAGTCATATAAGTCATGAAGTAATTTTGACAAGTCATATAGGTCAATAAATAGCTTTAGTTCACACTTTGGTAAACTTAGGTTATAAGATAACTAGAGATGGACCAATAAATTCGTGATGGTTCTGACTTTAAACTTAGCCGGATACATCATCAAAATCGATGAATATGAAGCTCATTGTTGATTCAACTTCAAATGTAGTATAACAACATACAAACTATGATCCAAAAGCTCTGGGAGGGTTCTGACTTCAAACTTAGCATGATAAATCATCGAAATCGATAAATATGAAGCTCGGTGTTGATTCGAACTTCAAATGTGGTATAACGACATACAAATTATGAACTTATAAGATTCTTGGAGCGTTACGACTTCAAAGTTAGCATGATACATCATCGAAATCGATAAATATGAAGTTCATTATTGATTTGAAATTCAAATGAGGTATATAACAATTGAACATAACAGAATTTCTCTTTCCCCGAAACCTTAAACAAACCCTATTCTGGCATATTGTATGCATACATTGGCTCCGGATCGAAACCGGGATGGAAGTGGACTACAATAAGTCGAAACTTGGTAAGAATGATGAGTTCATCCATTTACAGTAAGATTCCTTTGGAATATTCCCAAACCTTAAACAAACCCTATTCTCGGCATATTGTATGCATACACTGGCCCGAGATCGAAACCAGGCCGGGAGTGGACTACTATATATAAGTCGGAAACTTGGTAAGAATGATGAATCCATCCATTTACAGTAAGATTCCTTTGGAATATTCCCTAAACCTTAAACAAACCCTATTCTCGGCATATTGTATGCATACACCTGCCCGAGATCAAACCCGGCCGGGAGTGACTACTATAAGCCTGAAACTTGGTAAGAATGATGAATCCATCCATTTACAGTAAGATTCCTTTGGAATATTCCCCGAAACCTTAAACAAACCATATTCTGGCATATTGTATGCATACACTGGCTCCGAGATCGAAACCGGGGAGTGGACTACTATAAGCCTGAAACTTGGTAAGAATGATGAATCCATCCATTTACGTAAGATTCCTTTGGAATATTCCTTAAACCTTAAACAAACCCTATTCTTGCATATTTTATGCATACACCGGCCCGAGATCGAAACCTGGCCGGGAGGGACTACTATAAGTCGGAACTTGGTAAGAATGATGAATCCATCCATTTACAAGTAAGATTCCTTTGGAATATTCCCTAAACCTTAAACAAACCCTATTCTCGGCATATTGTATGCATACATTGGCTCCGAGATCGAAACCCTGGCCGGGAGTGGACTACTATAAGGCTAAAACTTGGTAAGAATGATGAATCCATCCATTTATGTAAGATTCCTTTGGAATATTCCCCAAACCTTAAACAAACCCTATTCTGGCATATTGTATGCATACACTGGCTCCGAGATCGAAACCTCGGTGGGAGTGGACTACTATAAGTCGGAAACTTGGTAAGAATGATGAATCCATCCATTTACAGGTAAGATTCCTTTGGAATATTCCCTGAAATCTTAAACAAACCCTGTTCTGGCATACTGTATGCATACCCTAGCTCCGAGATCGAAACCTGGCCGGGAGTGGACTACTATATATAAGTCGGAAACTTGGTAAGAATGATGAATCCATCCATTTACAGGTAAGATTCCTTTGGAATATTCCCAGAAACCTTAAACAAACCCTATTATGGCATATTGTATGCATACACCGGCTCCGAGATCGAAACCTGGCTGGGAGTGGACTACTATAAGTCGGAAACTTGGTAAGAATGATGAATCCATCCATTTACAGGAAGATTCCTTTGGAATATTCCCCGAAACCTTAAACAAACCATATTCTCGGCATATTGTATGCATACACTCGGCTCCGAGATCGAAACCTCGGGCCGGGAGTGGACTACTATAAGCTGGGAAACTTGGTAAGAATGATGAATCCATCCATTTACAGTAAGATTCCTTTGGAATATTCCCGAAACCTTAAACAAACCCTATTCTCGCATATTTTATGCATACACTGCTCCGAGATCGAAACTCGGGCCGGGAGTGGACTACTATAAGCTGGAAACTTGGTAAGAATGATGAATCCATCCATTTACAAGTAAGATTCCTTTGGAATATTCCTCGTAAACCTTAAACAAACCCTATTCTCGGGATATTGTATATGCATACATTGGCTCCGAGATCGAAACCCGGGCCGGGAGTGGACTACTATAAGGCTAAACTTGGTAAGAATGATGAATCCATCCATTTATAGGTAAGATTCCTTTGGAATATTCCCAAACCTTAAACAAACCCTATTCTGGCATATCAGATGCATACACCGCTCCGAGATCGAAACCAGGCCGGGAGTGGACTACTATAAGTCGGAAACTTGGTAAGAATGATGAATCCATCCATTTACAGTAAGATTCCTTTGGAATATTCCCAAACCTTAAACAAACCCTATTCTCGCATATTGTATGCATACACCGGCCCGAGATCGAAACCTCGCCTGGGAGGGACTACTATAAGTCGGAAACTTGGTAAGAATGATGAACTATCCATTTACAAAGATTCCTTTTGGAATATTCCCCAAACTTTAAACAAACCATATTCTCGCATATTGTATGCATACATTGGTTCAAATCGAAACCTCACGGGAGTGGACTACTATAAGCTCTGAAACTTGGTAAGAATGACGAATCCATCCATTTACAGTAAGATTCCTTTGGAATATTCCTTAAACCTTAAACAAACCCTATTCCGGGATATTGTATGCGTAATCGGCTCCGAGATCGAAACCTGGTTGGGAGTGGACTACTATAAGCTCCAACTTGGTAAGAATGATGAATCCATCCATTTACGGGTAAGATTCCTTGGAATATTCCCCAAACCTTAAACAAACCCTATTCTGGCATATTGTATGCATACACTGGCTCCGAAATCGAAACCTCGCTGGGAGTGGACTACTATAAGTCGGAAACTTGGTAAGAATGATGAATCCATCCATTTACAGGTAAGATTCCTTTGGAATATTCCCCGAAACCTTAAACAAACCCTATTATGGCATATTGTATGCATACAATGGCTTCGAGATCGAAACCTGGCTGGGAGTGGACTACTATAAGTCGAAAACTTGGTAAGAATGATGAATCCATCCATTTACAGTAAGATTCCTTTGGAATATTCCTAAACCTTAAACAAACCCTATTCTGGCATATTGTATGCATACACCGCTCCGAGATCGAAACCCTGGCCGGGAGTGGACTACTATAAGCTCTGGAACTTGGTAAGAATGATGAATCCATCCATTTACGGGAAGATTCCTTTGGAATATTCCCATAAACCTTAAACAAACCCTATTCTGGCATATTGTATGCAAACATTAGCTCTGGGATCGAAACCTCGCTGGGAGTGGACTACTATAAGTCGGAAACTTGGTAAGAATGATGAATCCATCCATTTACGTAAGATTCCTTTGGAATATTCCCTAAACCTTAAACAAACCATATTCCGCATATTGTATGCATACATTGGCTCCGAAATCGAAACCTCACCGGGAGTGGACTACTATAAGCTCTGGAACTTGGTAAGAATGATGAATCCAACCATTTACAGGTAAGATTCCTTTGGAATATTCCCCGAAACCTTAAACAAACTCTATTCTGGCATATTGTATGCATACACTGGCTCTGAGATCAAAACCTGGGCCGGGAGTGGACTACTATAAGCTGGAAAATTGGTAAGAATGATGAATCCATCCATTTACAGTGTAAGATTCCTTTGGAATATTCCCCAAACCTTAAACAAAAAAACCATTTAAGGTAAGATTCCATCTAATATTCTCCAAACCTTAAAAACCCTCTTTTAGATATTTTTACCCAATCTCAAAATGCCTAAATTTTTAGAATTTAGTGAGGGGTGTTAGAGAAAATAGTTTTTAGCAGAAGTGAAAAAAAATTAGCAGAAGTGAGATTTTTTTTTGCAAAAGTGGATAAAATCTAGTAAAAGTGAGAAAAATTTAGCAGAAGTGTTTAACCCCCTACGACGACTCTTAATGGGGTTGTAAAAGGTTTATTTATCTAAGTGAGAAAAATTTAATGAACCTGAGATCAAAATAATTTTTAACGAAGTGAGAATAATTTATGCGTATGAGAATTTTTTTTTTTGCGTATGAATAAAATTTGGCGAGATGAGAAAAATTTAGCAGAGTGTTTATACCTCTACTAATGACTCTTAAGGGGTTGTAGAAGGTTCATTTATATTTTTCTTCTTATCTTTTCACTATTCCATCATTACCATCCATTTACATCATAAATCCTGGTCATTTATTTTTTGTTCCTTAACATTTTTTTCTTATCACTTTTTTTATAAAAGTAGATGTAAAATATAATCAAACATGTAAATTTGGAAGGATGGTTGGAATACCGGACTTGGAAGGAAGAGGCTCAGGTTCGACTCACCTTAGCCTCATTATTTTTTTTCAAATAAATTTTTATTTTTACAACTCTTATAGAGGTTGTGATATAAATGACAAAAAAAAAACACAAAACTACCAACATTGTGAATCCGAAAGGATGGTTGATGACTTGTACTAACGCGTAGTAGGCTTGTGTTCGAATCTCTCCAACAGCTTTTGTCGAACCTGTTAAAGTCTAAAGGTGGTCACTACTCTTTGCACACAAATGTTGTGGTTTTGATTCTCGTCACTACTCTTTGGTCCTGTTTGTCCTAAGAGTTGGACGTTTTTTAACTTTGACAACTATTATTTGATAAATGTAGTAAAACATGCCGCCTTTCACAACTTTAAAAATATGAGTTGTAAAGTTACAGTTGTAGATAACTGTTTTTCCCGTAGTGTGTGTGTGTGGTGGTGGTGGTGGATGGGGGGGTGTATGCTGTTAAGTGTTTGGCACCCCAAGAAAAATAGTGGAAATTTCTGATATGTAAGTAAACTTTAGGCTTATCATTCATCTCCGTAAATGCAATAAATCTAGGCATTATATAGCGTATAACAACAAAGTGAAAGAATATGTCAGACACATACGCGCACACATGCAGACATATAGATTGCAATTGTTTTGTTTTGTTTTGCTATTTTGACAACGGGATACCTTTCTTGAGCACCATTCACCAGTGAGGTATTGATTTATTATTTACCTTTGTCTGATTTTATGTTTTTTAGTTGACCTATCTTGCTTTCTTACTTTACATTTTGCTGGTGTTCAGTAAGAATGTAATGCTGTGAACATCGTTTAGTTATTTGATTCTGAACATCGTTTTGACTGGTAGGGGGTGTTATTTTTGGTGGCTCAAGAGTCAAGACCCATGTGATCTCTATTGTGGTGGTTCTAAAGTTGCTCAGACTTGGGGACTAAGCAGGCGATAGTTTGCTAGGAGGCTCAAGTGTCAGTGACCCGAAAGTGGCTTTGAGCTATTATTGTTGCGGAAATTGGAGAGACTCCTGGTAAACTATAGTGTGCATCACCTATTTGGGGTAAGAGCAACAAGTTTGTTACTTCAATGTGAGAGCTTTACCGAGGCCTTCAGCTTATCCACTACAAGCAATCGAATTTTTGTTAGAGAGTTTTTTCATGATATGTTAGCATGAGAGAACACTTTACCGACCTTAATTTTAGATACCAGTGGCGATCAATCGAGTCCAAAGATAGAGGATTACTTCCATTGATCCGTAGTGGGCATTACTCCAATTTTTAAAATTTTGGTCCATTTGCTCAGCATAATGCACAACTTATAATCTGGGGCTGACTGGGGCTTTTTTTTTTTTTTTTTTTGCTGTGCAAATCAATTAGTGGTAGTGAGAGAACCATTCATAAACACTTGTATATATACGGTATAGATTTTGAACTATTCAGGTGTTAATGGATTCTCATTAATGGGATTAAATTAGTAATTTTAAATCTGTGATTCCTTCTGAAGATCCCTGTGATAAATTTGCCAAAATTCAATAAAACAAAGAAATCCTTCCAAGGCGCCCAGTGTTACACAATGTCGCTCATGTCAAACTTCAATGAGATCGCCGTAAAATGTGCCCCCTAGCAGAGTGTACATACTACTATGTAGACATTGTCTTGCATCGATAAGTCGGGTTCTCGAGCATCAAAGGGTGATGCTTCCTTAAGGCCACAATTTTTTCTTCCTGGCGCTGTCAACGGAGGGTCAATTGCTGATTTAATTTTACAACTAAATTAGTAGATTTTTATCCAAATTTACTTAGGAGCTAAACAAATGAATAGTCCCAAATTTCAACTGATGGTGAGATGCCTGGTGAACCCTAGTCGTGTCTCATTCATGCTCGTACAAATCCATCTTTTAACGGTCAAAGTAGTGAGGAGGAGTACATACATTTGTACAGGAAACAATGGAGCTAAATGAATTTCTTCTGCATTGGCCACACTGCATTACGCAACATGGATAATAAGTTTTCTGGTCTTAAATCTTGATAGTTGTGGCGGGAAGTATTCATTTCCTACTTAAACACTATGTAAAAGGCGAAAAGTAAGTAGTGTTTCACAGTATTCTTAACATTTTTATTTTACTGGAAGAAAAAATCTCAATTTGTAATAAGTATTGACGCAAATTAGAATAACCTCTTGAAAATTAGCAGTGTAATGGTTGTTCAAACTAGAACCACGCAATTATTCTCGTCCATCCGCAAACATGGTCATGAATATGTTTCATGATTTTCTTTTTCTTTTATTTCCCATAAAACACACTTTTATTAAAAAAGTTACACCAAATGGTTACTACATAAGAGATTTCATATTATAGATTTAAAATTACAGAATTATTTGAAATTACATTAGACTACTTAATTAAAAGATCTGATGACCCGTGGTATGTGAAACAACGATTTGTTGGGATGAGTTGAACGCTTAAGTTTCTGATCCGTGACCCAACCTTTTAATTCATTTATTATGCAGTTATAATCACTTTTCATCAGGACCCTATCATTATATTATTTTCATAGTTTACTCCAACATCTCAAAAATTTATGTAAATTAACTATATATTTTATCTTGGTGTTCAGGCACATTTCAGAAATCCAATCGTTAGCTTGCTAACCTTTTATAGCATTTGTTCACCCCATTTTCGTGGCAAGTCGGTTGATACATTAGTCACTTAAAAGATGTTTTGCATTTGTAATGATATGATGGAACTAGCGGTGGAACCAGTATTTTATTGTGGACTTCAAAAAGATTAGCATTTAATTTTAGGCCTTGGTGAGTCTTTGTGGCAATTATTGGAGTAACTTTACCCACCTGCCCCACATATAATATGCCATTGAAAGGACAAATAAAAGTCACCATCTCAATCTTCATGTCATGCCAGACACATCCATGTCCATCCAACCAACCTACCCTGCCAGCACAGGAATGTGAAAGGAGGGCTTGTTGTCACATCACATGTAATACGCACGACAAAATGTCATGGTTATCAAGTTCATAATTATAAGCAGCAGATTTGGCTATTTCTTGGGAAACATGTGCAATCAAGTCTACCAAAAGCAAAGCCTTGCCAATGCTATTGACTTGTAGACTCTGAACATTCATATTCAAGATTCCAAACCTTGGAAAGCTTCCAAATCCCCCACGTATTGCGTTTCATGCACAAATCCTTTTTTTGGTCTTGTCAAAGTGGCTCCGTTCGATAGTATAACTTTTCTTTAACATGGTAAATGCATGTACTCCGACAACCTAGAGTGCATTTTTTTTTTTTTTTGAAGCATGAAGATAAATAAAAGGAGTTAGGTTACAATTTGTCGTGGGTATGTGCTGCCCACATAATCATGGTTCATTTCCTGCTGTATTTTGTTTTGTCAGTCGTAGTCTCCAGCTCGAGACCTCCTCGTCCTGGTCTGCGCTTCTTTTTTTTTTAATAAAATTTCATTTTCAAAAAATTTGAACAATTGACAAATTTCTCACATTCACCGTAAAAACCAAAATATTATCCTAGAAACTAAAGGTCTTTTAGAGGGTCAGATTTTAGGTTTGTAACTCCGCTATCAACAGATGGGAGTTGAAGATACTTTAGCTAAAAACTAAAATTAACAGAGTAGATTTTAATTATTACGAGGATCATCCTTGAGATGCAATGGATCAGGTTAATAATGACTCACCTATTGTTACAATCTTATTTTATCAGAAAAACTATTCTTAAATCATCAAAAAGATGTGCAAAGATGGTATTTTTTTCATGAATTATAACAATCTTTTTATACTCTCCCAAAAAACTGAAACCTCTGGAAACCCTTGAGCTCATTTCTTATACAATTATAACAACCACTAATTAGAACTTCCATCGTAATATTATCTTCACAAGTTACTCCAACATCTTAGAAGTTCATATAAATTTAAAATAGATTTGTAATTCATTGTGGCCGCATTTCGAAAAATCCAATCACCGCCTTATTAATCTTTATATATAAAAACTATAGCACTTGTTCATTTCATTTTTGTGGTAAAGCGGTTAACACAGTAGTCACCTGAAACATTTATTGCATTTGTATGGTACAAAGGTCTTACAACAAATGACAAATGCAAACGAGAAGAAAACAAACAAGAAACATGATGAGCTTAAACGATATGTAATAAATCGAACAGAAACCAGTGTAGGACTTAAAATATCCATAGAAAAGAAAAGAATGAAAAAAAGGCGCAAGCCAAATATGGCAACTGAATTATTATTAGATGCGTGCCCGTCCGGGAGCATGGGTCGGCGGAATTTGGACGCTTTTTTAAGTGGGTCTCATACAGGGACGCTTTTAACAAGTTCGTTATCTCCAAACGGTGTCGAAATAACGTGTTCCTTCGGTTGGTGCAGACGCAAATGAAAAAAGGTTGGGGGACGAACGTTGATAAAAAAAAAAGGCGCTTAAGTAGTTTGAGTATTTCCTAGTCATTATGTATTCAAATTAGTAGCCCATTATCAATAGCTTCCACGAACTAAAGCAACCCCTCCACCACTACAGTGGAAATATAGAATTTCCATAGCATGCAATTGAAGGGAGGCAAAGGACAAACGAAGTATACCTTCTTCATCAGACATCTAAATCCCATGTCTATCCAACAAACCAACCAACTCACATCATACCACACTTTCTATCCTTCTACAGAAAGCATAATATTGGAGAGGTAAATCCGAACACTTCAACTCGGTATTTGTCATGTTTAACTGGGGATTTAAGGAGGCATAAATACGGATAGGAGTGAAAGGAGACTTTTTGTGGTCACAAATCAAGATCAGAAGAAAAAGGAAGCCAGAGAGATCACGAGGTCAATGGGAGTACGTTTTCAGAGAGTGCTTTACAATCCCAAGCGATGGAGAGTTGAGATAGATATAATCCTTCCTCTTAAGATTGGTAATATTGACTTGAACCGTTTATAAAACCATATCTATCCCAACAAACCAACCAACTCATACCATACCACACTTTCTATCCGTCTATAAAAACCAATATAATGGAGAGGTAAATCCGAAATTTCTACTGGTATTTGTCATGTTCAGTGGTGATTTAAAAACCATAAATACGAAGCAAATATGACTAAAGCGGATTCTATATTTGGGTGAGCTATAAGAAAGATATTTGTACTGATACTCTATTTTGTATTTTCAATTACAATAATCATAAATACATTATAATATGCTATGTGGCATGCTTCCTTTCTTTTCTGCGATCAAGTTAATTTCAACCCAGTGTTCTTCCCCGAGCACCATTTTCGGAGGTGGTTGTGTATTTGTTGTTACACAGCCTGTTTTTTTTCTTCTCAAATGTTGCTTCTCTCTTAGAGCATCTCCAATAGTGGGTGTTAAAAAATCTACGTGAAATTGTTAAGAGCCTTATTTAGGAGGATTTACACTTAGAGTAAATATATGACCTCAACTAATAAACCATCTCCAATAATATAGAGGTTTAACCCTTAAAGAATCTTATGTGATGAAATCTTAACCGATTAATCGTATTTTAATTAATTATTAAAAATTAAAAATATGACATGGAGGTCATTGTGAAAGTTTAAATAAGACTTTCTTTTAAAACCTTCAAAATTAATATTTCATCCCTCATTTTTGTAGGACTCATTTGGAGATGAATTTGTTTTAAATGAAGGTCTAAATTCTTACGTTGTCTTATTAGGTTGAATATCATGCCGGCTTTTCATATCTGAAGTGTCATTTACGTGGGTGCGTCGATATTCAACCTTAAAACCTTGCCAACTAAATGTAGTTTTATTAGTCATTGGTTCTGAAATTTCTAACCGCCGACTAATGCCGGTGAAAATTCTGTTTCAGAGTCCCATATAATTATAAGTCAACATGTTATTTGAGTATAACCTTCTT
The DNA here is from genome assembly GCA_023531295.1 of Papaver armeniacum. Taxonomy (NCBI): domain Eukaryota; kingdom Viridiplantae; phylum Streptophyta; class Magnoliopsida; order Ranunculales; family Papaveraceae; genus Papaver; species Papaver armeniacum. The sequence goes on along the minus strand of JAJJWW010016502.1, from coordinate 6,096 downwards.
AGTCTCAATCTATGGATTATCGACCATGCCGACGAGTATTAGTCGGCACTTTTATGGATTATTGACCCGCTAACTAATTATTACAAGTATTCCTAAGACCAATGGTCGTTATCTTCCTAATTTGTTGACTCGCCGACTTTTCATACTTTCGGAACTGAAAGTTTGATTTCTTCTTTAATTTTGAGTATGAAATCACTCGGAGCTTTGCAATCCCTTTTAAAAGTGTTTGGCAAGTGTTCTTTCATTTCGTTGCAAAAATAATTCTCAAAAAACAAAATAAAAATCCTTAAAAATCATAACCCATAATCCATGAAGTCAATCTAAATAAAACCTAATTTCAAAATGTTAATCATCTAATTAACTAACTAAGCTAATTAACCTAATCAATTTTTTCAAGCAGTTAATTAAGTAAGAGTAGATTAGCCATTTCCGTAAATATGTGGCTAAGCGCTTTTGTGTCTTACTTCAAACCGACCTTATTGTGTCTCATTTGCTATTTTTTTTTTTGATAAGAATGGAAAATATATTAAGAACAGAGGAATTTACAGAGGACTTCTACCAAAGTAGATAGATTAAAAAAAAAAAAAAAAAAAAAAAAAGAATTACATAAAAAGAGTATCCCAATTATGAAGAATGGCGCTAGAAAAATTCAGATGAACTCTTTGACTCATGCATTTGCCCAAGCAAGGACCATGGACGTGTCTTCAATTACAAAGATCAAAATCTGTCTTGGAAGTTGTAATTGTTCTCGAAGATGCGATGTTCCGTTCGGTCCAAATGGTAAAGATTACCGCGAGCTGGAACTAAATCCAAGTAATTTCATGCAGAGGTGAACTTGGTGCCAACCAAGTGCAAGCATATTCATGTTTCTTTGGAATTGCTCAAGACAAATCCCACTTTTGGTAACACCCGAAGACCAAACTCTATGAGCTATTTTGGCAAAGTGCAGAAGATGTGATCCTGGGATTCAATCTCATCACCGCATGAGACGGGAATTATAAATGTCAATACCCTTTATCTCGCATCATGTCAATGGTGTTTAGCTTCTCATGGATTAAACACCACACTAGGAAGTTGATTTTAGGAGGTATAGGTTTCTTCCATACAAAGTTATGGGAAAATCATGAATACCATAGTCTGCAATGAGTTTAGAATAGAGAGACTTGATCTGTGAAAATTCCCTTAGTTGTACAAAGACCAATGCCTTGTGTCCGGAAGGTCATCAAGAGCTGGTGGGTTGCTTCCAATCATCATCAACAATTTGCAAAAGAGTTAGCTTCAACCCGAGAGATTACGTTTAAAACCGAACATCCACTCTTCCATCCGTAGAGATCATTTCAACCATCTTTGCGTCTCTATTTGTTGAGAGTTTGTATAGAGATGGAAAAGATGAAGAAATAGAAGAATTTCCCCTCCAGATATCATTCCAGAAGGAGATCGTTGCACCGGAATGTATAATTAATCTTGAATTCGTACTCACCAAATAGGCTGTATTTGTTATTGTTTTCCAACAGCAGACACCGTGTGCAAATTTGACTTGATTTGGAATCCAACTAGAGAAATTGTCACCGTATTTATCAACTATAATTCTATACCACAGCCTTTTCTTCTCCTGGCCAAACCTCCAACACCATTTCGCAAGCATGGATAGATTCATCTTCTTCAAATTACACTCCCAAACCTCCTTTCTCCTTATCAGCACAAACTAATTCCCAACTAACCAGATGAGAGATCTTGGCAGCTATTATACTCCCAAAGGAAGTTTCGCATTTTACGTTCTAAAATTTTGATAATAGAAGTCGGGCCTTGAAAAGAGAAAAGTAGGAAATAGGAGCGAGCTCAAAATGCATTTCAAAAGAGAGTAAGTTTACCTCCCTTAAAGAGCGAAATTTGCCTCCAAAGCGCATAGTCTCTCTTCAAATTTCTCAATAATGATGTTTCATATTTGTTTAGAATTCGCTTTTGCTCCCAACGGCATGCCCAAGTACATGAACGGAAGATTTTCAGTGGCGCAACCAAATTCTGAAGCCCAAATTGAGATCTCAGGCACATCCCCAATTGTTATAAGTCGAGTTTTCAACGTATTAACCTTTAATCCGGCAATGTATTCAAAACACTTGAGTGTAGAAAATAGGTTGTGGATCTCATCTCTGCTATGATCAATGAAGAAAATTGTGTCGCCAGAAAGTGTAAATGGTTTACAATAATACTTCTGAAGGAGACACCAAAACCACTAAACAACTCAAGATTTGACGCTCTAACCATGTATCTAGAAAAGCCCTCCATGGCTATATTGAATAGGAGCGAGCGAGACCGGACAACCTTGTCCGACTCCTCGAGAACTAGAAAATAACCAAATGGTGAGCCATTAATTAACACCTTGTCCTGGCTACGGTTATAGAGGTAATGATTGATGCATCGAATCTAAAAATGAGTTTACCCGATTATCGAAAAATTCAAACACCTTGCCAAACCCAAACCCCTTACAAGAAGATTAAACAGATGAAGAAAATAGAGTTCACCTGAATAAGATGTTCCCGACATTGTTTTTACTGGTAAAAAGAAGATAAAACCTAAAACACTAGTAGTCTTCAAAGATTATCGTCTTCAAAATCTCCTAAAGAGAGAAACAATAGGAAACTGCCCAAAAAAACATCCCATAAAAAACGCCTAGTTGACCACTATCCAAATCAGCGATTGTAAAAACAATAAAAAATTAGTCAATAATAATTAACTAACAAAGGTTAATTAAGTCCATCTGAAAGTGTGGAATTATAAATCAAATCTAAAACTAATAATCCTAGCCATTGATCGTGTGTATTTTGACTACACATATACCATCTTAATGACGGGTTTAAGAGAGAGGAACCAAACTTGGGTTCCTGAGTTTTCCACAATAAAAAAATCCCAATTTATAATTAGTAGTCATGCAAATCAGAATAGCCATTAAAACCAGAACAACATAATTGTTCTCGTCATGCTTCAAAAATTAAAATAAGTTGTTCTCTTCCATGTGCAGATTTAGTCATGAATATTCTTTTACGAATTATAGCAATACAGTTCTATACTCTCCCAAAAAAAAAAAATAAAACCCTTATTTATTTTATTTACACACTTTCATTGCAAATAACTTAAAACTAAATTATTTCGGTCACCATAGATCTAGTAAGTCATATCTAAGATTACAAGAACAAAATAAATCGAGATTGCCTTAGAATATCCAATTGAATGAGAATGTCTGAAAACTTGTGGTATGTGAAACGACGTTTGTTGGGATGTGCTAAACCATTAAGCCTCTCACACAAGCCCTTGAATACCCTATAGTTCATTCATTAAAAAATTATATTATCTTCTCGTCAGATTTTGTATTTTTATATCATCATCGCAGTTTACTCCAACATCTTAGAAGTTCATGTAAATTACCTTTGTATTTAACCTCATTTTAAAGCACATTTCTAAATTACCTTGTGCACTACATTTTCTTGGTAAATTGGGCAATACATTAGTCATTTCAAAAATGTTTTGCATTTGTATGGTATGAGGGACTTGCACCAAATAATACATGCAACATTGAAACAAACAAAAAAGGTGATGATCGGTACAATGTTGATTTCATTTCTAGCCTTTAGCAACAACCACCTAAAATAGAGACCAGCAATATTTTAAAGTTTGAGTTTGCTTCCTTAGCCGTTCGATATCTTGGTATGCCTCTTATTTCATCTAACTTGTCTTACAATGATTGTCTTCCAATTCTCCAAAGTTACGATTCGCACACTTTCTTGGAAAGGAAGAAATTTATCATATGTCGGCAAGTCTCTACATCTAATAAGAGTCGTTTTAAAGCAAAGATGACAAGATATATGACTTCTTGTTTCGTGCTTCCTAAGAGGTTTTACAAAGAGATGAACCATTTGGTCAACACCTTTTATGGTCTGGAACTGATCTTAACCCGAGGAAGAACAAATTTAAATTGCTCGACCTTTGCTTTCCTTTTTCTGAAGGAGGATTATCCATAAGGAATTCAGAGATCAATGGTAAGGCATCCTAGACACATTTGGAACATAGTAAGCAATCAACAGCTTATGGGTTATTTGGGTTAAGGAAAACTTGATCAAAAACAAGGATTTTTGGACAATGAGTATACCTCTAACTGTTCGTGGTGTTGGAAGAACATCCTCAAACATCGAGAAGATGCACGCCATTTGTTTTTACGGTAATAGAAACGGAAAATCAACAAATTTACTGGATGCATTGTTGGCATCCGTTGGGGGTCTTGTCTTGGCTAAATTTCCCACCGTGTTCAGGTATGATTCGATTCTTCACTATGGTGCCAAGGTCAGTTCATGTATCACTTCGATGGATGGTACTTCCCGCATCCCTTACTGCTCATATACCGTAAATTACGAAATAGTTGATAATGTCTCGGCCTGACCGGAAGCCAAATTCAAAAGGATTTTTACTCTCAAAGACACATATTCAGCTCTTCGACCCAAAAAGATAAAGGTACCTTGGAGCAGTTTGTGTTGGTTTCCAAAGCGTGTCCCGCGACATAGCTTTATCTCCTGGCTTATACTTCGTGGGTCTATCAACACAAAGGTAAATCTATATAGCTTGGGTCTTATTTCGGACTCAAAATGTGTCTTGTGTGGTGGTTGGGATGAAACTACTGCCCATTTATTCTTTGAGTGTGATTACTCCTCTTTCATATGGAAGCATATTCTCATCCGTCTTGGATACAGTAGAAACATTTACCAATGGAGCAGGAGATTCATGGTGTGTTACTCACTTTATCGGCGAGACATCGTAGGAGACATTAAAAGGCTATGCTTTAATGCTTTTCTCTCGTATCATATTTGGTGTGAAAGAAACAAGAGGATATTTGATCAACAACAAGAAGTGCTACTCAAATCTTACATACTATTCAAGATGAGGTACGTATTAAAGTTTCGGCTTTAAATACTTCAGTCCTAAACTCGCATACAACAGGATTTTATGAATAGATGGGACCTTAATATTTCTTTATAGTGTCCCGAGTACTATAACATGTTGTTGAGAAACCACAAACGAATTACATCATTATTAATTCGGATGGTTCTCTTAGAAATCACACCGCGGCTATGAAGCTATCATCCGTAACAAAATGAGGGAGAAGTGATATCCGCCGCTACGGGTAGTACAATACCATCTATAATCACCATACATGAGCTACAAGGTTTAGACTTGGGTCTAAGTTTAGCCTTACACTCTAATCTCGAAGAATAAAGTGTGGAACCGACTCAAGACGGTTGTGGACATCATCAACCACCTGACTAAACCGCCATGGACAAGTCTTCATATTGTTAGAGCTATAAGATCAAGATCTCTCAATTGAATTCTTTCTCGCATCAAGCATATTTATCGTGAAACAAACAGAGTCTGCCGATTACCTTGCAAATCTACATCCTATCTTTGGAGTTTTTTGAGATCATTTCAGCTTCCTTCGCCAAGACCAAGAAAATCATTTTCAAGATAGAACAGAAAAGCATACGTGAGACATATTGCATAATTTTTTTTTGTATTTGTTTCCGTATGTATTAGTTCTCTGTAGTGGTTTTTGGATCCCTTTTAAAACCCAAGCTTAATCGCCAAAAAAAAAAAAAAAAACAACCACCTAAGCTCATACTGGTTGTAGGCTTATAGTTAGGCTTGAAGTCACTAGTTGATTTCATATTGGTTGGGAATTTGGGCAAAATTTTCTTTATGTTTAAATGTATCTCGTGGAATGTCAATAGTGTGAGAAATCGAAAGCGTAGTCAGCGGGTTAGGCAATGTCTTTCTATCTGGAAACCTGATATTTTGATTATCCAGGAATCAACACTACGGGAAAATTAGTAATCTACAACTGTAGATTGACAACTCGTAAATTAAAAGTTGTAAAATGTAGTATGTTTTACAACTTTTTTCCAACAAAAGCGTTGTCAAAGTAAATATGTCCAACTCTTAGGACCAACGAGTTCCTAAGAGTAGTGACGAGAATCGAACCACAACTTGTTGTGTGAAAAGGGTTGCAGAGAAGTGACCACCTTTAGAATTTACAACTCACATCCTAAAGGTAGT
>JAJJWW010016500.1:0-121324 GCA_023531295.1 Papaver armeniacum | reverse complement strand
TTTGCTTACCCGCAGCTACATGTTACTTTGCTTATAAGATGGTGTTGTAAATGGTTGCGATTTACGATTGAAGCCGAATGAAAGCCGTGGTCTTTGAAGATATGTAAATGGTTTATCTGTTTGAACCATCATGCCGCAAGCCGGCAATTTTCTCTCTAGGGTCCTTTGTTTTCTTTTAGTATAGTTTCTTACTCATATGTAAGAAATAATTTAACTTTGCTTTTGAATTTGCTCATTATATTCAAACCCAACATCGTACCATTCTTGTTAAAGAAACCCACCGAAAAAATTCAACTTCACATGGGAGCACGGGTTTTGTTCATTTCTTGTTGTTGTGTACCCACGAATGATTTTTTTGTGGATACTTCCCCGCATGGGTTTTAGGGCCCATAATGAGTTGTAGATATTTTCCGTACAACAAATTATTCTTGTTGCGGATAATAGCCGCACACTAGAAGAACACCGTGGATATTGTAGTGATCTCTATTTATAGATGGTTCATGGTTGTTGATTTTCAAATGTTTGTTTCCGATAAATTAGGATCAATAGATAATTGTTTCAAGATTTATATCGAGTAGGAGAGTTACGTAAGATTTTTGTTGTGGATATTTCCCCGCACGTGGTTTTAGGGACCATAATAAGTTGTAGATATTGCCTGCACAACATATTATTCTTGTTGTGGATAATAGCTGCACACTTGAAGAACACCGTGGATAATAGCTGCACACAAATGGAACATATTATTAATGTCAGTTTGACTTATCTTGTTGATAAGCCTTGGACAAGCAAGACGACCAATAGTTTGCTTGTTCTTCTAATATAACGATATAGACAAATTTTCCGGGATATTTGAATTTTAAAACATAGTTAACACCGATAAAGTTCATTGCCTTATAAGGCTTAACGGCTTACATAACCGAAGAGTTTTTACTTTGCAAGGGTACTTGAAGCTTAAAGCGCATGACAATGTTTTGGTTCAAAATAAAAACATACATTCTAAACAAGAGAGTCGGAGACCATCCGGAAAGTTCTGATCTATGCTTTGGTCGGGGCTTGGCCGGGCGCCATTGCGGTTGTCTCGATTGACCACCGCGCATAGGAAAAAAACCGCCTTATCCTTTTGATTTGTAACATAGCCCTCCGATAACCATCTATAGTGTACGCTTGCGCGGCCTCGAAATGCCTTAGCGCCGCGAAGTCCTCAATATTATATGTATACTACATCGGCAAAGTCGACTAGGAGCTGTCCCGCGCTACATAGCTCAAGGGTTAAACTTTAAAGGAGATGAGTTTCTAACAAATGTAACATGACTATAAAGTGTTGTTGTTAGATACCTTTAATATGGTACGCGCGATCCAAATGGCATGCTTCAGAAACACTTCCGCAATCGCTCGATTCGAAGCGGGCCGATCTCGTACGAACACACAACTAGATCCTTTCTCACCGAATACTCGTGACCAAAGCGCATCGAATAACTTTTGCATGAACCATAAAATGAATCACCGTTCTCGAATCAACGATGGCAAACGCAATAGGGTACATTTTTCCATTGGCATCATACCCAATTGCCGAAAATAGAGTTCTCTGCGTTCCCCACTTAGATGCATACCATACACAGCAAATGCGGGTCTACACCAAGACTTGAATCCTTGTAAAGATACGCCCAGCGCAAAAAAATAATACAAAAAACCACCATTTGTATCGGGTTCAATTGCTGTTTGCGTTCCTGGGTAGTGTTCTACAAGCATGTTACTGTGACTGACCAGGTGCTGGTATGACTGTTCAGGAGAACCTCTAACCGCTTCATTCCCGTTTACAACCAAAGTGAGACCGCTTGTCGGTGATGGTGATACCTAGTCCTCTTTCATGTCTTCACACAGTTATTGCTTATCACCCTAGAATGAACAAACAAGAGTCACCATGTCAGTTTGTTGCCAAGACCGAGAGAGTTACGTATACAAAAGAAATTGATAAGTGTGATGTATCTAGAGTATTCTAGGGCTGCGGTGCTAGTCTTTTGTAATCAAAGACTAACAAAGTACAACTCTAGACCAAACTAGAGAGTCCACCGTAGCCTATAAATAGGCATTTCTATCATCGATTGTAACTGCGCAAGAAAATTAATAACGGTGATTTTATAGTTTAAGAGAGTCTTGCTTCACCAACACTACTAGAGAGACAGAGCTCGCCCGAGAAACACTAAACCATCTCATACATGTCCGTAAATTGTTCTATCAAAAATGAGTGTTCATCGATCACCAAAAATTCAACATAGTAACATCAAAATATTAAAAATTCATCACGCTTACACAAGATGAGAGAAGTACCCTAGTATGTACAAACATGCTAGTTTGTTATTGATATGTACAACCATATCGTATGTTTGCTTAAATTCCTCTTTAAAATCCGAACAACCAAAATCAAATAGTGGCATAATTTCGTAACCAAAATTCGAATCTAACACTAAGAAATTGCCTATTAAACCCAAGAAATCAAAATCAAAATTTCTATCCAGTTTAACATTATCATCAAAGATGAAATTGAACCCAAAAAGAAAACATCAAAGATGCATAAACATATAAATACCTAACAACCAAAATCAAACAAGTGGCATAATTTCGTAATCAAAATTTTAATCTAACACTAAGAAACGCCTATTAAACCCTCTTTCAAACCTATTTCATGAAATCAAAATCAAAATTTCTATCCAGAACATTATCATCAAAGATGAAATTGAACCCAAAAGAAAACATCAAAGATGCATAAACATATAAAACATCAAAACCCTAGCCTAATTTTCAATCTATATCCGGACGTGGAAGTGAAAATGGGGAAAAGATTAGAAATCCAATTTCTAGGGTTTACATCAAGATTTTAGGAAGACGGATTTTTTCATACGAGATCACGGATCGCTGGAACTTATAATGAAATGAACTTATAGATGAGTTTAGACTCGGTATCTCTATTGAAGACACTCGTATGATGATGATGAACATGACCGAAAAGGAAATAACAAGAACCGGAAGAAGAACATGAATAGGAACAGGGAAGAAGAAGAAGATGGGTGTGGTGTGTGTTCCGTGGAAGAAGAAAAAAATGAGCTCTTTGGAGAGTCAAGTTGAAAAAGAAATAGAAGTGAAGAGTATGACGAAAATAAAAAATTTGAGTAACAACATCTAGACATCGAGGCCGATTAATGATAAGTATTTCACTAATGATTTGTATAATGTTTTGATAATCAAGTTTAGAAACGTATAATGAGATCCAAATATGCGGTGTCCGACTCCACAAAAGTTGATGTCGGGACTCAGATGGCGTCCCTTATGCCTATCCTCTCGACATTATACGGTGTCTAGATGTGCTATCTCAACACCCACGTAAGCCACAAATCAAATAATAATCGGAATCGTAAAAAAAAATAATAAAATAAAAAAAAAAAAAATCGGATGTTGGGTACGGCCGAGGGAAAACAGGTGATAAAATAAAAAGATAAGGGCAGAAACGTCCAAATACCAAAAATACATTTAGTTTTGGTCACGTCCATAACATAGCATAGATTTCACCCTATTATTCAAATCCAACATATTTTCGGCCAAACTCTCCCAATTATTGCTGCCGGTAGAGTTGATGAAGTGGCTTGAATTGCAGTCGATGTATCAGTGTCGTGAAATAATGTCTGTGTTGTTAGTTGTGGATTGTATGGCTGTAAATCGAGAAGGAGAATAAATTGGCAGATGCTGGAACGGTGAGAATCCAAAGAGAAGTTTGTTGTGTCCTGGATTTAGAAGTCGTCATCATGGCAGCAGCTCATTGCAAGTCAGGGAAGCAACGATGTGAACTGGGTTTGTCGCCGGTGTTTACATTGAAAACTCGGAAGAAAATGGAGCAAGAGAGGTGCTGATCGAGAGAAGTTGTCTTAATAATCTAAAACCGATGGGGGAAAGTGCTGCTGCGACATGAATGGTGATTCAGCCATCTCTGGTTCATGTTTCTGAGCCTGTGAAATTGGTGGGTTGCAACCAGTGGGTGACGAGATTCCAAAAAGTTCTGGGGTTGGCTATATTACACTTTGCTGCGAAGTTGAGTTGGTTGAACTGAGGCATTGACCTGAAGAGAATGGAAGTGATGGTTAGATGGCGTCTTGTGAACTGTGGCCAGTTCAGGGAATCGGAAGTTGAGTTGGATTTTGGGAGCTAAAGGACCCGAATGGACTGGGCCTTGGCAAATGTTGCTAGGGCTTAGGTGAAATATCCCCAACAATGCATACGTATATATTGGATGCGAGAAGAAAACAACAGGGGGGGAGAGAGTTCCGGGAACTGAAAGCTGCGGCTACACAGCCGAGAGCCGCGGAGAAGACGAGGGTTTGAAGTTTCATTCTCTCGATTTCATTTTTGTTTAGCTAGTTTGATTTTATTCTTTTTATGGCTTTTGAGAAAGCCATGGCTAGATAGAGTCTTGTTAGGGTTTATATTGAAACCAATATATTTATAAACTCTACGATGATGTTTCTAATAATAATTCATTAACTAGTAATTTCTCTTCATATAGCTTGGTATTTAATTGCTCATGTGATTCTCTTGATTATTTATACTTTTGAATTGATATTTCGTGCTTCGGTTAAATCCCTAGACGTGGTATGCAAGGATAGATATGTAATGCTTTAGGATCGCTACATACGAAGCGAAGGAAGTTACAGCGGAGAAACAATATTTTAGAATTTAACATTTCATCTTTCGAGACATGAGATTGATTTCAAAATTTGTCTTGAGTAATAAATAGAGATTAGTAGAGTTTTATATGATTGAATTGGTGGAAATCGAAAACCCTAATAACCCGTTGCCTATTTTGTTGCGATTATTTATTATTTCATTTTGTCCGAATTTCTAAAATTCTAAAAAATATTATAATTTCGATTAGTGATTATTGGTATTAGTTGGTAGAGTATTTCACACTCCTCGTGGGAACAACCTGTACTTGTCATTGTCTACTAGTTAGACGCTGTGCACTTGCAGTATTTTATTGTAGGTTTCTGAGCCTACCAAGTTTTTGGCGCCTCTGCCGGGGAGTGGTTGCAAAATACTCTCTGATTGATATCTTTTTGTACATAATTTTATTTTCTTTTTCTTTAAGATTTTCTTTAGTTCCTTTTTACGCAGTTTGTTTGATTTTTTTTTAGGTACCTTAGCCTGAAGTGCTGCGGGCGAAAAGAAAGTATGCACTCGCAAGGATTTTACAAGAGCCACTCGGAAGATCCATTAGAGGTTTGCTTAGCTCATTTTGGGTATGATTTTGATGAGGATATTGTTATTTGTGAAGTCAATGCCTTGTTAGACTCCACACTTGCTAGACACTAATAAATGGAAGCCCAAACTAGAACCTCTAGTTATGCCCAGTCTCGACTAGTTTCATCGCCGAGAAAGCTTCGACCTTGACCCTTAAGCCATTGTCTAATTTTTCTCATCTTGATGATATTAATAATGAAACTGTTATAGATGATAGTGGGTCTACGAGTCGTAATATTATTGCTCCAATGAGCCCTTGTTCAGCGAGTGAATTTGAACCAATATCAGCCGAGCAAATTATTTCCTCGGACTTAGAACCTGATTTAGGGAGTACAACAACTGTTCAATTCTTTAAACAATCTTTAGTATTTATCGACAAACCTAATTTACTTCACATTAACACGTATGGTTGGGAAGGTTCGAATTATGTTCTGAATAAGATTGAAGTCAGTTTTTGCTCTCTGGGTACTAATCATTCTTACTGCAGGTTCATGTTTTCGACTGACCGGATTAGTTGGGTTGATCCCCAACTTTTCAGACTCTATATATATGATTGGCAGCTTACTTTGGGGTACCAACCTCGCCTTGTTTGAGTACGTGCTTATGGCAAATAGGGAAATAAATACCTTTCGCTTCATGGGAGTCAACCCATCAGATTTGTTCCCTTTCCTTTATCTTTTATTTCTTTGCTTGAATTTCCCATCTTAATTTTTACATTGGATGACTCAATTACATTGAGGACAATGTAATGTTTAAGTGTGGGGGAGTGGCACTTTCGTTAGGAATTTTTTTTTTTAAAAAAAATGACCAGTTGTGTAGCGGGTCTAAAAAAAATAAAAAAAATAAAAAAATAAATGATCAGTTGTGTAGCGGGTCTATAAAAAATATATATATATTATGATTGTTAGGGTTATGACCAGCTGTTTAGCGGGTCTTTTCTTTTTTTTTCTTGCATTTTATGACCAGCTGTTTAGCGGGTCTGCAAAAAAAAAAAAAAAAAAAAAAAAAAAAAATTGCATGATATGATCAGCTATTTAGCGGGTCTTTCTGTCTAGCTGTTTAGCAGACATCTCTATCCACTGTTTGGTGGATTCGTCTCACTGTTTAGTAGACTTCTCTAAACAGCTGTTTAGCGGTTCCATCCAGCTGTTTAGCGGATATATTCTTTGTTTTGCTCGAGGACTAGCAAAATATAAGTGTGGGGGTGTTGATAAGCACGTTTGTGCTACATTTTATACTCATATTTATATTAGCTTGGACTCCATATTTTGGCTAACAACACTATTTTAGTACTTTTGTAGAAAGTGCAAGTGAACCCGATTACCGGTCAAATAACTAGCCAAATTGGGAGTTTTAATATTGTCTGTCACATTCATTCATCTAAACAAAGAAGAGATACGAAGAATGAATAAGATCTCTCACCAACGTCATGCGCGGATATTCTTCTTGGGGACATATATTCGAGCCCATAGGTGACGGCCATGAACTACGAATTTCACCCTCTTCTGGCCTTTTAGAATGTGGGCGATTACTGCTGGATCTCTAAACACAACCCTCCCGTACTGAGGATTTTCGGTCTTGTTTTCTGGCTGATCAATCACCACTTCGTCGACCACGGGTCCCCAGTTCCTTTGTACCCAAAGTAATGACAGCAGTATTAATATCAGAATCACATAATCAGCGCATAATATTAAATTAATTAGTTTTGATACCACATCTAGTGAACTAGACATTAGTGTTACTCATTTAAGTCTTTTGATACGATAGATTGGTTAACATGTCTTTGAGTTTGTTGACAAATATTAAGAAATTTATGCATGTAGAATGAATTGTATGCAGTACTTACTGTGTGAAGAAAGTGATGATTTGCCGCTCAGTCAGAGGAAAACCATTAGAGAATGTTATGAACATCGATCTTCTATCTCGAGGCGTTTCATCAGCATTCTCCACCTCAAAGGGTCTAGCATATGGGTTTAGAGGCACTGCTGGGGGTGGAGGAATAATAATGCTACAATTTCTTGGGGCATTACTACTCTGAGAACGAAACACTGCTGGTCCTTGACGAGAACTTTCACCAACTTCTAGTCTAGAATATGGATTTTGAGGAGCAATCGGCGCAGGTGGAGGAATAGGGATGCTACAATTCCTTGGGGCATTGCTACTCCGAGAACCAGATGCGGCTGCTCCTTGACGAGAAATTTCACCGACTACTAGTCTAGAATATGGATTTAGAGGGGTCGACGCAGGTGGAGGAATCGCCGATTATTGTAGGTTTCTGAGCCTACCAGGTGGTCGCCTTCTTGAACAATGAGTTGACAAAATGTTTTAGGGCACTCACTAAGCAAGTTAACGGAAACACATGTCTCTTCCAGGTAATTTTATTGTCTAGAACATTTATATTCCCAAAATTCTCGTAAGATAAGGTTTTTACTAAACTTTTTTTTTTTCTTTTGCATAGGTTTGGATATATGAACACTTCCCTTCTTTGTTCAAAGACAACTCTTACGTCAAAGTGGATAACAGTGTTCCGGTTCATTTGCCAAGAGCGCAAAGGTACGGTTTAAGGGTACTCGGGATAAGGAAATGCCGCAAAATCTTATGAAACTCCGAGACGCCATCGACAAATTTACTGCGGAATAGGTGATATTTGATCCGTATCGAGAGGATAGAAATCAAGGTTTAATCCCAAGGAGAAATGAATTTGTTGCATTATACTATGGACCCTTGATGACTGTGTTTGAAGGATTTTCAATGTACGATCCACATCGGGTAATGCGACAATTGGGTTACGTCCAAGAAGAACCTCATTTCGATGAAGAAAAGTCGTTCTTTGCGTGAACCGGGATGACCGCATCACCTCCCAAAAAACTATTAACGTCTCTTACGATCCGGGCGCCAACTCAAGAACATTGGGACGATAGACCGGGCCGTAACATCGATGTGAGTCTTTTGACGAGGTGACCACCCGGTCATGAAGCTACCGAGAAATACATGGCGTGGTACTTGGGTTGGGCTCTTCCCTACTGTGATTAGGCCAATGACTACTAAAGAACTGGGCGCGTAAGAAGAAGATGGAATCGAAAGACCCAACAACATTGCTTAAGATATTTGTAAGTATTTTAGAGTTGCTCTTACTATTTTAAGATTGATTGCATTATCGAATCATTCTATTAATTGTTTGTTGTTTAATTGAATATATAAGGATCAGTTGAAGACCTTTGTGAGGGTGTTGTGTTGCGCGAAAGACAGGGGAGAACCTGTGCAAAGTAAGCACATTGACTATGCTTTCAATGTTGACAATGAGGATGCCCATCTATTGTTCAAGCAACTTCAGGCTGAAGTAAAGGCGGAAGAAAAAGCTATAAAGGAAGCATAAGCCAAGATAAAGGCTGATAAAAAGAGGACTCATAGTGCTCGTGGTGGTGAAGGTAGCAGCAGTGGTCGTAGTGGTGAAAGTAGTGTTCCAAAACGGGGTCGTGGTCGTCGTGGTCGTGATCGTGGCCAATGAATGCTTACCTAGTTCATTTCTTTATGTTGTGGTGGAAAAATGTTTAAGTTAATGGTGTGGACAAATGTTTTTTTTACGGTTTATGAGACATGTTTTCTTATTTTGGACAAAAAATGTTGGATTTCTAGTTGTTGAATGAATGGTTTGTTTAGCTATATAACGTGTCAATACATTTGCCGGCATGCTTTTTTTAAGCTACCCTGTCGGTTGTCCCAGGGCCGGCAATGTTGTGAAATGTCATACTGCCGGCACTGTCAACAAAAAATTGTGTAGTTACCAGGGACGGCAAGGTACTACGATTCCTACTAAGCCGGCGTTTTTGTAGCCGGAAGGGTACGAAAATAGAGTCCCTGCCGGCCATATCTTGAAAAAAAAAACCATTCTTCTGATGCCTAGAATCATGTAAGGTCGGGAGGGAAACAAAATTAGAAAATGCCGGATGTATTTTGGCCGGCATGCTAATGAACCCATACATTTCCGGCCGTTTTACGACCCCGGCATTGTAGCAAATTTACGACCCCGCCGGCGGGTTCAAAATTCAAATTTTTGCAAGTACAATTGCATTGATTCACTTATACTTGGACACTATAACGGCCAAATTTGGGCACCATCCTATAAATACACTACTTATCTCCACAAAAAAACACACAACTATTTGCATATACTCTCCAAAGCTCATATCATCACACACTCCATCTAACTCACCCAATAGCTCTCTACACACAATAAATGGCTTCATTTGATTCTAATGAAGATTTGACAATCACGAAAGCTTGGTATGCGGAGACTAGAGTTCGAAGGCAGTCCTCCGTAAGGGTGGATTCCACAACCTTTTGGGCTAGGGTTCACAACACTTTTAGCCAAGAGTGTGGGAATCCTAACTCAAGAAGTGTTCAACAAGTGCACGATAGGCACATAGTCATTAAAAATGCGATACTTGCTTATTTAGCTATCCAAAACCAATTTTCAACGCTCCCACTTTAACTTGTCCATTGAACAATTTGTAAGTTTTTTTGTGGTTTATTTTACGTGATCAATGTTGTTTGATCTTCCTACTAAACACACTAACAAAGTAAGTTTGTGTTATGTTTTGTAGCATGAAGTCGCCAAAGCGCTACTTGGAGGAAAAATGGGAAGCATTCGAATCGATGCAAGCTATCAATTCATGGAATCCAAAATCCCGGAGTATGCCCCTGAGATGATGGAGGGTGTATCTTCCTCGGACGAAGACTGATGGCTTTAGAAGTTTTTGTATAGGTTTTGTGGGTAGACCTCTATGTAAACCCTCACGAGACTATAACTCATCCAATAGGTCGCCTAGGGGTTCAAAGGCTTGATGCATATGCTAAGTGCATTCGTTTTTCCGTCGACAAGGATTAGGTTTTATGTTTCAATCAATGTAGTAACAAATTTAATGAATAAAGTAAATTACATATTCCATATATTATGTCAGCCAGCAATGTTGTTGTTTTTTTTTGCATGCCGAGCTTAATATCGCCGGAAGGGTAGGAAATATTTACATTCCGACCGTAAGATTGCTGCCCAAGATAGTCGGCGTGTTCTTCATCTAAGTACCATTCCGGCGGATTTCTGGGCGGCAGCTTATTCAAAGGTGACCCTGCCGGCGGAAGAGAGATCGGTAGCTTATTCAAAGTTTACCATATCGGCGGATATCTGGGCGACAACTTATTCAAACCACGACCTTGTCGGCCTTATGCATTTTCAAAAGTAGGAATTACCTATAGGTACTATTATAGTGTTTTTAGTTAGTGGCATGTCCATCCACTAAAGCCCAGTAACCGGAGGTCCATAATTAAAAGAAAAGAGAAAAATGGACCCAAGTTTTTAACCCTAGGTCCTGCACACGTGTGGGATCATGTATGTGAAATTTAAAAATACCACAAATGACCTTCCCTATTTAAGAGACCTATAAGCACGAGAAGAACATTTGACATTTCAGTTTTCGTTTTCATTTTCTCTTTCCTCTCACTGTTGTGGCGATTAAATTTTGGCAAAATCCAATTTATTTTTCTTCTCCTTCTCTTGCAATGTTTATTTTAGGGTTTTCACTATCTAATCGTTGTTGTGTTTGATTACGTTTTCGATATCCATGTTTGATTTGTTGATTATTTACTAGATCTAGATGAATAATCACATTTTTTGTTCATTTGGTTATTAGATTTGATTATACCAGTTCCATTTGTTGGTTTAAGATTTGTTTTAGTTCGTTTTTGTATATGAAGCAACAGTACGTATATCCCGTACTGACAGAAACCTAGTTTATTTTTGAGAAGAAGAAGAAGAAGAAGAAGATGCATCGTTATGATTTACGATGAGAAGATTGTTTGTATTTCCAGGTATGTTTTCTAATCATCTTCTTTGAATATTTTGTTCGTTTTCATTCTTTTGATTTGTTTTTTGATTGTATTATGAAGATCAAATCAATTTTCATGACGTTTTTATGTTTTTAGGTGCGTTACGGTTTGCTATCGTGTATGAATTGACGATGCGTTATCGACGTGCATCGATATAAAATTCCTCCGATTCTGTTTTTATTCAAAATTTTACCACTTTTTTTAGGTTGATCCATTAGTACATATATGAAATACTCAAATAAAAGTGTTTCGATTCTATTTTTTCATAAATTCGTTACTTGTTTTTCACATGCAATTTGAAATTTAGATTATGAATCAGCAGTACATATATGGTGTACTGAAAATTATGCTTTAATTTTGTTATTTTTGTAGTTTTGGATATTTTTCTTCTTCGATCTAGAAGTATATATATGGAATACTGAAAAAAAATGTTTTTTTTTTTTTTTTTTTTTTTTAGATTAAGTAATTGGTTTTCACATGCAACTGATTTTAGTTTCATTTTGGTTGTTTTTGATATGCTTTTGAGTTACTTTTGTATATTAATCATCGGTACATATATGAAATATTGGTGGATTTTGATGAAACAAGTTCAGATAAATAAAAAAAAATCATGTTTTATGTTTATTTCATTAGTAGATATGATATTTTTTATGGTTTTTGGTTTGTTTTTCAATTTTCTTTTGTGTATTAACCATCAGTACATATATGACGTACTGTTTTCTTTTTGTGTTTACTATGAATCTATAGGTTATCTCTTATTTTTTTGGTTTGATCCAGGAGTACATTTATGGAATACTAAAATATATGTGCTTTGATTCGATTAGATTTTATGGATTCATCACTTCTTCTTGACATGCAGTTGAGTTTTAGTTCATGAATTTCGTAGTACATATATGTCGTACTGGTTGAAACTTCTTTTGATTCTATTTTATTTAGAGTTTTGCCATTTTTTTTTGGTTTGATCCATGAGTTTGTATGTGAAATACTGAAGTATGTGCTTTGATTTAGTTATATTCATGGATTCATCACTTCTTGACATGCAATTGAGTTTTTAGTTTATGAATCCGCAGTACGTATATGTCGTACTGATAAAAACTTCTTTTGATTCTCGTTTTATTCATAGTTTTGCCACTTTATTTTGGTTTGATCCATGAGTACGTATGCGAAATACTTTTGAAATAGATGCTAGTTTTGTTGCTGTGTTTTAATATTGTTACATTCTGGTCACATTTACAGGTTCAATATGTCCAACGGATACATACTCTATATGTAAGCAATGCGGCAGATATGTACTCGAATTTGTAAGCAGTGTAGCAGATATGTACTCAAATTTGTAAGCATTGTGGAAGATATGTACTCAAATTTGTAAACAGTGTAGAAGATATGTACTCAAATTTGTGGTCCTTTATATGCTTTAATTAATTTGGACCTCCAGATAAATAAAATCCCGATTTGGTAGAAATATGTTATTTCACACGTATTTAAACAGTAGGGTATATTAGTCATTTCCATGTTTTCAAAGAAGTTTGGACCCTAGGATAAGAGTAAAATCTGGTTGGAACCTACTATAAATAAACTTATGGGCTTAGGACCAAACAAGAAACTTTCCTTTTTAAAACCAAAATTTTTGGATCGAAATCGAACTCATAAGACGGATCAAAAGGTTAATCTACTGAATTCATAATTTGAAAATTTTAATCTAAACTCAATTAATTAACCTAATCAGAATTTTAGTGTTAATTAACCAAGGGCATATTAGCCATTTAGAAAAAAACAAGGTTAAGGGGTGGCTTGGTTTTACTTCAAAATGACCCGATTTTGTCTCGATTTTGTCTTCCCCAATTAGTTTGAGTATACCCCAATCTCGCCAGGTTTCCACATGTAATAACAATTTAGTTGTTTTTCTAATCATAGTTATAAAAAGGTATGAGGTTTATGTCCATGATAGCCAGGGCTATCAGACGGACATCATTTAATGGGGACCCTGATCCGAAGGTCGGGAAGCTCCGGATTGGGTTTTTTACATGGACGGCTACGAAATCAAATTCAATTCAAATCACCCCGATGATTACCATAAAAAGGACTCCTGCCTTATATGATATACAGACACTCTAACGTACTTTTCTAACAAAGAAGTTTTCTCTGGCTTCTAAATAACTCAAGAACAATCAATCGCCACCATCAACAACATTCGATCACTGCAATTCGACGAACCCTAATTTGGGTTTTATTAAGGATTTTGATTAATCAATTGTATTTGGAATCAAATTTTGTTTTTGGGTTTCTTTACAAAAGAATTATATTTTCCCGTCAAATTTTGTTACTTGGCTTCCCAATCTCGATTTCAGAATTATAAAAGATCGGGTATTCAACAACAACACAGGTATGAATTTGATTTCTCTGTATCCTCTTTGCTCACAAAGTTTTATTTTTTTGTGTGTAATTTTGAGATTACAGTTCCAGATTTTGATGATTTAATTGGGGTTTAATTTTAGTTTCTCTTTGTTTCGATTTTTCTTGCTTGATTTACCGGAACGCGTAATGGTGAGATGGTATATCATTCAACCATCGAATACAGGGTTTAATGCTTAATTGTGATGATTTCATTTCATTTAAGATGTTGAGAGTTAGATAAGGTTAGCAGGAACCTACAATTGGAGTGTTAGATTTATGTGTATACAATTTGATTAATAGTTGTTTGCTTTGATTTCTGATTGCCAGGAATAATAACGAATCTAATCTATTTTTCCTCTTTTCTTCTCTGTTGGACTTTCAATCTTTGATTAGGGTTATCACTTCTTTTTGATAAGAATTCTTGGATGATGATAAGAGTTGGGTTGAGCTCGATTTGATTATGGGGGTTTTAGAGTGGATTTTGGTCAAGTTTTTATGTAATCAGTCAGGCAAAGAAATTGGTGCTTTTCCATGGTTCAATGGTTGCGTCTAGCAGTTAAGAAGCACGCACAATCGTGGTACGAACTAAACAGTTCTCTTTGTAGACTAAGAATTTTAAACTTAGCAAAATACACATTAGTTCATAGCTACTTCCCACAAAATTAAAAATAAAATATACAAAATTATGTTGAACTTTTTTCAATCTATCCCCCTTTCTGTATGTGCCTTATGCTTTCATTATGGTTTAATCTGCTTAGGTTCGTACTAACAACATGATAACTCTACAACAATAACGGAGGCTGATCAAGCTGAAGGTTGTGCAGGACATTATGCAGCTAATATCTACAACAACCTTGGGAAAACATCGGAGAGTTTTGGTCGCAGGACTACTAATGGGTTTGATTGATAGGTATATACATTATAACCTTGGAAAAACATGAGATAAGCCTATGATGGTAGCTAGGTTACTGTTTCCTTTAAGAACCCATTGGACATCATTGTTTAGTTTGCTAGGAAGTCTAGACAAAGTGGTCAAGCCAATCTTCATTACCAATTTATCGCTCATCCACTAACATGAAACACACCTCACCTCATCCACTAACAGGAAGACACACCTCCTACCATCGTGGTAGATCTCTTCTTTCTCGTAGACATGTACGTATTCTTGGCAGCTGAGATTACTCGCCGATGCATTTCTTTTACGTAAAATTGATATGTCTGTTCAATATATATATATATATTTATCCTATTTTCTCATTCCATCCTTATTGATATTTTGCAGCCAATAAAGGAGGCCGATCCTGGTAATTAACATTCCCATAATGGCTTTTTGTGACATGGGTTCATAAACCTAATATGTTAATGTTGCATGGATGGTTTTGCGAATGCGTGGCACCATTTTCCCTGGACTTAAGCAGAGTGTGATGGTAAAGACATCCAACCAATGATTTTTTATTTTTTTTTGAGATGCACCATATCACTATGTCTTTTGCATTTTTCGAAGCCATCAAACATAGTTTTTAATTAAAAATTACTTGGTATCTTCTCAGTCACTTACAATAAGTGGTTTGTGTGAATCGAGTGTTTTTATTTTCCGTCAACAGTACATGTGATATCCAGAAATTCATGTTTTCATGTGGATGTATTTTTTCTCAAGGATCTAAGAAGCCGAAGATCAAGAACCAGATGAGGGTGGTGCTCCAGCAACTGATCTTAGTGATACTGAATATAGTGTTGCTATTACGGTATCGAATCTTCAAAGGGGTGTCAATGCTCAATGGTCCGTCAGCTGCTCAAGCCATTGCAAACTGCACGGTTGGACAAGTCTTTATTAAGCGTTTTGTACACTAATTTTTTACACTCATCAATTAATAATTTGTTTTTTTACTGACAATGCTAGGATCTTAGTCTGTTTTTTTTTTCTATTCAATTTGCATTGGATGTTAAAAATATAATTTTGTTGGTTAAGTTTTCTTTATTTCCATGCCTGTGATATCACTTCAAATGGCAGTCATAGCGAATTATTTACCATTACATACCAACTTTTCTTGCAATGTCTGCTATATAAATGTGCTACTGTTAAATCATATCGGCAGAGATAGCAATGTTTGAGAACCACATCGCCATTTATAAGTTTATTCAAGGCCTGCACTTTTTTGTTCCCAGTGGTGACAATGAGAATGAACTTAAATTAGTTACTGATCTCGCGCATTCCGTAATATAGTTGCACTCCTTCTCTGGTATCGAGACCGACCCTCACCTTTTAGGTACATCTCTTCTGATTCGTTGATTTTGTGCTGAATGCGAAGATTAATCGTCATAGACGACTTGCTTGGCCCATTGTCTCAGGAACAAAATAGATAAAGCAAGCGTACTCGAGATCTTGGATGTTATCTTTTTATGCCTTGATGAGAATGTTGATGGAGAGTATGCGTAACTTATTTTATTAATTTGAAGGATGTTGCACACTCTTCATCCTCAACAAGAAGTATAACTAATCTCTTCTGTAGGGATTGATGGGTGATTTGACAACCATTAAAGTGACCATGAAACAACATCAACGCTTGCATAAACACTAAAGTGACTGTTGGATATCCTTACCGGAGAGGGCTCAGCTGGACGTGTTTATCAATATCAATTTAATGATGAGAAGGAATTATTATCTCCTTGGTTCAGAATATGGTCTCTCAGTCTTATTACTATTGTTATTTTCTTCTTAGTCGTGCAATTATTATCACCTAGAGATAGTTTTCTAGCTAATATGATGGTGCTTCCAACCAGTGTAGAACTAACCTGCTATCTATTTGAGTAAACCTTTCATTGTTGTCTGACTGCATAATTTTTATGAATTTTTTAAATAAAACAAATTTGTAGCTTGCATACTTAGGTGTTTATGTAAGAAGTATCTCTTTTTTATTTTTGAATTTTTTCTGTGTACTTGAATACATAGAGCATATGTTTCCCGTGAGTAGTTGACGGCAGCCAAAAATTATGCAGTTAGTGAATGTGCCAAATTTATTAGCATTAACCGTGAACAGATAAAAACAACCTTCTAGCTACTGTGATAACCCATGGTTTGCAAAATAGCCAGTGACATGATTTGGCCAAATTTTAGGGAAGCTGTGATCTTGCTAGAAATGCTAGTGGCATCATGGCTTCTAATGCTTTGCTCTCCGCATGTTCTTCGTCTTTCTCACTTGGCTTAGATCCTGCCGAAGTTGTGTTAACAGACCAACAAAAAAGATTGCATTTGAAAGAAAAAAAATTGACCAAAGATTAATAAGCAGTTGGACAATACACCGAAGGCTTTATCCATAGAGACACACAATCGTTTCATGATTCTTGCATATATGTTTCACGTAGTTGTCGAATTTAGTGAGCTAAACAGATTTTCTGCATATCATTGAATGTCGATGCCCCTAAACTTTTGTTTGGCAAAACCCAAAAGACTTAACAAGTGCCTAACCTGTCGTTGCGCCACGAAACTTTTGTTCAGGGCAGACCCAAAGATTTAACAGATTTAATTTGCGCTCTCAACGGAAGCTACGCAACAACTTACTAAACAAGGAAAAGAAACATGTCAATGTTTGGTTATTGGTTGCGTGCCAAAAATATTTTTAGAGATTACAACTCTAATTAGATATACTCCCTAAATATGTGCTATCGGCATTCACAATCCTAAGATGGGATTCAATTTGGGGATGGTGATAAAATTTGGTGATGGTAAGATTACAACTCTAATTAGTAACGCTCTAATTTTAATGTCGGCACTATATCTTCCTTTAATTTTTCTCCACCGCCGGGGCCGCTTATCCGGCTACTATGATCAAACTAATTAAACACGTTAATGTGGCCCGACTAACTAACACGCTACTGTGACGCGACTAACTGACACACTATAATATGATACGACCAACTGAATATTTTGGACCGTTCTGCTATGACACGACCAAATAAATATGCTCCTGACTATTATAGATACGACTAACTAACACACTAATTTTAATGTGGGCACTACACTTGCCTTTAAATTTTCTCCACCGCGGTCCCGGCCCCCTATCCGACTTCGAGGGTCCAAGTAATAAAAAGCTATTATGACCCGACCAACTAACGCACTAAAAAATGATACGACCAACTAAATATTTGGGACCGTTCTGCTATGACCCGACCAACTAAATATGCTCCCGACTATTATAGATAGGACTAACTAACACACTAATTTTAATGTGGGCATTACACTTGCCTTTAAATTTTCTCCACGGTCTCGGAACCCTATCCGGCTACTAGGGTCCAACTAATTAAAACACTATTGTGACCCGACTAACTAACGCACTATAATATGCCATGACCAACTAAATATTGGGACCGTTCTGCTATGGCCACAAACTGAACTTTGGATATTGATTCTTTAAGTAAATCTCCATATTATATTTTTCTATTAAGAATATATAAATCGTAAATCCAACTAATTAAACACGCTACTGTGATCAGACTAACCAACAAACTATAATATGACACGACCAACTAAATGTTGTGACCAATCTGCTATGACCCGACTAACTAAATATTCTTCGACTATTATAGACAGGACCAACTAACACACTAATTTCAATGTGGGCACTACATCTGCTTTAAATTTTCTCCACCGCCGGGGCCTTCGGCCCTGGCCCTATCCAACTATTATGATCCAACTAATTAAACACGCTATTGTGACCCGACTAACTAACACACTACAATATGACACGACCAACTAAATGTTGGGATAATTTTGCTCTGACCCGATTAACTAAATATGCTCCCGTCTATTGTAGATAGGACCAACTAACACACTAATTTTAATGTGGCACTACATATGCCTTATCCGGATTTTATGATCTTACTAATTAAACAATCTACTGTGATCCGACTAACTAACACACTATAATATGACACAACCAACTAAATATTGGGACCGTTCTGCTATGACACGACTTACTAAATATGCTCCCGACTATTATCGACAAACCAAATAAATGAACAATAAACATTAATAAGTAAATCTCCATATTCAATCTGAAAAAATCGACAAAAGGTTGAGCGCCGGCCGCAGGATGGCGTGATACCTAGTAATATATAATATATATGCATGCTTCAGGACATTATGTGGTGTATTTGTAATAAACGCAATGCCCTATTCTTTAATGGGAAAACTCAGTCGTTCGCGCATCTTAGCGTCATGGTCAAGTATAAAATCTTCTCTTGGGCATTGGTTTTTGAAGACTTCACAGATGTTTCGCACCAGCAACAAGTGAGGGTTAATTGGAAGAATTTGTATCTTAAACCTCCGTAATTTTATAGCTTTAGCTCTTTTTAGTTTATCTTGTTTTCGACCTTTTTATTTTGAATATTCAACCTTCAGTGAAAAAAGAATAAATAAATAATTCATCACGGGGTTAGCCATAATAACCTCAACAATGAAAAGCAGCAAAAGCTCTCTTAATTTTCCCCTTCTTCTTCTGCTGTTCAGTTCTTGACTACTGAGTCAATATAGTACCTGTTAAGAGAGGCTATGGAGTTCAATCGATCTAATCTAATGAGCAGCGAGTAGTTCTTTTCTGAGGTGCCCGACCTGGTTGCCGGATGGGATCAAGTCAGGTTGATGTTTCAATTTGGGTACGTTTTTTTTGAAACATATTATAGGGGCTCCAAGAAAAGTATTTTGAGGGCTCATAAGGATTCAAATATCATACAATGAAGATAAGGGGACCTAATTCATAAGCAAAATACTAAAATACCCTTAACCGATTAAATATTGAAACCTAAAATTAATTTGTTTTCATTTCTCTCCTTTAATTCTTCCATTTTCTTCTTCCCCATCACCTCCATAGCCTATTTCTTCGATTAATCGTCAATTCCCAAAATAATTCAATATCGATTAACTCCACTTAATCCACCCGCAATGACTTCAATAAGGTGAAAATCAAAAACCCATCTTATTTTATTGGTTTTAATGCATGGATAAGCGGAATCGATCGAATTAGGTTTTTGAAAAAACAGTTTAAAATGTCTACGGTTTGGAAAATTCATACTTCCCAACCGTAGGCAGTCTACGGTTAAGAAATATGAATTTTCCCAACCGTAGACATTTCTGCTTACGGTTGGGAAGTATGAATTTTCCCAACCGTAGACATTTCTGCCAACGGTTGGGAAGTATGAATTTTCCCAACCGTAAGCTGTCTACGGTTGGGAAATATGAATTTTCTCAACCGTAAACAGTACTGAAAAAATAAGTGATGGGTTTTCTTAGTTTTTTATTTTTTATGATCGCCATCTTTATCATGACGGAGAAGAAGAATAAGTTTTTTTTATGATCATTATCTTCATCATGATTTTTGAATAGAAAAAGAAGGAGAAGATAATAGATTTAGTTTTTTTGTATATGATCATAATCTTCATCGTGATTTATGAATGAAAAGATAATGAGAAGATAATAAATTTAATTTTATAGTTAATGGAAGATATTTTAATCATTACAAAAAATAATTGGATATGGGGTTTTGTTGATTACTATTTCATAACTCAATTTTGTCATTTTGTGAGCCTTCAAAACCCAATGTTTGAAGCCCCTATAGTAGGATGGATTAGGTTTTTTCGTTGTTTTACTTTTTCCGGTGTGTTTGCAAAGTTGTGTTTCCTGTGCGTGCGATAACTTTATAGTTATTGATTTCTCTCTTTTAATTCTGGTCTTCTATCCTTGGTTTAGCTTGAATCAATTGCTGGGATCAAATTGAGGTTCTGTTTGTATTTATTCCGAGGAATGGGGGTTTCATAATCTTTGTAGCGTTTCCTTTTGATTATCCCGCTTAATGATTAATGGTGGTTGTTTAGAGGTGGAAATTTTACTTTTTTTTTTTTTTGATGCAAAAAGTAATATATTAATCAAACAACAAAGTACATAAGATTTATAATATCTTTTTTCTCGAAAATATTGGTCTTCACACTAGATTGCGAAGTCCTTATCTGAATTTTGGTAGAGAGATTTCGAATGTTCTTTGCTCGAGCTTCCTTAGCTATGTTGTCCGCCGAGTTATATCTTCAAGTTAATATCTGCACTGAGCTTGAGGGAGTTTTTGCAGGATAGTTTGAGTCTCTTTTATTGTGTTTTACCATTCCATTCGGGAATCGACTAACCATATTGATGGTTTCAAATAGCATTTTACAATCTGTAACTGAATAACGCTAGATAAAATGTTATTACTGAGCCAGGAGGAAGCTTTTAATAAAGCTTTTGATTCTGCATGGAACGCTGAAAAGCCCCCCCAATCTCGATCCTGCAGCTATGTGCATAAAAGTTTCGTCGTCCGCTGAGTATAGGATAAAAGCATATCCCATTGTGGCATTTTCCTTCTTAAAAGCCGCATCTATAAACAGAATCCAATCCGATGTTAAGCTTGACCAATTTACTTTGTATGTCGTGCCTTGCTGGACCCTTTTGCTTTTCTTCAAATTTTCTTGAGGATATTGTTGTATGAATTTTCTTATTTGCTCTATGAGGTAATTTGGGTTTGGTTTGGTTTTTTCAAAGACTACAGAGCACCTGTACTTCCATATGAACCAGGCGATTGTTGCAATATTTTCTGTGAGGTTCCCAAAATCGGTCTCGTAATCCACTCTTTAATCCAGGTTTCGATTGAATCTCGTAATAATTCTTGAGTTTACCACTTCTAAAGATAGGCCAAACCAAACGACTCTAGCGAAGTGACAAGTTCTTATTAGGTGTTGCTTTCTGTTTCTTGTGTTTGGGCGTTACACATTGGGCAATCCGTATTGAATTCTTTGTTGTGTTCTCCTAATCTTGCATTAGTTGGGAGAGCTTTTGGGCTAATTTCCAAACGAATAATTTGATCCTCGGGATCACCTTGATTTTCCAAATCTTCTGCCAAGGAACTTCACTCGGGTTGCTATTTTCTTGGTCTTGTTTAATCAGGAAATTGTAGATATTTTTCGCCGAGAAAGTCCCTGAAGAGTGGTGTTGCCATCGAATCTTATCTTGTTCTTGACTATTTGGAGAAATGGCTAGAATTTTTTCTTTTATATCAGGCGTGAAAAGATTATCTAATTTATCCTGATCCCAATTTTCATCTGTTGTGATCAACTCATTTACCCTTTGTGGAATAGGTTCCGTAGATTCCATCGGTTGTTGAAGACTATTTTCAGTTGGAACCCATTTATCCTCCCATATCTTGACCGACTCTCCATTTTTGACTTGCCAAACAAAATTTCCTTTAATGAGGCTTAACCCTTTTTGTATGCTTGTCCAAATCCAAGATAAATTTGATTTTCTAGAAACCTCTAAAGGGTGGTTATTAGGAAAATATTTGGCTTTTAATAATCTGACCCAGAGTTGATCGTGTTCTGAGATAAGTCTACTAGCCAGCTTCGTTAAGAGGGCAATGTTGAATTGGCGTGGGTTTTTAATTCCAAGACCTCCTTGTGATATTGGTTTGCAAATGTTTGCCCACGCTTTAAAGTAACCTCCTCTTTTTTTGTTCTTATCTTTATTCCACCAAAAGTCTCTTTGGATTTTATCCATTTTGTCTAGAGTTTCCTTCGGAAGATCAAGGATCTGCATCTGGTAAGTGGGGTAACCTTGTAGAACAGATTTTATCAGCACCGTTCTTCCAGCTTGAGACAGTAATTTTGATTTCCAACCTTGCAGAGTAGCGTAGTATTTTTGTAGAAGTGGTTCAAAATTTTCCTTTCTTTTTTTATCAAAAAATAGAGGTGTTCCTAAGTATTTATCATTTTTTGTCATCAGCGGGACTTTGAGGATTTTAGCTATAATTTTCCCATGTTTTGGATGAATTCTATTGCTGAAATAAATTCCGGATTTTTGAAGGTTCACCATTTGACCCGTAATATCCCCAAATCTGGATAATATGTCAAGAAGGTTTTTTGCTTCTCCTAAGTCGGCTTTAGTGAATAAGAAGCAATCGTCTGCAAAGAATAGGTGAGAAATGTTGGGGGCATTTTTGTTTATCTTTAGACCAGATATTTTCCTCTCCGAAACCGCCTTATCTAGAAGTCTAGAAAGAATCTCCATGCAAATTAAGAATAGGTAAGGGGAAAGAGGGTCGCCCTGTCTTAGACCTCTAAAAATTTTGAATGTAGGACCCGGAGAACCGTTTAGTAGGATGGAGAAAGATGTTGTAGTAACACATTGCATTATGAGATTAATCCAGGTATTGCTAAACCCTAGCGCTGAAAGGGCAGATTTAAGAAAATTCCATTCCACTCTATCGAAAGCTTTGGAGAGATCTAATTTTAGTGCCAAATGGCCTTTTTTCGCTTTGGAAGTTTTCATTGTATGGATAAGCTCGTGTGCTATGATAATATTGTCTGTGATTTGTCTACCGGGTAGAAACGCTGATTGGTTCGGGGAAATTATCTTATTCAGAATTGGTTTAAGACGGTTAGAAAGAATTTTGGAAATGATTTTGTATATAGTATTACTCAGGCTAATGGGTCTAAAATCCGCTGGGGTTTGTGGGGTGGATATTTTTGGAATAAGAGTAATGTAGGAGTAGTTTAAATTAGGGTCGATTAACCCGGATTTAAAAAATTCTTGAACAGAATGAATTAAATCTGGACCCAAAATATCCCAATTGGCTCTAAAGAAGCCCGGCTGGAAGCCGTCCGGGCCTGGGGCTCCCCATTGATTCATATTATTAAGAGTGTTCCAAATTTCTTGTTTTGAAGGAATGATGGTTAGAGAATGATTTTCCTCTTCGGATATACAAGGATCTATTAAATTAGATAGGTCTTCTAAATAATTTGAGGTCTGAGAGTTGCCTATCTGAGTGAAGTGGTTTATCAGAAGCGAATTGATTTGATCTCTTTCAGAGATCCAAAGGCCTGAAGGTTCTCTAAGAGTATGGATGGCATTTATTCTTTTCCTATTAGAAGCTGTAGCGTGGAAATATTCTGTGTTTTGGTCGTATTCCCTGAAGAATTTATCCCTAGAAATTTGGTGGTAGTAATCATTTTTTATCTTGTACCACTCTCCTAATTCTTCTTGAAGTTTTCTAATTTTTTCTATATTTGTAGGAAAAAGGCCGGATTTGTGTAGAGAATCGATTCTACTGTTTAGGGATTTTATATTTTTGTGAATATTCCCGAAAACATCTGAATTCCATCGGGAAAGGTCTGTGGAAAGAAGTTGAAGTTTGGAATGGAGGTTAAAATTTTGATCATTATTGGAAAGGAGTGACCAGGAATTAGTAATTATGGAGGGAAAAGATGGATGAGAAAGCCAGGATCTAAGGCATCTAAAAGGTTTTTTTAAGATAAAATTTTCTGGGTGAGAATCTAGCAGGAGCGGATTATGATCTGAGCCTACTCTAGGAAGATGACTTACCTTAGTATTGGGGAAATTCTGTGTCCATTGAAAGGATGTCAGGGCTCTGTCAATTCTTTCGCATATATTGGCCTCTCCTTGTCTATTATTTGACCAGGTGAATGGAGCTCCCTCGTAACCTGCATCTTGTAGGCCTAAGGAGTCAATTGTATGAATTATGAAAGATTTGCTGCTGGAACTAGGTTTATTCCCTCCTTGTTTCTCGTCCGGATCAAGTATCACATTTAAGTCTCCAATTAGTAACCAAGGTTTATTGAAATGCTGCGCTGTATTGGCAATATATGACCATTGCTCGATTTTGTCTTTCGCTTCCACTGCACCATAAACACACGTTAAGATGATTTCTTTTTCTCCAATTTTTGTATCAAAGTGGCATACATTTAGGTTCGCTGATATCATATTTATTTCTATATTATTGTGCCAAGCTATCGCTAACCCCTTCGCAATTCCCACAGACGGTACTATAACCCAATCAAAAAACCTACATTTTTTTAAAAAAGGTTCCATTCTAGATTGCTGAGCTTTGGTTTCTGATAGAAAAACTATATCGGGTTTATAATAAGAGTTTAGGTGATTAAAATGGTCTTGAGTTATTGGAGTTCCAATACCTTGAACATTCCAAGAAAGAATCCTCATTATCAGGATCCAAAAAATGGAAAATAAAAATGAAAAAAAAACTGAGACACAGGGAAAAGGGATCGAGAAAAAAGCAGAGATAGACTAAGATTAGGCCTTTCTCAAAAAGAAGTTTGTAAATTACCCGCCAGGAAACCAAAGCAAAGAAAAGGAATTGATAGTAGTAGGACATA
The DNA here is from genome assembly GCA_023531295.1 of Papaver armeniacum. NCBI lineage: Eukaryota > Viridiplantae > Streptophyta > Magnoliopsida > Ranunculales > Papaveraceae > Papaver > Papaver armeniacum. Next base: position 96,556 of record JAJJWW010016500.1, on the reverse strand, counting down.
AAAAAGATATCTGATAGAGCTGAAAGAAACCGTTAGCTCAAAAAGTATCAACTACTGAAACTAGAATGATATCTAACTGAAATTTTGGCAGGACTTAAAATTTAAAAAACCAAGGATACAGACAGGAAGGAAGCAGACAATTATACACAGTGAAAAACAGACTGAAGGGATCAATTCGATTGAGTAAGGGTAAAGACAATTATACACAGTCCTGGATTTTAAAAAGCAGAGAGGGCTTCAAAGATTTACAGCTTCTAGCAGAATATACAAAGACTTAAGTGAATTATATTACAATCAGAGAGCAGCAAGAAATATTTACAGAATCTAGGAAAGCTAATTTACAGAGATACTACTAATATACTAGGAAACACTATAGTACAAGGAACTGAACTAACAATAATAAACCTAAAGATTAGGAAATACTAAAGCAAAAAACAATGCAGGGAAAGGAGAGGATACAAACAGAAAGCCTATAGGCCCTAATGTATTCCTGATGCTGTTATGCTAGATATGGATATTCATTTTGTAGTTGGATTATGGGAGTTGTCATTATCCTGAGCTGCATCTCGAAATGGATTGGCCTTTGAACCAACTATGTGGTCATTTCCATGAAATTGACAAAGAGGTTCAATAATTATGACATCGCTCGATCGCTTTAGTTGCTTCATTGTTTCTTGACACTTCATTGATCCTCATTCTTTTATAAGCTGGCATATTACTTTCCTCATTGAAATACTTCTCCATTGAGTTCCAGTTGTTCCAGTAATCTTGATCAGCTTGAGAAAGTTGATGTTTAGATGAGGATGGCATACTTTGTATATCTGGCTGCTCCTGGTTAGGTGAAGAGGAAGGCTCCAGAAAGTCCAACATGTTATGTACTTGTTGAAAGTCTGCAAGTTGTGATCTTTTGTGTTCCTGACTTTTTATCTCTACATCTAGTTCTCTTTGAAGATCAGTGAAAGTCACTTCTGAGGCCAGAGAACTAGTTGAAGAGGAAGACAAAGAATCCTCATTCCATTCCATACCTACTTGCTCCATTGCTGGCTGGGCTTCCTCCAAATTATCATAGGCAAAGGGATCATGATCTTGATTTTCATCCTCTTGCTGTTGTTGCATTTCAGCCCAGTGATCTTCCATTTCAGCTTGTTGTTGCTGGAGTTCTGCATGCTGTTGTGCAATTTCAAATCTTGCACATTCACTGATTTTATGTCCAATCAAATCACAGTAACCACAAAACAGTGATGGGAAGTTATGGAATTCAAAGCTCACCCCATTAAAAACACCAAGAGCATTTTCTGCATTAACTGAAAATCGAATTGGTTCTCTGATATTGACTAAAGATTTGATATTGATAGAATATTTACCATTGGGATGGCGAAATGGAAAACCAAAAGAAGAAATATGACCATTGACAGAAAAGTACCTCCTAAGATTTTCACTAGAGACTTGTTCAGGAAAAAGGTTGTGAATTGTGACAAAAAACATCTCCATAGTTGGAAACCAGTTTATGATATCATCAGTGATTTCTAGCTTTTTTATACACAAAAGATCCCCAAAGACTCTTCTAGTATCAAGCGATAGAATTCTATTCATCTCATGCTCGAATTCAAATCTAATAAGAAGAACAAAGAAACGACTACTACTAGTTCTTTTGATCGAAATCCTACCTCTTACTTTCCAAAGAAAGGAAAGGGCTCTGGAGATATCAAAGTTTCTCCTATTAGCTGGGATTGGAGCAATAAACCTACCTGAATAGTGCTCGTCACGTACGCCTATTGTTTTGAAAACGATAAGGGATAATTTGGCTAAGGACAAAATCATTACCATTACTTAAAACCAGAGAATTGTGCAGTTGATCAGAGAGTTGAGAGACATCACCATGCCAAGCACACATGGTGAACCAGTTAAAACACAAAACAGTATAAAATCACACCCAACTGAGCACAGAAACTTGACACAATAAAACCAACAGTGCGATAAATGACAGAAATTATTAAAGATACTTAGCATGAGATACAAAACTATGGGACTAAAAAATCCCAACTTACAGAGTTTAAATAGGGGGAAGATTGTTTGCATCGCAAGAAAATCAAGATTGAAATCTTTTGATTTGTTTACCAATGAAGACATGATTACAGTTCAGGATTAAGAAACCCTAAAAAACGTTATTTGGAAGAGAACACAACCAAGAATTGCTCCAGATGTAAAATTAGAGAAGGGAATTCGCCAAATGGCTAATTGAGATTAAGAAATTCCATTAAAAAATTAGCAGATCTAAATCAAATCAAACCCGGGTAAGCTTTTTAACGAGTAATCCCATCACTAGATTAATGATTACCTTGATTAGCCATGAAAAGAAGCTCCTGAGCTTGCCAGATTAAACGTGTTGCGCTTGATTTGCTCACTAGAATCATTTCGATGCAAACTTCAAGTTCTCCGCCTCCATAAACAACCATTAAATCCATATCTAATTGAAAAAAAACAGCAATCAGTAGCCACTAGGGCCTATAAACACCTAATTAGCTAATCATAATGAGGAAATCACCAAAAGATGAAGATGAATTTGGCTCAGAATCGAGAGAAGAGGGAAGGGTTTCTAGAGGAACGGGTTATTTTTTGGGTTCACCGTCTTCTCATCTCTTCGTGGAAATTTTACTGATATTGTTTATATTGTTGATTGTGATAAGTGTTTGGAGAAGCAATTTTAGTGATATCAAATAGGTTATTGAGTAGTCGTCCTCTTTTTTAGAGGTGGAAATTTTAGTTTTCCCTGTCTTCATCAGGGAAGATGGTGTGATCCAATTCGGTCGAGTTGGTGTAGTTGTTGAATCGGACTTAAATCGGCTTGTTTATTAAAAATATTATTTGTTTTTCTTGGCCTCAAAGTCTTGCCTCGAAAAGTGCCCTCCTAATCTGTGTGTTGTGGGATGGGTATGTACTGTGTAGCCACGTATTGGTTGTTTTCCCTCAAAGGAAAGTGTTGTCCTATGTGTGTAGTCAACATTTTTTTATGCGGCTAGAATTGAGTGCGAATTCGTGCACACTCTTTAACGAGTGTATATTTCATATTTTAATTTCTACCCTTGATTTAATATAAGGAATTATGTAACGAGGGTCATGATTCTAAACATGGAGGGTAATGAGGCCATCCGTTAAATAATCAACCAATCAGAAGAGTATGTGAAATATACAAGTGTGAACAGATTTGGACTCGCTAGAATTACATTTCACATGAAGATTTTTTGGACCCAATTTCCCACCTGTTTCGGTTACCTTCTATTTTTGATCATCTTGTTTTATTTACGCTTCTTTTTCAAGATTAACCCACTAGGGATTTTATTTATCCAAGCTTTTTGTATGCAATTAGTTAATTCTCAGTTCCGTAGAAGAGAGAGGAAATAAAATAATAAAATAATAATAACAAAATTAAATAAAAAATTAAATTAAATATATATATATATATATATCAGTTGTTTTGTTAATTGTATTGCCAGTTGTTTTGTTAATTGTATCCATCATTTTGCATGTTTATTTTTACCCTTATTGAAACTCCACAATCGATGGTCTCGTTTACGGCACATGTACGACACTTCAGTATTCCCATCTATTTTCTCAGTAGTGTCTTTTTTTCTTGTTCTCGTTAAATCGTCTAACTAAGTTATTCCCTCAGGCTTTTATTACTCACATAATTGGTCGTCTCGCAAGTTACTTTTAATATTCCCCTCTTCCTTTCGCTGACCCGAGGTTCCATTCAGGATTCAAACTCACTCGCCCTTAAAATACCTAAAAGCCCAAGCCCAATTCCCACATATCCCAAACCTTAACAAAACCGAACAACCCAAACCCGACCTAGTTCTTATTTTCCTCCCTAACCATGTCAATCATGGCATGGAATTGCCAGGGTATAAACCAACCACCACCAACACAACATCTGCGAGGATTAATCTCAATGTATAAACCAACCATCTTAATCATCTCAGAAACATTAGCCGATAACAATCAAATGCTTCGCATTACTCAAACATTACAATTCCAGAACCACTGTTCTGTCCCCAAAATTGGAAGAAAAGGAGGTCTCTGCCTAATGTGGAATAACGATGTCAATCTACAAATCCTTCGGAAATCCCAAAGTTTTATTCACGCCATCGTCACCCCCCCATCCCCAGCCCAACCTTGGATTTGCACCGGTATGTATGGTCCACCACAACTAGCCGCAAGGAAAGACTTTTGGCAAGATTTTCCGACACTATTTCCCAGCACCTCTACTCCTTGGATTCTCATCGGAGATTTTAATGAAGTGATGGACCAATCTGAAAAGAAGGGCGACAGACAAGTCACCTATGCTCAGACTCAGCCTTTCCTTAATCTAATTGATCAGATGGGATTCTTAGACCTAGGATTCCGAGGAGACCCTTACACTTGGACAAACAACCATCAAGGCCAAGACAATATCCAGGAATGCCTTGATAGAGCTATATCAAATCGACATTAGAGAACTTCCAATCCTCACGCGACAATCACGCACTTACCATGAATAGCTTCAGATCATGCTCCTATTCTTCTACAAACCAAAGCACTAGACCGGCAAGGTAATAAGAACTACAAATTCGAACATTTGTGGCTATCTCACCCGCAATTACAACAAGTAGTCAACTCAGCTTGGGACAAATTAAATGATCCAGACCCACCCTTAAATCTCCAACTGAAGCTCATATCAACCAGCGAAACCCTGACAGAATGGAATAAGGTAAACTATGGCCATTTACCTACTCTAATCAAAAAATCAACCGCCAAAATCAAGCAGGCGCAACATCAATGTGCTATGCTGACGGGCCCAGCACTGGATCATTGGCTTATTCAAGAAAAACAACTTCGTATAGATCATCTCACCCTACTAGACTGTCATGCAACCTACTGGCAGCAAAGATCTAGAATACAATGGTTGCAATCGGGAGATCGAAACACAACATTCTTTCACACCAAGGCAACAATTCATCGCAGCTGCAACAACATCCAACAACTTCGGGATCAACAAAATAATTGGATCCATGATAAAGACGTCATCATCAAAACCATGCTAGATCACTTCACCGATCAATATACGACACCAAGTACAAGAATTGATGACCAGTTATTTGAATACATCACCCCGAGACTAACCCCTCAACAATGTTTTCTTTTTACATCAGAGGTAACCCTCGAGGAAATCAAACAAGCGCTCTTTTCTATCGGCTCCGAACGTGCCCCTGGACCAGACGGCTACACTAGCAGGTTCTTCAAAGTTTTTTGGGAAACAACCCGGACACAGCTAATTGATATGGTATGCAGCTTTTTTAACCCCCTTAACATCCACCCACTCATGAACCACACTAACCTCACCCTTATCCCGAAACTAGATCACCCTTCTAAACCCTCACAATACAGACCAATAGGACTATGTAATGTCACCTCCAAAATTATCTCAAAAATCTTGGTCAACCGCTTAAGACCTCTTCTCCCCTTCCTCATAAGCCCCTACCAAAGTGCTTTTTTACCCCAAAGATATATTCATGACAACATAGAAATCGCCGGTGAGCTATTCCATTACATCAAATCATCTAGCCGAACCAAGGACCCAAAAGTGGCTCTCAAACTTAACATACAAAAAACTTATGATTCTTTAGATTAGGGATTCATCAAACGAGCTTTTACCAAAATCGGATTTCCACAACTATTTGTGGACTACATCATGTTATGCATCACCACAATAACGTACTCAGTTAACATCAACGGCACTCCGCACGGGTACATTGATGGTTATTTTCAATGATGTTGTAGTAAGAAGGGTTGTCGTTCACTCGGACTTGATGAAATTGATTTTAGGATTTAATGAAGAAAAATAATAAAAAAAGAGAATATATACAATTTATGTCACAAGATGAAGAGAGTTACTGGGACTCGGGATTCCACCAATACTCACATTCATGCGGTTCATCTATTAATTCCGGACAATTAAAGCTCATAAAATAACAAACATCGATTCTAATTCTTTGCCAAGGTAGATTTTATAAAGAATTATATGTAATTCACAAGCATGACGCATCTAAAGTACCTAAGACTAAGCATGCAACATCTAACGAATTCACAAATAATCAAGAAAAATCATAAATCAATTATAATAGTGCAAATAGTCATAAAGGAATTAAATAGAATTACCACATGGGTGTAAAACAGCTTCCTCCGTCGTCCCAGTGATGGGTTCTAGCTCCGCATGGTAAAAACACACTCAAAGGATTTTTTCCATTGCTCAAAAAGGTGTGTTCACAATGATGAAATGGAGAAAATGATGAAAATTGGGTGTTTGCAACGATTATAAGTGTTGCAAACACTGTTACAAATAATGATAAAAAATGTTACTGTTGCTTTTAAGTCTGCCTTCCGTATTACGACCCTTGCCTAAGTGTCGTTGTCACTATAGAAGAACGACTTCCTCTGGTGGTCTTTTGTTCTTCGTGTTCTTGGTACAGCAGCAGCAGAGAATAATCCTGTAACTCGATTTTTTTGGGCTCTGTAGTGTTCTAAACTCTCCCAAACTCTCCGTACCTCTTCTACTCGACCCTAGCAACTTAAATATACTCGACAGGAGCCAAGATTACTCCTCATAACTCCAAAATATCTTCCCATTACTCGGCGCAATGATATTATACTCGAGATATATTCTTTCCATTTTTTGTAGCAGCACGCGTCTGTTGCAATCCAATTCACTCCAAACTATCCCTGTTTAACTCAATCACGCTCCACAAGTCTTTCAAACACGAGCAGCACACGTCTCACACTATGAAAAACTCTTCTCATGCAAAACTCTCTGTCTTCTCCTCGCGAGCTATCTAGACAAAAGTAGATGACGAATCGACCCATACCAACCCTGTTAGGCCCAAAGGTATCTACCCAAACAATCACAGCCATTTAGTCTCACGGGAACAACTTCAAAATCGCAACCTTAAATCTGCCAGGCGAGAACCTATTTTTCCCGCCACTTCTCAAAATTTGAAATGAAGAAGAAGGTCATCCCTTATCCAACAGCTGGGGGTGCGAATATCAATTGGGTGCCCCTTAGTAATTGGGTTACTCCTTATCCAAAGTGGGAGTCCGAATATCAAATGTCCTCCGGGGGTCCAAATAGCACTTTTTGAGCAACTTTTTCCACACAAGTGCATTTCTCCAAAAACACCTACACAAACATAAAAACACCATAATAAGTACAAAATCGAGTGCCAACAATATATAGTATTGAGATCAAATTAGACACAAAAATGTGTCTATCAAATACCCCCAAATTTATTATTTGCTAGTCCTCGAGCAAATTTATTCTAAAAAAAAATAAAAATCATTTGAACCCCTAGGTGGCCCTAGTGGCGGAGTGTTGTCTCCGGAGGGTTTACCAGAGGTGTACCCACAAAACCTTTACTCCAGACCCTAGCTATCTACGCAGAACCTTGAAAAGCACTAAGGAATCTCCTTGGTTGGCCTACAACCATTGACTATATGAGGAAGTACCCTGATGCGAAATTCCAATTGTTGTACACGAGTTTGCACTCAAGCATACTAAAATTCATATAAAGTGATAGAGCTCTACTCAGATAGTTTCTAGAAATCATAAACCGGAGTCAACCAATCACATGGATAGATTAAGAAGATGGATGTAGAGAAAAACGTGGATGATGTTGACTAAGGTGAACCTATCCCAATGGACCGAGATAATCGTCCTGGACTAATATCAACACACCTTTGGCAAATACAAGGGAACCAAATGGTCGATAATCCTAACTTTAGTCAACTCACCGGGCATATACAAGGGTACCAAAGTGGTCGACTTTATTGTATTTATTCCGTTGGTCTAGTGGTCTGGTCTCTTTTTTTTTTTTTTTTTTTTTTTTTTTTTTGTATCTCAGTCACTCTATTTCACCCTAGCAATGGTAAAAAGAAAAAGAAGTGATCGGGATTCTTTCGATGTTTCCATCACGAGGATATGGCGAAACTACCGTGTTTTCTTTTCTAACACCTGAGCTATGTGCTTTTATGAATAGACTCTTTAGATGTTTCCATCTAATCAGATTGGTTCCTCAACTCCTACAACCAAAATGCTTCCATCCACTTAGATTGGTTAGTGCCATCCTTAATAACATAAATTTCTAGTCTCTGAAGTTTATTTATTGCAACTAAAAAGTTTCTCCCATACCCCCAAACTTATATCTAACATTGTCCTCAATGTTCTAAAGATGAAATTAAAAACATGAACAAGGAGAAACTGTTACCATTTGAAGCAAAAGAGATAAGGAAATATATTACCGTGTCGCAAAAATATTGGGTTACCTCCCAAGAAGTGCTAAGTTTAAAGTCTTCAGCCAGACATTGGAAATGATTAGTCACCTCGAAGAATCATATAATAATAGTCGAAATAACTGCGGGTCATCTGGATCAAAAAGTTCTAACTACAAGAAGAGGAGACTACAACGGATCGGAAGATATCCAACACACCCTTATCTATTATTTTGTTTAAGACAACTAAATCTAGTTGTGGTTCGGGTTCAGGCTCTATAAAAGGGTCTAGATAAAAAGCTTTCATTGGATGGACTTCCTCAAAGGCAGGATCCTGAAGATCAGGTTCTAGAGTGTGGAAATACTCAACTAAGAACTTAAAAGCACATAACAATAACCTGAATAACTGGGGATCCTCTAAGTCAATCGTACTTGACCCTACAGATTGACCACAATAGTGGTCATTCTTAATCAAATGTGTCAACCCTAATCTCCTAAAGTAATTAGGTTTAGTCTTAAAACTTAATATTTGACACATCTGAAACTTATACGTTCCCACAATTGGAAGGAAGGTTTTTGGTGGGAAAACAAAATCAATCGTGGTATCATAGCTGGGTTAACCACATCAACCAGAGGGATGGGTTCTTAACAACTAACTTTTTATGGACACAACTAGGTTCAGAAAAAGTGTATGAAGATAATCTTTTAAAATGGTTGAGGCACATATGTCAAGTCCCAAGTTAGGGACTTTTCTAAGAGTTAAAGCACATGGAGAATGATAATCACCCCCAAACTTAGAGTTTTCCGTGTCTCCAGAAAGACTAGTCACAACTTCCTAATTTCAAGGTCATCTCGATTCCCGAAAATGGTCAATTGATTCTTCCAAGTCGACGTCCTCACTTATCTCTCTGAGTTCATTTTTCTTTTTCTAATTCTATTGTTTCTAAATCACTAGACTCAAAATATACTCGTTCCTCTAAACCATCCCTGGCTTCGTAATCAAAAGGAAATACTACATCGTCTAAAACGGGGGTATCTCTAGTCAAATCCTCATCCTTTTGAATAGGTGAATAATTATTAAAATTATTTGGATTTGAACTAGAAATAATATTATCGTTATAAAGCTCAATTGGGGTAACAATTTCTTGATCACTATGCCTATTTATTTCAAATTCTTCATCAACACTATCCTCATCATAATCATCATTATAACAACATGAAAATGGTTGAACCTCATCTACAAAAGTAGTGTTACCAATTCTAACCTCGTCATCCTGATTATAAAAATTGTCCTCATTTTCACAGGTGATATTTGAAAGAATGTATTGGCAATCAAGAGTAATTCGAGCAATTGTTTCTTCCGTCTCTAACACTAACCTACGTGTTGTCTCAGCAAACTCACGTGTTGACTCAGTTAACTTACACGTTGACTCAAGTATCCTACGTGCTTCATCTAGAGAATAGGAATTATAGGAATTTTGCTCGTATGACCTTATTCATGTGAATAGTAATTGGGCTCACCGTGGTATGAGCCATGATCTTCAAAAGGTTGGCGTTCCCAACCACTATTCACACTGGTCATAAAAAGAGTGATGTCCATATTGTTCCGCTGGATATTCATATTCATTGTGATGGCTATTATAATACCGGTTTGACATCCTAACCAAGCAAGGGAATTCTACACAAGCACAAACAAGGATGACCCGACCACAACAAACCTACCTGATTTCTAGCAAAACAAAAAGCATGATGGCTCCACTTAGATTGTTTTCTAGACCAGTTTCTAATCCTTCGAAAGGGAATTACATAACTGAGCAAACCCCTCCGGAATCAATCCGAGTTTAAGTAAGCTTGAATAGAGGCGAAGGAAGCCGCGTGGAGCTTTGATACCCAAGGCCTCACCGCATTACAAGGCGGCTGTGATCACGCATTCAACTTGCGTAAACCATATCATGAACTTCAAAGTATGCTTAAAAGAATAACCAATATTTTTCGAACGATTTTCCTATTAAGCTCGTTACCCTATCGGTCGTTCTATTCAAAATTTTAGGCTTAGGTTCGTGTTTGGTTTCGTTTTTCCTAAGGCGGGCAAGAAGAGAACGGTGATGAAATCCGAACCCTTATCTTGTATGGCCATCATTTCCTTTACTAGGAAATTAAAACAACCGTATTCAAGACCTCAACATATATGTATACAAAATCATCCAAGAACCCGGCTTTGGGGCAGGGATTCACGGGTGTTTAGAATTTTACCTCCCTGTTCAGCACGGATGAACCATTGAAGTCGACTCACTGCCACAACTCCTATGTCGTACGAACCTGGGGGGCCGAGACAAGATTGTAACCGTTGTCCTTCCCCGTGCAGCTTTTATATTTAAATTAACCCTTCCTTAGGGTTTAAAATTAATAATGTCCAATAGTCCAAAAATAAAGTCCAAAAATTAAAAAGTCCAAAAATAAAAATTACAAAATTAATTACCTAATTACAGTTTCTAAAAATAATAATAATAATAATAATTACACTATATACAAAATTTTCTTCTTCACTCGCTTGGATCTCTCTTTTCTTTTCTATTTTGGCTTTCCTTTCTTTTCAAAGACTTTTCTCTTTTCTTTCGCTCCACTCCAAATCAAAGCAAACAAATACCAAAACGCGTAAAAAAGAACAAAAATAATAAAAACAAAAATAAAACCTAAAGACAAATCTATACACAAGTCCGCGTTTACGCGCCAAAAATTGATGGTTATTTTCAATGATGTTGTAAGTAAGAAGGGTTGTCGCTCACTCGACTTGATGAAATTGATTTTAGGATTTAATGAAGAAAATAATAAAAATAGAGAATATATACAATTTATGTCACAAGATGAAGAGAGTTCTTTGGGACTTGGGATTCCACCAATTCTCACATTCATGCGGTTCATCTATTAATTCTTGACAATTAAAGCTCATAAAAAAACAAACATCGACTCTAATTCTTTGCCAAGGTAGATTTTATAAAGAATTATATGTAATTCACAAGCATGATGCATCTAAAGTACCTAAGACTAAGCATGCGACATCTAACGAATTCACAAATAATCAAGAAAATCATAAATCAATTATAATAGTGCAAATAGTCATAAAGGAATTAAATAGAATTACCACATGGGTGTAAAAACGGACTTCCTCCGTCGTCCCAATGATGGGTTCTAGCTCCGCATGGTAAAAAACACACTTAAAGGATTTTTTTCATTGCTCAAAAAGGTGTGTTTACAATGATGAAATGGAGAAAATGATGAAAATCGGGTGTTTGCAACGATTATAAGTGTTGCAAACACTGTTACAAAGAATGATAAAAACTGTTACTGTTGCTTTTAAGTCTGCCTTCTGTATTACGATCCTCGCCTAAGTGTCGTTGTCATTGTAGAAGAACAACTGCCTCTGGTGGTCTTTTGTTCTTCGTGTTCTTGGTGCAGCAGCAGCAGAGAATAATCCTGCAACTCGATTTTTTTGGATCCGTAGTGTTCTAAACTCTCCCAAACTCTCTGTATCTCTTCTACTCGACCTTAGCAACTTGAATATACTCGACAAGAGCCAAGATTACTCCTCATAACTCCAAAATATCTTCCCATTACTCGGCAACAATGATATTATACTCGGGATATATTCTTTCCATTTTTTGTAGCAGCACGCGTCTGTTGCAATCCAATTCACTCCAAACTATCCCTGTTTAACTCAATCACGCTCCACAAGTCTTTCAAACACGAGCAGCACACGTCTCACGCTGTGAAAAACTCTTCTCGTGCACAACTCTCTGTCTTCTCCTCACGAGTTATCTAGCCAAAAGTAGATGACGAATCGACCCATACCAACCCTGTTAGGCCCAAAGGTATCTACCCAAACAATCACAGCCATTTAGTCTCACGGGAACAACTTCAAAATCGCAACCTTAAATCTGCCAGGCGAGAACCTGTTTTTCCCGCCACTTCTCAAAATTAGAAATGAAGAAGAAGGTCAGCCCTTATCCAACAGCTGGGGGATGCGAATATCAATTGGGTGCCCCTTAGTAATTGGGTTACCCCTTATCCAAAGTGGGAGTCCGAATATCAAATATCCTCCGGGGGTCCAAATAGCACTTTTTGAGCAACTTTTTCCACAAGTGTATTTCTCCAAAAACACATACACAAACATAAAAACACCATAATAAGTACAAAATCGAGTGCCAACAATATATAGTATTGAGATCAAATTAGACACAAAAATGTGTCTATCATACATCACCCCCACTAGAGGAATAAGGCAAGGAGATCCCCTATCTTCTTATATCTTTATCTTATGTGCGGAAATCCTCTCAACAAACTTAGGAAATCTAGAAACGCAAAAAAAGGTAGAGGGACTACGCATCTCTCAAAAAGCCCCCCCAATCGTGCATCTCATGTACGCGGATGATATGCTAATAACATATAAAGCAACAAAGGAGAGCACAAACCATCTCAAGCACTTACTTCAAGCTTACAGTACCTCAGCAGGTCAACATATCAACACTTCAAAACCAACAATAATTACACACCCAAAGCTTGAACAACATCAGGTAAACGAACTTCAACAAATTTTCGGCATGCCAACAACATCAAACCCACCCACTTACCTGGGAGTACAATTTAAACAAGGGATAACATCTCAGCATATTTTTCCCCCCTTCTTCAACGCCTAGCTAGGAAAGCAAAATGATGGATGACAAAATGCCTAAACCATGCAGGAAGATTAGTTCTCATTAAAACTTCTCTCACACCTACAACCAATCATATTATGCAAACACAACTGCTACTGGCTCATATCCACCAAAAAATGGATCGTATAACTAGAAACTTCTTCTGGGGATACGACTCAACGATGAGGAAGCTTCATCCAATAGGTTTTGATAAACTCATCAAACCTAAATCCAAAGGAGGACTGGGAATTCGAAGCAGCAAAGAGCATAACAAGGCCCTCCTCATGAAGAAAATCTGGAACATACATGAGAAACCAAACTCTATAGTGGCCTCGTTGTACAACGAAAAGTACCTCAAACATCAACCCATTCTCCAAAACATCCCTCATCCTCCCTCTTCCACAAGTCCCCTATGGAGGCAACTGGCTTACCTCATACCAACCCTGAAAAAACATCTCTTTCACTAGATGTGAAACTACTCAACCACCCCAATCCAAGGAAATTGGATCCTCAGCTTGAAAATAACATAGACCCAACACTTTGCAACCCCATACAATCGCAGCCGATATCATTGACCCTCAACCCTAGGTCTTGGAACCACGAAAATCGAATATCCTCCTACCAATCACAAAGGCAAAGAATCATCAACCTTCACCTTCCACGTGAGAACCAGCCAGATAAAATAATTTGGCCCTTCACAAAATCAGGAAAATACACGACGGCTTCAGGATACAAATGCCTAGCAGAAAATTTAGACCAATTGCAAGACAACCCACCCACCCCAACCAGCCTTCCTATGGACGCTTCCATGTCCACCAAAAGTACAAACTTTTCTTGTGGAAAGCACTAAATGAGGGATTACCAACCCTCCAACTCCTCAATCACATCCGCCTCACTAACTCGAAACTTTGCCTCAATGCACCCGGATCCTGAAACTGCAACGCATATCCTTATACATTATCTGATCGCTATGGATTCATGGAACCTACTACTTCCTCGGATGTCCACACCACATAGGATACCTACATCAATAAACCCCCATACATCTATATCCCTACTTCTTCAAGATAAAACCCGTGATGAAACCACCACCACATTCGCTTTCTTTCCGGTCCCTTTAGCTAGAAACGACGTCAGATACAACCAAAAGCAAACGAACCCAACAAACATACTTCAAATGGCTACACATCTACAACAAGAATATACATGGGCTCAACACAACCTCCCACCGGTGCTACCCGGAACGCAATTGTCTACAAATATTATGCATCGGATTCCTAATCCAACCACAATATTAGTAGGATGGAGCAAACCCCACCTGGACTAGATCAAAATCAACACAGATGGAGCAGCTAGAGGACATCTGGGACTGGCAGGAGCGGGCATTATTTGCAGAAAAGAAGATGCTATCACAATCTTAGCAATTGCACAACCATTAGGGATAACCACAGCCCTCACTGCCGAAACTTGGGCCATGCTTATAGCATCAAGAATGGCTACAAATCGAGAATGGCCGAAGGTGCAATTCGAAACGGATTCGGAAAATCTTCTAAGGTTTCTAACCTCGACAACGGAACCACCTTGGTACTTGATTAATATGATAGCTGAAATCAAGCTCAGATTGACCCAAATTCCTCATTGCACCATAAAACATATTTATAGGGAAGGAAATCAAGCGGCAGACGGTCTAGCAAACAAAGCGGCAGACGACAACACAATTGGAAATCTATCTACAACAATCAGGGACCACAAAACACCATCATGTATTGGTCATATCGTAATGGCTGACTCTATGGGTATAATGTACCCCGTGTTATTTCTTCCTAATTTAATAAAATTTCATGCTTCAAAAAAAAAACCTTCAGTGATACTCTCTTTTTTACAGGTATTTTTTTCTATCTAATTTATATTCTTGTTTATTGATCAAAAAAATAAATAAACCTCAATAACAATTAGATTTAAGACTATTTGTACTATTAATATTTTATTTTTAGTCTCATCTTATCTTATATTATCTTCGGAAAATGGGTCATTTGTCCAAAAAAATTTAAAACATGGTTCAAATGGACGAGTAAAAATTATTACGGGTGAAATGGACAAAAAAAAATAGAAAGGATGAAACTGGATTCATCCTGGCTTAAACTTAAAAATAAATGAGGATGAAATCTGGATGCATCCCGATGTAAATTAAAAATAAGAAAAAGAATTTGAAAATTGGTAGGATGAAACTGGTTACATCCTGACTATTTTTATATTTTTGTCCATTTAAACAGTATCAAAATCTAAATATCTTTTTCACCCAGAAATTATTGATTTTGGTCTTTTTAATTTTGTGTATTAAATAAAATGCCTATTTTTGGGAAGCCTTTTTTTTTTGTTGATCAAAAAAACAAAAGAGCTTGGTAGGACGTTCATATAGCTAATATCACCTTCAACATCAACTACCACAGTATACATATGTATTCAACTGATTTGGCAGATTCAACCCCATCCAGCATATGTACATGATGAGCTTACTGTTGTCTGTTTCAATTGTGCATCATTTATTGATGAACTCATACTCATAAGCCATAGATCCCTGTATTCCTTGCATGAATAAAACAATCTTTCTTTCGCTTGAACTTTCAAATAGGCGACCAAACTTTATGATGTGCGTGTATGACAGTACAGAAAACTTGCCTTTCATGTTGAAATCCGGCCGTCCGAGAATAGACTAGCGTATTATAGGCGTCAGGTATATCATTGGGACTTCATCCTAATGTTCTGAAAACCGGCCCGGCCCAGCCGGTCAGCCCAGTGATTCGGTGACCCAGTCACTTTTCTAGGCTGATCCATCACTGACCCAGTAAATTCACAAAAAAAACGTTTTCTTTTGTGCGAACCAGATGACCCGGCCGGGTTAACCCGTGATCCACCGATTTAATACGATTTCTATGGGTCGATACAGATAAAAGAAAAACCTAAATTTCCTAAATAAACCTATCCCATTTCTTCTGAATCATCAATATTCTTGGCGAAAGAGAACGAAATTAAAGATTTACTTACCTAATTCGTACCAAAATGAATAAATTCATGGCATATGGTTACCAAAATTGAAGTTTGTTACCCAAAGAGACATGACCAGCTATGGGTTTAAGATTACAGATAGGGAGAAAAAGAAGTTAATCTTCCAAAAAAAATTAACGTAATTTTTTTCCCCAATGATTGTTGGAAAAACTGGGTTGCAATAGAAGATGAAATAACACAGGAAGAGATTGTTGTACTCCAAACTTTCAAGGCTCATAAGATTTCTTTTAGACAATTATTTCTACCCTCCTAATAAATTGGCGATTACAATGTATGTGAAATAATGCCTTCAGGATACAATGAAAGCCCTACAACGGAAATTGAATTCAAGGTTTGTACCCCTTGATCCAATCAAGAACACATGTAAACAAAATTTCTAATGATGCTTTAGAAAGAGAGAAAACAGAAAAGGTTTTTCGATATGTTTTCAACGAGTTATGGGAGATGCCATTTATAGAGGTTTTCGCATCCGTTGGGAATAGACATCTTTTCACCAACAGGTTTCTCTTCACGAAACGATGAGTCTCTTCATCATCAGACATCAATGACGTCTGTTGGATTCGAACATATCTCATTCTTCATCAAAGGACCCTCCTTGATAGCGCAGTTGAAAATATTCCAACAATGATAACAACAGTAATACTAGCTAGATGAGCTTTACAGAAATTAACCACAAATGCTATCAAAAAGATAATAATATAAGAACATATCTCATTCTTCATCAAGCCAACAATCAAAATCACAAATTCATTTCTTCAAATCAAAAATCAAACACGTCCACACTAAGATTTAATTACAAAATTGATTAACAAACATTCATAATACAAAAGGGGGAATCGGTTATCAATAAAAAGGGAGAAGGAAAAGAAGAAGATAAACAAACTAGAGTAGAAGTAGGAACTTCTTCATGCGCAAAAACATAAAAAAGAGGGAGACAGAGATATTGATAACTCCAGTTCTATATTTTAATACTATTTTATAGTTTTGTTGGCTTGAGTCAGTGCATGTGGGGCACCTGGACTTGCGAATAAGGACAAAATCATAGAACACTACACACGTATATGTTCCTACACAAACGAAAAGAATAAAAAAGAACACTACAGAGTACAGACGTATAAAGAGTTAGCTTGGGTCCTTTACATATCTCAGCTGCATATGACTCGATGAACCCGGGTTAAACCACCGATTGAACAATTGATCCTTGACCCAATAATTTTTCAGAACATTATTTTTCAGAACCGGATTGAACAATTGACCCAATAATTTTTCAGAACAATTGATCCTTGATCCTTGATCCGGGCCAGTTTTCAGAACATTTCATCCTCATCACCGTTTAAATAAGTTTCCACTCATGTATTTATGGTTTCATTATTTAAGCCATTCACATATACACAGAAGCTCCACCTTCAAGACCTTCCGAACTTAATATACATCATCTATCGTGCTCGGTACAAGTACAAAAATTGTGTTCCTTGCTGACGGGTTGACTCCAAATTTATAAGTCGGGTACCCTATCATCTTCCCAGAAGCTACAAGCATTTCCCTTCAAGTTTGATTCAATTAATCCATGGAGGTTATTCGCTAGCAGTCTAGTGCTTGGATCATTGTATACAGTACCATACATAATACATATCCAAGCGTTTAATAAAGAATTTGGACATCAGTGCAGTGTAAAGCCAATGAGTATAGAATCGAGCTGTCAATTACTAACCCGGACCGCGGGTCAACCCTAACTCGGCTTGGCTTGGCCCGTTGACTAAACGGTCCGGGTTAGGGTTACCATATCCTATGTTGTAAAAGGCGAGCACTAAAGGCGCACTAGGCGCAAGGCTGGCGCCTAGCAAAAAAAGGCGCCCAGGCGCCAAATTATCCCTAATTCTGGTTTTTTCTAAAAAAAAGGCCCTCGCCTGGGGCGCCAAAGGCGCTAGGCGCCTCGCCTTGCCTAGCGCCTTTTACAACATAGACCATATCCTATGTTGTAAAAGGCGAGCGCCTTTGGCGCTTAAGCGCTAAAGGCGCAAGGCTGGCGCCTGCCAAAAAAAAGGCACCCAGGCGCCAAATTATCCCTAATTCTGTTTTTTTCTAAAAAAAAGGCCCTCGCCTGGGGCGCCTTAGGCGCCGGGCTTGGCGCCTCGCCTAGCGCCTTTTACAACATAGACCACATCTAGCTCTATTAAAAAACAAGCCGGGCTAGGGCTAACCTGCGGGTTACCCGTCAACCCGTCAATTTTGAATATATCCTTTTAGATCGGGTAGTTATAGGATTTTCAAGTGAGTGTTTGTTACTGATTGCTTCATTAAATCGTAAGGTATCTCACATATCAATTAATTTTAGATCTTCATAAGTAATAGCTAATGAAATTATTCAATCTGTTTGCTTACTGATGATTGCTTTATCAACAAAATAACAATCTCAAATCAGTTCAATTGTTTAGCTTCATAAAAAATAAACAATTAAACATTAATTCTCAAATCAGTATACGGGTAGGAAGATCAAATCCTAAACATTAATCTATCAATTTTCTACCACCACTAAGATACAAATACAAATTGTCAACAGAGAGAAAAACAGAGTTACGACTTTGTGAGAAGATGGAATAAAATGGTAGATGCAGATTGCGAGATCCATTAACAAATAAAAATGATCCATTACCCGTCGATGCACATGGGAAGTGATGAAGTGAGAATGAGCTATTTTTGTATCTTATGATTATCATCCCATGGTATTACAGAGAAAAATAAAAAACAAATTGAGATGGAGATGGTGAGAGACGGCGTCGAGATAGGAAACGTGGAAGAGAATATAAAGTGTTACGTCTGTTGACTAACTAACCTAAATATAGAGGTGTAAATTGGGCTGTGCCAGCACGAGCACAGCCCAAAGACAAAGACTTAAAATTTGAGCACAAACTGTGATTTAATTTTCCAAGACTTCCGCATCACGTTAGTTAAATGGGACGTCTTTGGGTTTGACTAATTGGCACAAGAAGACAAAGACAAAGACGCTAAGACGGATAAGCACGTGGCCCAAATTTCAAGACAAAGACGTTAAGAGAGCACGTCATAACATGTACAAATACACCATATAAGAAGGCATAATACATCACATATTTTGTATATTTCACAAAAGAGTCACTATTCTAGCTAGTTTTTAACATTTTATGTTGGCTTATTTATAACAACACATATAATACCTTAATATTTGGAAAATATATTTCAATATCGTTGTTATAATGTCATCACCTATATTTAACTAGAACATTAATTTACATGACAATAATCCAATTATATATTTGATGGGCTATTTCTTTTTATTGAATAAACTTGTTAATTTTACTTGAAATAATTTCAAATGATATGTTGTCTGATTAAATTCTTGTTATAATGTCCGACTTAATGTATACATTAAGTGATTTCAAATTGTTTATAGCATGTGTAAGCAAAGACGACACGTTTATTCGTGTGTTGTGCTTTTGTGGGTGTGTTGTGCCTGGCTTTTGACTAGTAAAGACAAAACGCAAGACAACACGTTTAAATCGTTGGCACAAAGACAAGACGGGCATATGGCACGTGAAGCACGCAACTTCGTATGCCGGGGTGTGCCGGGCCGGCACGTTTTACACCTCTACCTAAATACATGGGATGTGTTATCTTATATACTTTGTAAATATACAATAAACTAGTAGCAACTGACACGCAAGTTAACCTAGCTTGGTGGACAAATGATAACTTCACAACCACGATGTCAAGTGTTCGAAATTTGCCAACTACTTTTTTTGTGGTTTCTAATTATTTTAGAAATTAGAAAAGAAATAAACAAGGTTTTACCTATTTCCAATCTTCATTTTCCCTTAATCCCATCTAAATATATAAATCATCTTTTTTTTACTTTTTCTAAGTTGGGTGAACAAAACTTATCATCGTGGATAACCATCTTCATCAAACACCATCTTCCTTCTTCCTCTCAAATCTAATTCTTATCAAGGGAAAAAAAAATTTAATACCGTAAAAAAAAATTCTAATGCAAAATCTACTAATCTATCGCCACTTAACATCTTCCTTCTTCCTCCATTCAAATCTAATCTAATTGATTTTAGTGATTAACTTTTCCCAAATCTAGTAATTTATTTAATTTTTGTTTGTCTATATCGGACTTTTAATCTTTATGAATGTGATTAAAACAAACTGTTTAATCCAAAACTGATTAACAAGGCAAGGAAATATACAACTTTTACTGTTTCAATTAGGTGGTTTAGGTTTACAGTGTCTTCAACAATTTTATGAACGAGTAGTTTAGGTGCTGATGATAACAGTTATAATTGTGTCTACCAAACAGAAGATGAAAGGGGAAGCGTATCTCTTGCTAGAGAATTAATGGCTGTTGCCGGTGACGCTCTGAAGACGAACATTACTGCTCTTGGTCCCTTAGTGCTACCGTTCACGGATCAGTTTATATTCTTCGTTTCTTTGGTGAGACGAAAAGTGTTGAAGAAGGCCAAAGTCATGGATTTTCTTAGTTTAGTTTGTCCACATACTCCATAATTAAGATCTAAGGCATGAATTAAGATGGTGATTTGGGAACCTAATTTAATATAGTGAGTTTTGTTTACCCCAATTTAAAATGAGTTCCACAAAATTTGATTTGTGTAATTGGGATGGGATTTAGGGAAAGTGGGGATGGGAAATAGGTAAAACCATAAATAATAATCTTCTAAAAGTGTGACTAACTTTGCCTAATGGCTAAGATACCCTTTGACCACGATGTCCACATATTGACGGGGATTAAGATAAATACTAATATGTATATTTCACTGATTCAATATATCCCAGTATACGGATTAGTACTCCACTAATTCAATACACACCACTGTACAAATACAAAACCACACTATTTCGATACAAATTCTCTCACAGTATTCACTCTCCGGAAACTGTTTCAGATCAAGTTCATACCCGAACTAGTTGGCTCTGGCGATCAAATAAATCCAAAAATCTCTCACTCTTTCGATAGAGGTTTAATCTTGAATCTCGCATAAGAAGCAAAACTCCCAAAAGATGGCCAATCTCAGGTACCAAAACCTCTTGTTATAAAAAACTTCTACAATTTGAATTTGATTTGAAAACCCTAGAAATTTGATTTCTAGTCTTATCTTTGAAAATCGAAGGAGAAAATTCGTCCATGTGAAAAAATACTTGAAGAATAAGTATAAACTCTAACCTGGTTCCTTTTATTTGTTATTTCTCTCTGGTCAAATTACTGAATCAACAAATCTCTCTAGATTTTTCTATTTTATGCATTTGTTTAGTTGATTCATGGTGTCTTAAAGCATGGGTATGTGTTTGATTTCTCTTATTATGACATGATTTAAGTTTGATTGGTGAAACATACAATTTGGGTTTTGTTTAATGTCATGCTTTCTGTTTTTTTCGATTTTAGTTGACGAAAAGGGTTTGTAATTATTTTTTTGAGTCTCGTGGAGAAGGCATTTACAAATGGAAATGTCGCTAAAACAGCTGAGGTCATTGTCATACAGATGCCGACAGAAGAACTACTCTGAAACTGGAAACATATTTCAGAAGTTTGCATAATTTCATGTTCGCAGATGTATTCTGCTGCTGTTTGTGGGTTCAATGGTACGTGATTTCTTATCAATTTATGAGTTTCTTATCGATTTTTGAATTTTTAGGTTCTCAATAGTTCAATCTTGCTTATCAATTTCTAAGTTTCTTATCGATTTATGAATTTTTAGGTTCTCAATAGTTTAATCTTGGTGGTTTGTGGAATTAGGGATTATTTTCAATAGGGTCAGACATGCTTAAAATGCAAAATGTGAACCATGTTGAGCTTGATTGTGAAGTATGAATGCAATGATGCTTGGATTATTGGTTGCTAGCTGGTAGGGGCCTTAGCGTTGCTCAGTTAATTCACGTTGATTGTATTCAGTGGTTGAATTTGCAAAGTGTGGACAATTGTTAAGACTGATGCCTGTTTGTCATACATGATCAATTTCCCTAGTAACTCCATGAGGGGCTTCTCTGACGCTCCATTATTACGATGAAGTAGGCATTCTGTGTCTCACCCAGTCTAAGATAATTTTGTTGATCCTGATTATGAATGTTTTTTGATCGACGACATAAATGCCTATACTTCATGTCATATGTAAAAGGCTAAGCTTAAATTGACAAAGTATGCTGCTGTATCTGCAAATTGTGATGGGTTTAAGCCCAGAAACAACTTAATTACTAATTCAATCGTTTTGAAGGACTGAAATTGAACCAATCTAATAATTTACTAGAACGTCCAACTCATTTGTATTCCTTGGATTTCATTTTACATTGTGCTGAATCAAATTACCCTTGGATCTCGTTGTAAAGTTATAACCATCCGATGGTTTGGCTCTTAACTGGCTCATATTTCTGGTACATTTAAGCCTCAAAATACTACTTCAAATTATTTGGATATACAACTATCTTCAAGGAACTAAAGTTGTTCCTTCTTTTCGTTATTTTGTTGCAGGTACTGTTTTTGCTTACGAGCAAACTAATAGTGGCAAGACGCATAGAATGCGAGAATCAGTTTCTGATCTAGGTGTTATTCCTCTTGTTGTGTGTGATTTGTTCCGCACTATTCAAGAGGTACTTGTTTATTTTTGTTAACAAAACGCCAAAATAGCAAATGAAAAGTCTACATGTTTTCATGCTTGCTCTGGCTTGTTTATTTTAGGATATGGATCGAGAGTTTCTTTTATGGATGTCATATATGGAGATCTATAATAAAGAGATCAAACGATTTCCTATGTTTGATTGTTAACAATTAAATGATAGTTTGTTTTAATTAGTGTATTTGTTTGTTTTTCTGGTAGAGAAGAATATTTGTTGCTGGATTGAAAGAAGAAACAAGTATTCAATTAATGGACTTTGGAGAATGTGAGTCTCTTTCTCTCTCTCTCTCTCTCTCTCTCTATCCCTGCTTTGGTGGTTTTTTTTCTCTTTGTTGGTTCTTTTTCTTCACGATCTAACACTAATCTGACAGGTGAACCAATACTCCTGTCAGTTAAACTCCCTTTGTTGGTGCCTTGGAAGTACTTCGGTTTAACTCCCTTCTTTACTGACAAATTTGAAATTTCCAATTTTGTTATAACTGCCAAGTAGCAAGGTTAATATCTTTCCTATGTATCTTTTTCTTAGATTTTTATCCCTTTTTTCATTTACTTGTATACAGGTAGAATTTTCAAGAAGGTACAATTAAGGAAAGCCATTCGATATGCACCTAGTGATCCGGATCATGGCTTCATGGTTTATTTTGCTTGGATGCGACAAATACCATTCCTAGTATCTATAGGTAAGTACTGAGGTATTTATATATTGCAGAGTATGTTATCAAGTGCATTGTCTTACTACTTTTTTTATTTTGCCTCAAGGTTACCTCCTCCAACCGAGTGTGATCTTTACTATGTCAATCGAGATACTCTTTTCTCTTATCACAAAGACGTTTAACTATTTCTACAGGTAAAGTTTCGTTTTTTGTTGAATCCTATCGCTTCCTTATATTCATATCTGAACATATCTCTTTGACCTTGTCTCTGCAACGGATGATGGCTCTCTATGTATCTTCTCACTAGAAAAATTCTCCAAACGACTTGCAACTAATGGATGATGCTCTAGCACACCATTTGTTTGTTTTGCTCTGCTGGTCTATTTTGAATTGATTTTAATATAGTCCCTCTGCGGCTAATGTCTCAGTCTATGTACAAATTATAACTTATGATGACTGTATATGAAGGTCCTGTTGATGAGTCCAAGAATCACCTTCCAGATATATTGTGTGTCATCTAGGTTTGTGCTTCCTATCTATCTTCCAGTTTTTTTTTTTTCTAATGTTTGGTTTCCTACAGAGGTTTGACTGCGGGTGGTAAGATTGATGTGAAATATATCTTTCAAGCTTCGTTACTTTTATCAACTGTTTTGTTGTGCCTTATGCTTCAGTTCCTTTGCAACCTCTTCAATTTTTGCTCTGTAGCTTTTGATCATCATGTTTTGGTATATTGCTAACTCGAGCACAAATTGGCTGAGATGCAGGAAGAGATTTTTAATATGTTGCGCTTAATTCTGTAATCTCTATTGTGGATTATTCATATGGTCAAAGCTTAGTCTGAGATTGTGGTTTGAAGCTCATAGTGCTTCTTATTTACATTTTGCTAGTTGTAGCGTTTGGTAAAACAAGTGAAAATGCTTATTTTTGTTCTTTCTTGGAAACCTTTCCATTTTAGCCTATAGCATTTAAAGACACCAAGACACTTTACATTGCCAAAAATTGTTTACTGTTTTGTTATTCACTCGCATATTCTAGATTTTTGTTTATCAAATGCTCAACTTCTTTATTTTCATAACATACCACGACTTTCATATTTTTGCTCTCATCCAATAAAGTATTTGGCATGGTTCTGTCGTTTACAGGTGTGCCTCGAAGGGCAGGTCTCTCAGCTGTCTGCAATGAACACTTTAAAGGAAGGCCATTCTCCTCATGGAGGTCAGATTCCTTGGAAATTTGTAAACAATTCGCGATTCTATGTTTCCCAGTCTTTCAGGTGCCTCGGATTGGGCGTGTTGTTGTCCATCCAAGTGCCATGAAGGTAGGTTTTTTGTTTTGGCAGTTTTGGTTTGTTTGATCTAACAGTATGTGTCAAGGTTTGTGAATTGTGCACTTTATTTTTTGTAGCTGGAATACGGTTCACTGGCAGTGGAACTTTTATCAAGGTAAACTTCTTGGAATTTCGTTTATTTATATCATGCTTTTCGAAAGCAAATCTGTGGATTCAAAGACCCTTAAATGATCTTAAGCTTTATGATCTCTAGTTACACTCTCCCTACTATGCATTTATTTGAACTATATATGTGATTTTGTTACACACGTGCCACAATTTTTATTACATGATCTTCGGTTTATTTGGCAATCTTAATTTTGGCTAGTGTCACACTCTTATAGACTGTAACCAACAAATCTCACTCTATTTCTTAACGATGTAACTTGAAAATTACAAACTTAAAATAGTCATTTTTAATTTTTGTAAATGCTTTGACTTGTACATGTAGAAAATTCCTAAATGGTCATGTTGTTCATCCAATTTTACTCTCCTGCCGCAGCTATCGTTATTTCTTATGGGAGCTGTTTTTTGTTGTTCTTATCTGCTAATCTTTAACAAGAGCATGCTAGAATGTATGGCTGCTCTTTGTTAGTTTATAAAGTATTCTTGTGATAATGCGAAAGTGTCACAGATCCCTCTCCCAATTCGCTGACGTAGTTTATCTGTGTACGAGTAACAAGCCTATTTATAGAGGAGCTTAATTTGCAGTTCTACTACATGAATGGATTTCTAACACTAGTTTTGAATTTAATTGTGCAGTCTGAGCCAGAATTCCGACCACCGTTGTCAGGTTGCACGGGCACCAAGCTAACATGAGCAGAAGAAATTTCACAGAAGATCGAAAATCAGGAGACCCGTATGTGGAGGATATTTTTGTTGATACTCCTTTTTAGAGAATTGCCTATGGCAATCTTCTTTTTTATAGGCTTTGATATTTTTGTTGATACTCATTTTTAAGGGAAAGGGGAAGTGTGCATCTAATGGAGAGATATTTTGAAATTGAAATGTTAAATATGGTGCTTGACAAAGCGAAAAACCTTTGGATGTTTACTACAATGAAGGTTATCTTTTCAAACTCTGGTACTTGTTTAAAACATCCATGAAATAAAACAAGGATTATCATCATTGTCAGTCCATCAAAATTCTTCAGTTGTACAACATGTACTTCAGCGTCGCACTGAATTTTTTGTAACCCTTGATGACCTTGTTGGCAGCATCAAGGAACTCCTCTGTCACGCTTTTCCTACGTGCACAAATTGCATACACTCCGGCCTCGGTACACCCACTACAGATATCAACTCCTAATAATGCAACAAATAAACAAATTACAAAATATTGATTCATAAAACTAGTCAACACAACTATATCCGGAAGAAAAATTAGAAATCAACCGTAAAAATGTGGTTGCAGCAGGGAAAGTACCCAAGGTAAAGGAAATACATAAAGAAAAGAATATCTCAGCAACCCTTGCCAGTGGATTTGGGCAAAGGTGAGCTAAGAGCTCAAACCTAATGTCAAGTTCACAGTTCTAGTATGAATTTTGGATATCTGGGACCTGCTTTCTACATCAGGCCACCCAAATTCACCTTATATTAAGGGTTGATTTTGAGATATCAAAGACACTTTCATCCACTCGACGGAGGAAGTTTCACTGAGCGAATTAAGATTCAAAGTTTCACCATTCAAACCAACCTGCAACGACACAAATTTAGAGATCTTAACATTTGTATGACAATGTCCTGAAATCAAAGCAGGGAAAAGACGGAAGAAAACCCTTGTAGGAACATCTTCGCATGTTAAATCTCTTTGTTTGCCATTGAGAACTGTCAATGGGACTGGACCAAGAACCCAAGCATTCCATGTCCTAGATTGTTTGCCCACTCCGTGTCAACTCAACCAACAATGAGAGCATGAGAATAGGAAGATTTGCTTACGACTATCTAATAGCTGAGAAGAAAGAATAAAACCAGGAGGCCAACAACTACACTTTAAAGGGCAATCTTGTTAATGCCAACTATCAACTTCACATTGTTACTAAATGTCAGTTAAGGGTTATCCAAACTCCCATAAGCAGTTCCTGCAAAACCAAAAACAATATTACTCGAGGGAAGATCATTTTCCTTGCATTTTTAGGGGCGACCCCGAAAGAATTAGGGGCGACACTAAAAAGACAAAAAGGTCACCCAAACGTAAATCTAAGCTATCCCTTATCTTCGATTTTTCGAAATGGCCAATATGCCCTTACATAATCGGTAGCCAACACCATAATCGGTAGGCAAACATACAATCGGTAGGTTAAAATGACACTATACCTACCGATTATTGTGTAGATACTTCGGCTAATAATCTCTTTTATAATCGGTAGGTTATCCAACTTGTAAGACTACCGATTATAAGGAGCCCCATATTCAACCTTGGCCAAATTCCATAGGTTTTGAGGAGTGCAGAGCCAACCGTAACCACTTGGCTTGAGCTGTGGATGTAGCCATAATCGGAAGCCTAATAGGTTACATAAACTACCGATTATAAGTTGCCCCAAAATGAGTTTTTTCTAAAATCCTTCACCTAATGAATTTTGAAATCTACCATAATCTAGGTAGGGTATAAAATTATATAACCCACCGATTATAACGAACCCCGCATCCAACCTTGCCATATTTCATGGTTTTGGTGTACACGGCCAACCATAACCACTTGGTTCGCGTTTTGGATGCAGCGCTAATCGAGTTAAATATATTACCAAACCATCCGATTATAAGTTGCCCCAAAATGAGTTTTTCTAAAATCCTTCATGTGATGAATTTTGAAATATACCATAATCCAGAATCTATTCAACCGAACAAACTACCGATTATAAGGAGCCCCAGATCGAACCCTTGCCAAATTCCATTGGTTCCGAGGGTACAGGCCATGCATAACCATGTGGTTCGTGATTTGGATGTAGCCATAATCGTAAGCCAAATAGGTTCCACAACCTACCGATTATAGGTTGCCCCAAATTTAGTTTTTTCTAAAATCCTTCATGTGATGAATTTTGAAATCTACTACAATCGGTAGTCTACGCAACTTAATAACCTACCGATTGTAAGGAGCCCCATCGAACCCTTGCCAAAATCCATAGGTTAAGAGGGTACAGAGCAGGGCCTAACCATGTGGTTCGTGATTTGGATGTAGCCATAATCGTATTACGGAAGATAGGTTCCAAAACCTACCGATTATAGGTTGCCCCTAAATGAGTTTTTTCTAAAATCCTTATTTGCGAAATGTTTAATTTGCAATCGACATAATCGGTAGATGATAAAACTTATACCCTACCGATTATAAGTGGTCGAGGATTCAACCTTTAACAAAAACTATAATATTCGGTAGCCAAAACAATAATCGTAGTTTCACTCAATAATCTAAGCAAACTCAGAATCGGTAGGTCAGTCTATATATTAGTGTTTGGAAAAAAATTTTGACTCATCGCGAGGTAACTCCCGATTGAGTGAGAGAAGAAGAAGAAAAAAAAGAAGAAGAAGTGGGTATATGTTGCCAACTTCCGATATTTGCCAACTTCCATAAACATGGATGGGTACGAAGAAGGACGTGAAGTTGTTGAAGTTCAAGGTTCACTACCGTTTAGAGATGACGATTTGGGGTATATGTTGAATGATCCAAACTTTGATGGAGATGAAACCCTAGACGACGCTTTCATGGAAGAAAATGGAGAATCACCTGAGATCGAAGCTAACGATTCATCAAACATACGGGTATGTTGTTAACAAACTCTAATACCCATGTTATCCATGTTACGTGCGTTTGTGTGTGTTTTCGAACGTGAAAATTTTATTTCTGCATGCATTGAATGACATGAACGACATATATTCGGTAGTTAATTTAGTAACATATCTACCGATTATCAATAATCGGGTATATTTTTTTGTTTTAATCTGCCGAATATGAAAAAAATCCCCAAATTGAAAGCTTCAATTTCTCACAATCGGAATTTTATACATGAATAAACGTCCAATTATTGATATATAATAATCGGTTGTTTATGAATTTATATTCCCTCTGATTATTGAAGCTTTTTACACGTAAGAATTGTTCATTTCGTATGTCGTTAATCGGTAGAATATATTCGTACATGACTACCGATTTATCATAATCGGTTACGTTGTATAGTATTAAATCACCGATTGTATTACAATCTAAGCATTTATTATCTTAACTTCCATCCGATTAATAATGCATAACTTGTTGTTGTTGTGCGTAGGTCATTGTAGCGGTTGATGACGATTATTATTTGAGGCCCGATACTTCCCTACACTATGCAAACGATTTGGTATGGTCATGAATTATCTTTAATTTTTTCAAATCATGTATGTTAGATGGTTAAAGATATTTATTATTTTTGTTTTGTAATATGCCCATTTAGATATTTGGAAGTAAGAAGGAGGCCAAGGAATGGCTTATGAACAAGGCAAAAGAGAAGATGTGCGTGGTAGTTCAGAACCGTTGTGTTAAGAAGATTCGGTTTGAAATGGTATGTGAGCGAGGTGGGGAGAAGAAGAGTCACGAGGGAAAGAATAATAAGTATGTAAGAAAGACGGAGAGAAAGAAATACCGAACTCATACAAAGAAGATTGGATGCCCATTTAAGATTGTCTTCTATAAGCCCGATGGTAGGGAAAGTAAAAATTGGAAAATGTCTAAAGTTGCTAATGGTTGTCACAACCACGATGATCCGGACACTCTTATTGGACATGTAATGGTTGCGAAGTTAAAACCACATGAAATGGAGACGGTGAGGTCTATGCGTATCCAAAAGGCGAGTGCGATCTTAAGTAAAATAAAGGCGGACGACCCCGACAACTTGTCTTCTTTATCTACAATTAAGTCGGCCCTAGATACGATCAAAAGGACGGAATGGGATGGTAGAACTGGTCATGCAACAATCGCAAGTGGTTAGCCGAGTTACACGACTACACGTTGAGAACGGAAGAAAAGGATGGTAAAGTGGTACGTATTTTCTTGGCACATCCCGAAATGATAAAATTGGCTCAGTGTTTTCATCAAATTGTGTTGATAGATGCCACTTACAAGACAAACAAATATAACATGCCGTTGTTGAACATTGCTTGTCACACTTCGGAAAAAACACGTTTACGATTGCATGGGGTTTAATGGATCATGAGAACAACGTGAGTTTCATTTGGATGCTTTGGAGACGCCGAGGTCCATTTACAATGGGGATGATTTTCCAAGGGTTATTGTAACGGATAACGATCAAGCCTTAATGCATGCAATAGCGGTAGTGTTTCTGAAGCCCGAAACTTGGGTGCAAAAAGTAATACGTGGCACATTCAATGCAACCTCGTACACAATTGCCATCGCCATTTCCAAGCTAAAAACCAAGGAAGGGTACCAAGAGGTCGAAGGAAGAGGATGAGCGCATTAGTAAATTAACCGAGGAAGAACGAGAGGAAGAGAAGAGGTTATTTGATGAAAAATGGAAGGAGGATGGGATAATTTGGAGATCGTTCATGAAAGCATGGGACAAGATCGTTTGGTCAATGACCGAGGAAATTTACGAAAGGAACTTGAAGAAATTTAAGGAAGAATATTACAAGTACTACCCAAAACCCGTTGAGTATTGTAAAACACAATGGTTACCGATTAAGGAGAGGTTTGTGTATGCATGGACATATGAATATCATAACTTCAAGAATGAGGCGACAAGCATTGCAGAGGGGTCTCATGGCCGATTAAAGAAAATACTTCTAGGTAGTCAAAATGGAGTTGTGTCGATCCAAGAAGCAATCCATGAATTCACCAATCGTGATCTCATAAAGATTAAGGATTCTATGCAATTTAGTGTACATAAATTCCCTACGGAACACGAAGGGGAAAGATTGCTTTTAAGGGGCATTGTTCATAAAGTTTCAAGGTGGGCAATAAATCACATGATGAAACAATTGAAGTTGTATAAAGCTTACGATGACGAGAATACAGTTTGTGTTTGCAAGGATATGATAGGTATTGGTCTCCCATGTCGTCATAAAATGGGTAGGTACGTCAATGTGATTGACATCAATGATATTCATCCATTTTGGAAGCAATTAAATTTCACTCCAAGCACCCCCGTAGTCAATGGTCCGTCGTTCATGGAGTCAAAATTGTGTGCAAGAATAGCCGAGCGTTATGCTACAACAAATGGCTCCAAAAAGCAAATATTGATGCATGATTTGGAGCAAGCTCTTCACCCTCGTTTAAGGGAGGTTGATGAACCTATTAAGCAAAAGGGGGCGGGTAGGCCAAACACCGAAGTGTCGAGGACCATTGAAAGAAAAGAATTAAAGGATCATTTGTCTAATAAAAGAATATTGTGTCGGCATGAGCGTTCGGAAGCCGAATTTGAAGATGAGCCGCAACCTAAGAAAAGAGGTCGTCCAAGAAAAGATCAAAATGGATGTCCAAAGGTCTCTAAGAAGCCTTCTCAAGTAAGTCAAGTCGATGAGGTGGAACAAGTTGTGTTAGTGGAGACCTAAACTAGCTCCGTAGTTATTGATCAAATGAGCGACTCGCCACAAACACATTCAACGGAAATGGTGACTATAAGAGAGAAGTATGGTACTCTTCGTTGTCCTAGGGATTTTCATGGAAGACCAACACGATCAAGGTATACGATTATAGAAGAGTATATGAAACAACTCCCTCCACTCATTGTACCATTTGTTTTGTCCACCGACGAGGTTGATGGGGATGACAATTGTGGGTTTCACGTCGCCTCAGAACAAATTGGTTACTTTGGAGAGGCGGTGAACCAAGATGTCACCCAATGACAAAATTTAAGAACTAAGATGGGGGTACAACTAATAAAGGACAAGGATTTCTATATGGAGATGATGAAGGAAGGACATAGGCACGACAAAGAACTAGAGTTCAAAGACTTTGTTGCGCGTGTAAAGTGCCGAAAGGGATTGAAGACAATCGGATCCAAGTATTGGATGACAATGCCTAAATGTGGATATCTCTTAGCGGACGCTTTGAATTGTGTGGTACATTTCTTTGTTCCTCCTAGGTATGGACATTCTTATACGTTTACACCTACAAGGACGGTTTGCGATGAATCGGTTAAAGATAGAAGAATTGTTATGGCATTTGTGAATGAGATGCATTTTATCGGTTTAAGAGTAAAAGGGATTGCCCATTACCTCCGTTGGCTGGTTGGAACGATTACTTCCCAACGAATCATTGTAACGATTGGTTGAAACAATATGAGACCAACATGTTGGATTGGGATCGCGTCATGAAGGTGGATTTCCCGGAAGGCCTACTGGAATTGGTTTCCTCGGATGATGAAGATCAATGATTGTTATGTTTGGAAGATGTATTTTGGAGAGCCCTATTTGTACATGTTTTTTTTTGGAATTTTGTGGAAAATACTGTGAAGTCTAAAGCTATAATCGGTAGTTATATTTTTAATATATCAACCGATTATACAAGCTTTTGTAAACAGACTCAATCAATATTATAATCGGTGATTAACTGTTTGAACTTATCTTCCAATTAAAAGGCTGATAAAACAACTGAAATTTTTTTCCCAGAATCGGTAGATTACATATTATATAAACATCCGTTTGTCACCAAACTTTGACAAAAAATAAACTGTAAATTTTTCCCAGAATCGGTAGACAACATATTGAATAAACTTCCGATTGTCACCGTAGTCCGACAAAAAAAGCCGAAAATCTTCCTGCACCGGTAGACAACATATTTGCATAAACTTCCGATTGACACCAAAAAGTCCGACAAAATAGGTGAAAATCTTCCCAGATCGGTAGACAATATAAAATAATAACTTCCGATTGTAACCATCAATCAACATTTATACTCATACTGACGGACTTGAGAATTCATAACTTCCATCATAAGTGAATTCTTCACCCTTTTCCACTAAGTACTCGTGTCTTTTGCGAGTGTCTCCTATATAAACAAACATAAAATAATGTCAACTTCGTTTTAGTAAGAAAGTTTAAACACCCGGTGTTATTTAAAAAGAATAACCGAGCGTTATACTTACAAATTGTTGGATCGACAAGCTTAAGTGGCTAGTGTTAAACATCCTCTTTTGTATCGTTATGTAATCATTTACCTCTTTTTGGACAAGTCGGAAACGATCATGAACTTGTTGGAGTGATCTTTGCTTTGGATTTCCATACTCTCGCACAAATTGGCTATATACCCTCGCCCAAAAGACTTTGGATGTTAACCTTCCTGCTATGACGTCTTCACGTCTTGTTTCACGATACCAAGTTTTCACAATGACCAAATCTTCATCTCAAGGCCAAACGTTGCCATGCTTGTAAGTTGAGATATAGAATGAATTTGGGGTAGTATACGATGGAAAATCTATTTGTAGAATACACGATGCTATATATGTGTTGTTTGGTGCATAAATAAGAAGAGTTTACCCTCCTTATATAGATGAGAGTCCCAACGTCTCTTTTTTTTTTTTTTAAGAAAATATGGCCGTTGATGCGTACTTTTACAAGACTGCATCTTGAAATTGCGTACAATTATTACACACACCTGGTAGTAAATGTTTGAAAAAATCATCCGATTATCTCGTAATCTAGTAAATATGTATTGTTATATACTTCCGATTATAGGATGTTTTGTCAACATAGTTCCTGGTTTCATTAGAGTAGTATAATCGGAGGTTTATAAATATGTATTATCAACCGATTGTGTTTGGTTTTTTGAGGCACTACGCTAGTTTCGTTTGAACGAACTAGCCGTTGGAGTATAATCGGTAGTTAGATCAACAATTAAAACTTCCGATTTTCATAAATATTTTGAAATTCATAACAATATCACCTACACATCATCATAATTTTACATTGAACTCCCGCAATTCTATTACAAGGTATTGCGATTAGCGTCGCGGACGTGTTGGACGAGTCCTAAACGGATTAAATCTTTCCATCGCCCTAAGGATTCTAAAATGAGCTTCATAACTAAGCTTGATCTTTTTCCATCTCCGCCATTCCCCGAGAGATCGTTCTATAACCTCATCATTGGTTTCACCCCTCAATCGATATTGATTCACAAGATAAGTTAAATGGAGAATTCTTCGACGTGCTCCTTTATTGAACCAACTCGGCAGAAAAGATCGGCGGAGTGACGGTTGTTTTGAGTTCACGGTGTCGCCGTTGCAGAATTTTTCGTGAATGTTCCCCAAATAACTCATACTCATTATGCCTCCTTGCCTACGTTCTTCTCCTCGTCTCGGATAGAATTGAACATAGCGCCTACATAAAGATAAATCTTCTTCGATCGTGAACTCCGTAGGATTAATGAATGGTTGGACCATTATGTTGAAGATGATGTTGGAGAGTAATGAAAGGTATATGTGTTCCATATAGGGTAAAAGGATACAATCCTTATATAGAGTTTAGAGTTCCAACGGCTTTATTTTGTTGGGGCATCTGTATAATCGGTAGTCAAATGAAGTATTATTACTTCCGATTATACAGTTGCCCCAAATTTTGTTTTTGCAGAAATGTCATTTTTTTCGAATTTGGGAACTAGAATAATCGGTAGCTAATAACCTACCGATTATACAGTTGCCCCAAATTTTGTTTTTGCAGAAATGTCATTTTTTTCGAATTTGGGAACTAGAATAATCGGTAGTTAATAAGACTTCCGATTTATGCAGCTTGCCCAAATTTCTTTCTTGGCGAAGTCACCAATTTTGGGAATTTAGGATCTACTATAATCGGTAGTCTCGTGAGGTTATTTCCCTTCCGATTGTTATAGAAGCCGGAAGCGAGTTTGGCACAAAATCGATAATAATCGGTAGTATAACATAGTTACTAAGCTTCCGATTGCGTTATTATAATCGGGAACAAAATAGCTTCCGATTGTGTAAGGGCATTAACGTATTCTCCGCGTTTTTGGACATCCCTTAACGGTGTATATGGGTTAGGAATAAAAAAGTCGCCCCTAATTCTTTCGGGGTCGCCCCTAAAAGTGCGAGGATAAAAAAACCTAAAATCAAATGTTTTTTTTCACTATGGAACAGTTCTATTTCAACTCATGTTGAAACCATTTTGAAACTAATGGCAGTGGATTTAGCACTAACAACACCATTACTCTAATTTAGCCTCATAAATGTAAGCCATCGTCTCACCAGCATACCTTCTTTATAGTGGTTTTTCTTTTTGATACGATTTCTTTCTTTACAACGTTCACTCCTTTTTGATTATAATCACCCAGAAAAATCAACCAAAAATCTTTATAAAATCGGAAAAAGTTGGAAA
The DNA here is from genome assembly GCA_023531295.1 of Papaver armeniacum. Taxonomy (NCBI): domain Eukaryota; kingdom Viridiplantae; phylum Streptophyta; class Magnoliopsida; order Ranunculales; family Papaveraceae; genus Papaver; species Papaver armeniacum. The sequence goes on along the minus strand of JAJJWW010016500.1, from coordinate 61,546 downwards.
AATATAATGAGTAATATATACCACAGAGTCTATTATCCTATATCCATCAACACAAAACATAATCTTTACAAAATCGGAAAAATAAAGGAGGGGCAAAAGATCTGCAATCAGTGATTAAAATAGAGTATATATACCATAAGTCTATAATATATATATAATATATACATCAACACAAAACAAAACCAGTATGGGATACGTACATGATTTCGAAAACCATTGATTCGATTTCTGGAGTTAAAGGTGGAATCAGGGATAAGAGTTAATGGTGGAATCATGGATAAAAGTTCATATACCGGACACGTTTCACTTAACTGCCTAGCGGTGATTTACAGCGGCTCCCTTTCGATTCCACGTAATATTGGGTGCACTGGGTGCATGATATATGGGTGCCATATATCATTTTCGTAATTAAATTTTCTTACCAGATAATTAAGGGATATGAGTAGTCATGAAACTGAGCTATAGTTGGATTCTGGCCCTTATAGTGTTGTTGAAAACAGTGTTTTGCAGTCTGGAAGAATGATGATAGACCAAGAAGGAAGGTGGTAATTTAAGACTCTGAAGGAAACAATTACATCAGAGTTTGCATCACTGTTTGCAAGGAATGCAGCACAACCTCCTGCCTGGTAATTGTAGACATAAGCCTGAACAATAAACATTTGCGAAAATGTAAGTACATATATCAGTTCTCCGTGGTATCACTATAGGTTCATAGAACAATGAAACAAACCTCTTGCTTGCTCCCAAGAATTATTTTGATGGGTTGGGAATAAACTAAAGCTGGTTCACAAAGCTTGGTCGCCTTATGAAGATCTCTCAAATGAGATATTTGGGCTCCCTTGGTAGTCCACATAAAAGACAAAAGATGGTAGTTAGAAATTACCAAACCTGCTATCGTTATATAGAACCAAAAAACGCAATCAAGATATCTGAACTTTATTCTCATTGTCTGAACTGTAAGCTGAACTGTAAGCGGCATCCTGACATATAACAGTGTCGTCTAGCGAATGAGACTAACATAAAAGATGACCATGTGAAAGCTACAACATGAGATATCTTTCAGATTAGATTTCATTTCCTAGAATGTTTACAACCGTTTGAGTTTCACTTGTGGATGCAGAAACTCACAATCGACTGGGATCTACAAAAAGAAAAGTCCTTCCTTTGTTCCCGTTATCTTGGTTCCCCGGTATGGAACAAACCTACGACTTTTTCCTCGTACTAAAGTAGTTTATGCAGAGTCCCAAATAACTTGTAACTTGGATTGTCGGTGATTTCTACCCTGCCAAATGTTTTACTAAAAGCCTGAAACATCGTACAAGTAGATACTAAATAGGTTTCTAGTCTAACTACATGAACCTAGTATCAAATGCAACTATAGAATTTTTGAATGACTGTTCAGGTAAGCACTTTAATGATTAAGAAAAGCCTCTGATTAACATACCATATTCGTTAATTAGGGCATCATAGTCATAACTAGTTGCTATGAAAGGACCACCTTCTGTCCTCCCGAAATTTGCTCCTCCGTGAAACTGAATCATAAATTCAAAAAAGAAGTTAAAAATGAAACTAAACACCTTATGAACTATAACTACACCTCAATAAAAATGCAACCACGGTGTAATAGTTCATGAAGGATCCACCAGTTAGTATAAATTTGGCAACAGAGTAAGGATCCACCAGGTCGTAGACCTACATCTTCAGCAGGTCTACAAGGAACTGCAGCCCCAAATCCTGTAAACCTATAAGCATAAGAGATCCTCATAAGTTAATGATAAACTTCTGAATTTTTAAATAGGTGGTAAAGAAGCATTACCACAGCTTTATGTTGAACACTATGATCAAGAGCAAAAACAGCACCGACATGCTTGATGAACTCTAGTCCAGCATTCATGTATGAGCTGGAGCCAGCACATGATATCTCTGCATGTCATTCCGAGATTTACTTGTCTTGAAATGTTGATTGAGTAATATCATATAGTACAATTTTAAGAAGTTTCTCCATAGAAAAGGAGCCGACCTGGTAGACAATTAAAACTTATAAATCAATTCCACACAGCTAATGATCTTCGATACAATCACAAATTCATACAAAATCTTCACATGTATCTCTGCCCAAACTTGCTCATTCAGAAAAGTTGTCAGCTGTATTTCAAAAGACCAAGCAGCAAGGCACCACTGCTATTGAAAAAGTGCTCATGCTTGCATCTCCTGAGGATGCTCTAACTGCAGCTTGCTCTTCTGTGTACTTCCAAGGTTTATACAAATATCCACAGACAACTAAAATAAAGTATCTTGCAAGGCAGAATCCAGGCGTTCAATTAATAAAGACATTGTTATAAGAATTTTTATTCCATGTCACTGCCACTTACATCACTTATTGAACAAATTCTGACAGCAGGTGAAACCAATAAACCATCCAACCATAGTTTTCCATGATTCTTCCTTTGGTCTAGGAACTCAAAAATAGCGGCATGTTATGGCTCCAGGTAGAAGACAAATGCACCTTAATTAATAATTGATAGTAGCTTTTAACAGAGTCTCATCCGATAAATTTCAGGGTTCACAATATTGGGTCAAGAACAGAAACCTCATATATGCACATCTAAGTACCTGTACAGGAAGCTAACACAAGAAAGTATATCAAGGAAGAAGACATTACCTTTCCTCTTGACATCCTTGATCAACATAACGGGCAGTGTCATTGAATACTCGTAGCATTGGAACAATTCCGTTAGATGTTCCATTAGTACGACAGAAATCACTACTAGTGGCATGGATGTTGTGTACATAATCTCTACCGTCTGAATTTAGTTTTGGGGCCAAGACATAATCTCTACCGTCTGAATTTCCAGACGATCTTAACCACTCTTTAGACCACATACATACACACCATTTTTCTTTAGACTATTGATAAAGAAAATTTAAAATTTTATTAGATAGAGTATTACATTAACTAGTTGGAAGCCTAACAAGCTAAGCACCAACAAAGATACTACTACATTAATTGAACAAAGTTCTTTGTGCGAGCCTACCAAATGAGCCTCATGGGTAACCTAACCAAGGGGGGTGCCAAAGCGGATGGGGGGCTGAGGTTGTGACACAGGAGGGCAAGCTAACTCTACCTTCCATGTTAATTCTTGCAATATTACGTCATTGGGGACTCGAACCTGGGACCTCCTGGAATGCATGCAACTTTAGGGAACGAGGATGGCCGGCTGAGCTAGGTGCCCGTTTTAAAGAAAATGCCTTTTTTTGGTGAAGGAAACATTCAAGCCTAATCAAGCATGTAGGACCCAATAAATAATATGGAACATAGTTAGCCAGGGACGGGCACAACATGGTTAAATTAAGTGGTAACCGGTAAGGTATGGATTAGGAAAGGGTTAACTTTTAGACAGACTACACGGTTTAGTTAGAGTTGAGTCCGCAAGAGTTTAGGTTTGGCGAAGAAAATACACACATACATACACACCATTTTTCCTTATTGATAAAGAAAATGCCTCTTTTTGGTGAAGCCTTCTTTTTGGTTGATCAAAATAACAAAAGAGCTTGGTATGATGTTGATATAGCTAATATCACCTTCAGCATCAACTACCACACAATACATATGTATTCAAGGGTAAAAATGTACATTAAGTAGTAGGGTTAAGAGGCAAAATGCCCCAATTTCGATAGTCACCTTGTGAAAATGCCCCGGGCGTTAGGAAATAAGTCAAAATGCCCCAATCCGTTAGTTTTGGGGCATTTTAAACAAAATTGGACATCTTGACCAATTAATGGAGTTTTAAAATTCCATTTTTAACCTTTTAGTCAAAATGCCCCAATCCGCCACCACCACCAAAAGAACAACCACCACCATCGCTGCCACCACCACCACTAACACCACCATACCCACCACCACCATCCCCACCACCACCGCCACCACCAACACCACTGCCACCGCCTCCTCCACCACCACCGCCACCGCCACCACCAACACCACTGCCACCGCCTCCTCCACCACCACCACATCCACCACTACCACCGCCACCTCTACCACCACCGAAACTATCACCACCGATTCCACCACCAACACCATCGCATCACCGCCACCACTATCACTACCGCCGCCACCATCAACACCACTGCACCACCACCACAACAACAACCACAACCACCACCACCACCACCTGAACCCTAAACCCTGATCCCAAACCCTGAATTCTGAACACCAAACCCTAAATTATGAACAATGTACCCTGAAGGGCAATTTCGACTACTTAACTCCCTCTAACGGAAAATCTAACGGATTGGGGCATTTTGACTTATTTCCTAACGCCCGGGGCATTTTCACAAGGTGACTATCGAAATTGGGGCATTTTATCTCTTAACCCTAAGTAGTAATTAGTATACCATGCCAGGGGTCATTAGATTCAACTGATTTGGCATATTCAACCACATCCAGCATATGTACATGATGAGCTTACTGTTGTATGTTTCAATTGTGCATCATTTATTGATGAACTCATACTCATAAGCCATAGATCCCTGTATTCCTTGCATGAATAAAACAATCTTTGTTTTGCGTGAACTTTCAAATAGGCGACCAAACTTTATGATGTGTGTGTGACAGTACAGAAAACTTGCCTTTCATGTTGAAATCCGGCCGTCAGAGAATATAGGCGTCAGGTATATCTAGTCTTATGGAGTATAGGAAGAAATTTTGCTTTAGCAGCCCCTAAGCCAAATTTTGGATTTAACCATGGTTATTTATTAGGGTAATGTAATATTGGCTCTCAGTTCATTCCAGTTTTTGTTAGCTGTTGAGGTAGTAAAATAATTGTGTAGACTAACAATATAAGCATTCATTCTTCGTACTAGAACACTTTCCTGTCCACCTCTATCAAATGAACTCATAGACCATAAAATGCATCATTGTCCCGTGGCCGATATACTATGAAACTAGGGACTATCGCTTTAATTTTTTCCTCCCAACATCATATATCATTGGGACTTCATCCTCATCACCGTTTAAAAAAGTTTCCACTCATGCTTTACGGTTTCAGTATTTAAGCCATTCACATATACAGAAGCTCCACCTTCAAGACCTTCCGAACTTAGTATACATCATCTATCGTGCTCGGTACAAGTACAAAAATTGTGTTCCTTGCTGACGGGTTGACTCCAATTTTTTTTTTTTTTTTTGATCGAAAAAGAGAATATATTGAAAAAGTAAAGGATATACAGAGAATTCTACCAAAGGTAGAAGTAAGAAAGGAAAAACAGATATAAAAACAAGCAAAGAACTACATAAACAAAGCCTGCCAATTAGCTAAAACCGTATGAGAAAAGTTCAGGTGAACTATGTGGCCTGCTGCCGCTGCCCAAGAAAGGATTGAAGATTTGGCTTCATAGATAAGATCATCGTCAGTTTTGAAGAGATGATTAACATCAAATCTTCTACAATTCCTTTCTTTCCAAATAGCATTAACAATTGCCGCCGGTATCAAATCCCAGATGAAGTTGCCTGAAGAAGAAAAGTGATTTGTTTTCCATGTTTCTGCCAAAGCTCTGAACGTACCCGGCACAACCCAAGACCAACCAGAAGATGGTGTTAAGTTACACCACATCTTATAAGAAATCTTACAGTGCAGGAACAAGTGGTCTTGTGATTCAAAATCTCCCCCACACAGTGCACAATCATTCTGAATGTTCATGCCTTTCCGAATTAGCAAATCTAAGGTACTCAGCTTACCGTGAACTAAACTCCATAAAAGAAAACAAATCTTTGGAGGAATTGCCTGATTCCAAATGAAGCGAGAAGGGAAGTTAGACTCACCATGATCTGCCACTAACTGAGAGTATAAACTCTTGACGGAGAACACACCGGAGGGGTGTAAATTCCACCTCCTTGTATCCGGCAGTCCATCCCTAGCTGGAGGAGTGTCACCAATGACTGAAATAAGTACTGCATACCCTTGAGCTTCAGTGTAAGTTAAGACTGGCCTGAAGTCAAACTTCCAATTACCTTGACTCCAAATTTATAAGTCGGGTACCCTGTCATCTTCCCAGAAGCTACAATCATTTCCCTTCAAGTTTGATTCAATTAATCCATGGAGGTTATTCGCTAGCAGTCTAGTGCTTGGATCATTGTATACAGTACCATACATAATACATATCCAAGCGTTTAATAAAGAATTTGGACATCAGTGCAGTGTAAAGCCAATGAGTATAGATCTTGCATCAACATTTGAAACTTTAGTTTAACGTAGGAAGATAACTGTGGTTAAATCCACAGTGTGCTTACATCACAATATGCTACTTGTTTAACTTAGGGGCTGCTAGATCAAAATATTTTCTCCTTATTATTCAACAATAAAAAGAATCCAAACTCTTTTTTTTTTTTTTTTTTTTATTTTTCTTCATTTTATTTAACAACATTAACAATTTCCAATATTTTACTTGCTGGTGATAACCTATGTAGTCCAAATTAATCTATTATGGATTTTTCTAGATTTCATATACAAATCCTGTCTATATATTCCTCATCCAATACACCTCAGTAAGAGAGTTTTAGGTGTCATGGGAGGAGTATGTTCTGGTAAAACATCTCATAGGTTCAAAGATATATTCCTTTCAATTTCATATGTCTTAATTTTAATGGAGTGTTTGAACAGGGTAATTGTTTCGATAAAAAGTGATCTCAGGTGTGTTGTTTTAACCAAACAAGGACAAAACAGTGACTAAGGATTACCAAGTTTTGTTCGGTTCGATTCTATCAATTGATTCTGTTATTTAAGAATGTAAGAATTCTTCGTGTTTAATTTGAAGTGTGTGCAAATACAAACATAATTGAATTTCTACAAAATACTTTAGCATAAACTGGTATCTACACACTCTCAAATCTGCTAAGTATCTACAAAAGAAGAAGAATAATAACACGAGGGTGATAAACCAGTCTAATTATGACACAAAGACAAAAATAAATCTATGGTTATTTCTATCATCAATACTGCAATGGGAAGATTCTGATGGTAAAATAAAACTGAACGGAACTCAATATGCTTATCAATTTGTGTTCCTACTACAATAACATCCATATCAGGAAGAAGATAAAAATCAAAACCTTAGGGACAGGGATAAAAGGCGCTTGAGTGTAATAGAGGTAATTGAACCAACCTGCATAGTGGCACCAAATTAACGCACAGATGGCCAAAGGGTTAGCGATCTTCCAGCGTAGAATATTAGCATTATCTTCTGCGACTGGAAGCACTTGCTGTCTAGCAAGACTTGGCTCATCCAATTCTTCTTTGCAACCATCCCATTCTTGGACAACACAGTTTTCTTTTTCTAGAGTTAACAGTGAAACTCCGTTGTTCACGTGAGTAGTTGCACTAAAATATTTCCAACCCAAAAAAGAAGAATCATGGATGACCAATCTTTTAGTTGAGGTTTTCGGATCAAAACAAAAAAGATTCGACTTGTTGAACCAATATAGGACTTTGTTCTTCTCTGTCACGATGAATGGGTCATAATCCTCCTTCAAAGTAGAGCACGCTATATTTGTGTTATTCATCTTAATCTCCAAACTCCAGTACCCGTTTATATTAACGTTATATGAACAACTAGTACTGTAATCCTTGGTATAGAACCAAATGTCAACACACTTATATTCTCGCCAATGGTGAACAACACAAAGACATCCTCTCAATTTTTTGAGCCTGTAATTGGCTGTAGCTTCTTCCAGATGTAAACAGGGTGGTGATGGAACTAAACCAAATTTTTCATCTTTCAAACGGAACCCCACGATCTTCATTGCCTTGTAATCTATCCAGTGCAGCACTCCGTCGACCAGGATACCTGGGGATGAGCATAAAGAGTATGTAACCTCTCCAACATTTCTCCACCCCGAGCCAGCACCAACAGTGTACACTTCCACATGTCCAACATGGAGGTTTCTGTCAGGGTAGTAGATTCTGACAACCTTGTATTGTTCATCATACAAATCGAAACCAAACCCACTCACCACTAAGCCCTTTGGACTGATTGATGCTGCTAACCTTGGAAGATTCACAGATTCTCTTGTGAAAGGGTTGCAGATATAAACGGGATCATCTAACACGCCGTTTGGGATGGTAAAACAAACTAAACCGTTGCAAGAACCAACAATGTCATCTTTGTAATTTCTATATCTACTTTTATGGTGCCTGTTTTCGATTGGAGGATGATGGAGATCTGTGACAAGGTTACCGTAAGTGCAACGTTTCTTGATATTGTTCCTAATCACGTCATTCTCTGCATAGTAGAGTCTAAAAGAAGGCTTTTCTTCATTGTTTAACCCGATTGCAAATATCATACCTTCCTTGATATGATCAAAAAATTCACGCCAAGTTGTGCATACTCCCTTGCATTGAATGGCAGACTCATCTGGTATGCGAGAAAGTATTTCGTAAGTTACATCATTCGGATAATTCAAGGGATTAGTCCTCATCTTTAAAGTTTATTTTTTTTATAAGCAAAAGCAAATAACTGGATGAGATTTTCCTCTGATGATGCAATCGGGTGTATTTATAGGAGTAAGACTCGTCTTGTAGTACAAGTTTATAAGGATTAGAATCCTTCCCCGGTAAAACATAGACATATTCAATTTCCACAATTCGGTCAATGCCCAAAAGTGTTTTTTACGGAAAGTTATATTAATAAAAATGTCTAGTTTTTTAAAAATTCCTAAAAATATTATAAATTACCAAAAATGTTTGAATGTGTACCCATTACCAAAACAAAAAGAGTTCACACCCAATTTTCCAATTGTAACCGTCTGTTCTCGGATTCTGCTCCTTTAACACCTCTGCTGCGATCCGCTTTCTTCTTTAGCCATCAGATAGGTGATCCCTACTGGTGGATCTGCTCCTTCTGGATCGGTGGGAATGTTTGCTGCGCTTGTGAGAGTGCGAGTATTCTTCCTCCCTATCCACCGAATTCATTCGTCTTCTAGGAGGTGGTGGAACCGATTACCAAGAAACAAGTCTAGACCATGACATGCTAGGAATTCACATGCAAGAAAACAACGATGGCTTGACATAGAACATAAGAATGAGGTTCCGTACAGGGGAGCACGGAACGGTCTCTCACGTCCTCCAAAACGAAGCTGACCAGATCCTTTCATGCCACCAAGTCCTCCTCCTGTTGAAGGAGAAGGATTTGAATAGGAACCTCAATTAAAAAGAAGTAAAGAACTTTCTCACGGAAAAACAGAAAGTTGGAACTCTATGAACTATTAGACACTGAAAGCTCGAGGCAGGCGGGATCAAACATCGTCTTATGAGTGAATGAAATGATCCTTTAGTCCCACATTGTGGAAAACTAAAGAGGAGGTCCACTATATAAACATTGTCTTATGAACATATTGACCAACGAGGGTGAACGGGTGGGGCGAAAAAATACATGTTCCAACCCATGCGAGATGCGGGTATACCATGCACCAAGTCCTGCGTCTTCTTGAATTTATTTTTGGCGAGTTTTTCTTTAGGAAATTAATTCCAAAAATATTTTGTACAAGTGTTTTATTTAAGGGAGAATTCCTTTTTGGTTTTGATTTGTTTTACAAGAAATAAAACATGTTTTAAGAAAACCAAAACCTAGCTTAATTTTGAAGCAACTTTGTCTTATAAATATACTAGATCTTAACCCGTGCCGTAACGGCACGGGATGTTTTGTCTCTAATACGATATTGTTCATATTTCTCTTGCTTCATTTTATTCGTGAGTAATTATTTTGATATTCAAATAGGTTTTGGGAAACAAAATGGGTTACCTGATCTTTTTATTTTTACTTAAGCATGTTATTCCAATTTATTATCCGGACGGAGTAATAATGTTGTGCCAACATGAAAATAAAATAAAAAAATACGAAAATAAAATTTTTCCCCATTTATTGTTCCATCATACCATAATTTCAAACTTCAAAAAGAATATTTCATCTAACAAAGACATAAACCTAAACTGCCAATCCAACTCCATGATGTTTATGAATACATTTGTTCAAATTATTGATAACTAAGGCTCTAAGGAGTGAAGCAAAAACCCATAATATTTTCCCTACTATAGATAAAAACTATTTATTTATTTTTTGCAAATGTGAGAGTTATAAAAATGAAGAACCCTTGGCTATTGGAAGGCTGAGATATACACATGTGAGTTGAAAAAATAAACTTATAATAGTAAATCAAACCATGTGTAAGATTCTTTCTCAATCATATTGATAACATAATATTGAAGAAATTCGTGGATAAAAAGATTTCACACCAACTATGCTAAGTAGTGCATGAATGACGTTCTCACATCTAGTGTTACTCAAGTAATTTGGAGTTTTAAAGAGCATAGTCATATTGATATTTGTATCTACATAAATTCAACTAACCTTCCGAAGAAAAATTATTAGTTTCAAGGTAGAGCCGACACAAACTTCTGTCGCCTTCAATGTATACAACACACATTGGGTTTAATCGGCCTTGAGATTAAACAAATACCCCAATATTAGTCAAATAATGTCTACAAATACGGGATCGAAACAATGTGCTAACGGGAAAAATGAGAGACTAACATCAGTTCTACAAAGAAAATACCCTATATGTATCAAAGTTTGTTAACCAAACATGTATTCAAATTAAAAAGTCATCAACTTAACACAAAAATATAAAAGAACCCAAGTTAAATCAATACTTGCATAAACAAAACTTATAAGAGAATTTTATAATTATTAAATACCTTTAAAATCACTATTAGAGATTTAATTGCATGCCTCAGAACGGTAGGAGGAAATCACCGAGATTAATTTGTAGAAATTTCACCGGATATGTAGCAATTCGGAGAAGTTTACATCGGTGGTGATGCGTTCCATCTAAGTGTTGTTCGATTGATTATTTTTTTTAGAAGGTTTCGGTTTTCATTGGACAAACCGAGAGGGAGCGTTTCATTATATTCATTATCATTCAGAAATCCAAGACCAACTCGCCCTATGCTTACGGGATCTCAATACAACCTTAGATTTATCTATTGGACGGAGAAACCTTGATACTAAATATGTAGTTTTTAGTGTTATTTATTATATAACGTGACATCCAAATGTTTTTTTCTTCTTCTTAATTTTCATATATTTTAACCAAGTTTATATTAGCATTAAGACGATCAACCACATTTCTAATTTATAGTGTTATCCTTTTGTAGCAGCACATAATTAACATAGTCAATTACTACTCATCAAAACCTAGCCCGAGTACCACAAACCACCAGATATTACTTCTTTCTCCACCACCACCATTTTCCATCCCTCATAGAATATTGGGCACACTTATAACTTTTAATCTCACACGTCATGTATAAAGTTTAGATTTAACAAACTTAGGTCGTCAATTAATTTATTCAACTATATGTTTTTTGTTAATACTGAAAATCATACGTACGAACGGTTACCAAAGATAGCAGTGGCACCAAAAACAACCATTTTGTCTTATATGATTTGGTATCATCCCAAAAGTATTTGTTATCCGCCTTTTTTGATCGTGTCAAAAACAACCAACTATACTTTTCACAATACAATGTTACCCGTCATGTAAAAAAATTTATTATTTTTGATTCAAAAAGAAAAAACTAATACCACCGCCATTAAAACCATCCAGCGCCACTATTTCTTCCACCAAAACTAATGTTACCGCCTCCACCACTTTGTAACACATTCCACCGCTTCCACCACTTACTTCTTCCTCTACTACCACCACCACCACTAATATCTATTGAAATAATTTTTATCAAAATTATTACTTATTTATGGAGATATGTATTAATATTAATTAAGGGATATTTATGATGTAAAATTAATAAATCATTTATCATGAGAAATTAATGTTTCCTAAATTAATAAAACACTTATACTAATTAATATTTAAGTTGAACAAACCATAACCATAGATTTATCTTCTCTCTAGACAAATCACTTATACTAATTAATAAAATACTTATACTAATTAAAATTTAAGTTGAACAAATAACCACTTTTTGTAGTGGAATATAGAGAAGAAGACGAAGAGACAGATAAGGAGAGGGATTTCTTATTGATATGGGTAACCCTATTACATATCTATAGTATCCTTTATATAGAATATGAATAGAACCCTAGCTATTACATTGGGCTGCACATATGTGGGCTAAAGCCCTACAACACTCCCCCTTGTGCGGTCCAATAAAACTCCATATGCAGTACTTCACATACAATGCTTCGGATGTAGGTCTTCAAATGTAGTTCTCTCCTTGATGACTTCTGAGTCTAAGACAATTGCTCCATTAAAACTTTGACAAGGAAAAACCCGAAGGAGACAAAACCTTGGCATACAGTTCTTCACATGTAGTACTTCACATGTTGTCTCGTACTTTACATGTAGTTCATCACATGCAATACGATCTTCAAAGATCGATGAGTCTAATTTAATTTCCTCGTTAAAACTTCGGGGAAACCCAAAGGACAAAACCCGAACTAAAGAAAAAATAGTACAATATTACACAAATGTAGAACATAGTTAGACTCGAATATGTTGCCTCATTAAAACCTTGACAAGGAAACCCAAAGGGATAAAACCTTGACGAAGGGAAAAGAGTACAACGTGACAGATGCAAGTAAAGGTGATCCGCTGCAGATGATCACTTTGCTCTGATGAAGTTGACTAGTTGCATCACAACTCTTACGGCGAAAAAATCCTCGTGGGAAAGACAATAGCCTTAGTTAGGAAATTACATTCCGGTGTTTGTTGTTGTCTCATTAAAAACCTTGCTTAGAGTTATAAAACCATGTAGGAAAAAACAACCTCGGTGAAGGAAAATAGTTCAACACACTATTAGACGCTCCCCTTGATGTCGACAATTTTCGTTAGTCTAATGCAGTCAGAAGGGGTTTATCACACTTTACTTTGGTGACTTGAATGTTTATAAGACCATGTTGTTGATTCTGGAAGTTACGTTGCTTAACAGATTATCGCATTTCCTTTCTTTGATTCAGATATTTTTGGTAATATCCACGCGATCTTTATGTCTTCAACGTTCAACATACTTGTTTGCTTTTAGTGTTGTCTCGCTAAAAACCTTGTCGAGTAACAAAACCCTTTGGGAAAAACTATTCTCGATCGAAGGGAAAAAGAGTACAACACGACTTCAATTTCAAGTAAAATATGTCGACATCATATCCTTGGATCCTCCCCCGATGTCGGCATCTCCCCGATTACTTTCGAGTTGTTCCGGATAGTTCCTTTAGTCATGTACTTTTGAAACCGAATATCGGTAATAACCTAGAAAATAATCTACCATATCTCCCTCTGATTACTTTCGTTGGGGAAGAGATTATTGTTCCTTCATAATCAACAACTTTTTGGATTGCACTTTCATTAGCATTCCTTTTAATGTCTTTGTAGGATAAAACCAATTTATGTCAATGGTTACTTTTGAGTACATGATTACATTCTCTATACCATTCAAATTACGTTGCGTAGGAGCGGAGCTATATCTAGCTAACAAGTTCCCCGAGGATGTAAAATTTAATCGAGTACATTATTATACTAAGTACAACAATGCGTCTATTGTACTTAGATAAGGGAATTTCATCTCCCAACACATCTTCGTCATCTTCCTTTAGACCTAAATGGTCACATACTTACATTTGAACCTCGACTAATCATGGGAGTGCTATCGGGATGCATGTCTTTGTTAATTTGCCCGACAAATTTAGACATATGCAAATTTGGTGGAATAATATACCACAAGCTCGCATTCGATCGAGCTTTCCCTAGATTTTCATCTCAAATTCGGATTTTAAATAGCTTTGAAGGTCTCTTATTACATCAAGAGTACACATCATGTCACAGTAACATCAACATAAATAGCTACAATTCCAAATCAGAACTTTCTTATGAACACGCAAGGAAAAATAACTTACTTTTCTATCCCCTCCAAATCAAATAGCCACTTAGACGAAAGTATACCACTTCCGCTTTGATGCATCAATCTATAAGTGAACGTTCTATCTAATTGTAAACGTACTCTGTGGTTTAGAGTTATTTGATTTGGGAAACAAAAGTTTATCACGCACTTTTGTAAATATCTTCTATCTCTTGATTCTTTCAAAGATATGTAACAACCACATACATATGCTGTATTTCAAGTCCTTTTGAAAATTACCAAGCTAACTAAGTAGCGGAACTCTATAACGTTCATTACAAGAGAACAATCCCAGGGCTTTGTGAGAAACCTCGCGCCACAAGGCGAGTATTTGTACTTTAATACTACTTTCTTCTCATTATGCTTTATGACAAATTAATTATGTATGTCCAATAGGCTTTACACTTGGTTGGTTAGCACTACCACCCCAAATACCCGTATATTTGCCAAAGAACTAAGTTCTACCTGGATTGTGTAGGCCAAATATGCTATTTATTTGAAATTAATCAAAATAAAGCATGGTTCGATCTCATTGTGCTCTACTTAGAGCAACTATTTATGGATTATATCATCATTGTGCACACATGATCCTTCCGTTGACTCATGTGCATTCTCATAATCCGTCGGGATTTCATTGTTCTCTAGAATCATTTAAAACTTCTGAGCGTCCTCCGGTATTGATTCATGGACATAGTCGAGACAATCAAATGAGATGCTTTCATTAATGATACAAATTAGGTTGTGCCTTACTCATCTACTTCCTTTCTAGGTGAGCTTTGATCGAACCTGGTGGTCTCTCCATCTTCCTTTATGGAGCCACGGCCTCAACTACACTTCCACCAAGTGAAGTTGCAACACCTTAGTCTATGGTGTACCCCATACTAAGGATTTCTAACCTTGCAGAATATTTGCAGTTGGTATGTGTGATCTTGTCACTTTAGCGACATCAGTGTACATTCTGAAAATTGATTATTCTTTGTCACTTCACATTTATATTTGTGGAGTACAAGAATCAATATGTGACACAATGGGAACACACCACGAAAATTCCTGTCGTTCCCTTAGAAAATACTTTTTCTTATCTCCCCCTAACGACGGGAAGACTGTCTCACTAAAGTGACAAACCGCAAATCTAGCGGTAAGAGATCTCCTGCCAAAGGTTTTAAAATGCGGATAATTGTTGAGAGTAAATATTCAACAAAATTACTTAATCATTTTCGTGACCCATCATAGTACGATGTGGACTCGTAATGGCACATATATAGTGCAACCAAAAATACGTAATAACAAAAATGTCAGGCTTAAATTCAGTTACCAACTGGTACGTAGAAAAGGTTGACTAATATTGGGTTCTACAAAAATTAAGTAAAGATGCGCGTAATATTGCATATCCCCAAAGCAATAAAAGGTAGGTTGGTACGCATAACCTATTCCTTAGACACCATCTGTAACCTTTGATGGTAGCCTCTGCGAGACCATTGGGTATAAGATGCTCTATATTGATCCTATTAAACATGCAATATTCATCAAGTCCTTTTGATGTAAATTCTCTAGCATTAAAAAGGGTGGTTAGCCTTTACACTTTGCATTGTGTAATATGTTCTAGGAGTTCTTAAACGCATTTTTTTTTTTTTTTTGGGGAACTATAACTAGTCCAAAATGTCAAAATATTCACCAGATCCATCAATCGCTTTAATGGTCCGCATTCTGCATGAATGTTTTTCTAAAGTTCACCTTGTTTTCTTTGTAATATGGAATTTTTACCATTTGCATCTTAGGATGGTCTCGATCCTGTTTTACTGAAGACTTTGTAAAAATGAGTGATATGCTTTTTACATAAAAGCATAATGGGAAGGAGGAGGGGGTTGTGCATCTAGTACTTTAGAAAACACTTATTGAGAGATATGTCATTACTTCGCATTCTGTCAATATTGTTCCCATTTTTGTTCACTCAAATAAAGTGATGTTCGCATGAGTCCTTTCAAAACGATCATCGTGTCACAACCAAAGTTGCTTTATGGTTATGCCCAAAGCCTGTGTGAGTCAATTTCCAACATTTCATCGTTGGAATCAATATGGATTCAATAATCCAAATTAATACTATAGTGATTTACATTTCACTAAATTGACTCTAAAATATGCAATTAATTACATTCTCATCATTTTGATGTTCCACATAATATCAATTTGCACGGGTTACTTGGGAATTTAACAAGGTGTGATTACTCTTGGTACATCTAGAGATTTTGCGACGTCTTTGTTCTATCTTGAAAAAAAAAATGAGCAATGCTGCGCTCGATAAGATAGTCAATTGGCCAGGCAAAGTTCTTGTTGCCATTAAAGTTGATGTGAAAATTGGTTGTTACTATGATACACATACACATTATATTGTATATAACAACACCTATGACCAGGTGCATTTCCAACTCTTTTATTTATGATGAGAGCTAGAGTTACATTTTAGCTGATCTCATGTTCAATTGATACCAATACTTTGGTGTCATTACTGCTGGGAAAAAAAAATGAATAATAATTTTTTTTTTTCATGATATATATGTCCCTTTTCACATGCTTTATATGAGTCGATACGTCTAACCCTCATTACTTTGGGGTTCTTTCCATTTTCAATTTTGCTACATTTAGCTTAATTTGAGAAATTTCTTTATCTCAATAGGCCAAGAGAATCTTACTACACATGTCAACCACTTACTTTAAGTTGAATATATTACTAAAGATAATTCTCTTGTTGTCATACTTCAACATATACCGGTTCGCTAGTATTATGGATGAAGTAGAGAAATGAAAATTTTATGACTCATATCATCTTTTGTGAGTTCTTCCACAAAAATTAGAATACATGTGATTTTATTTGAACGTATGTTTTGAAACTATTGACAGATTAATAGTCGAGTAAGTGGATACATTCCATGGAACATTAAAAAAATTTGGAAAATATCAAGTATCCAATAGTGGTGCTCAAGTACTTCTAAGCCCCAAATGAATACATTGGAATTGGGTTGGTACAACCAATTAAACAAAATACACCATTCAACTATATCCAATATCATATTCTAGAGAACAAAATAACTCTAAGATCAAAATTCTTAATGATCGAGATCAACAATTATAATTTAAGTTGATCGCTTATATGGTATGGACTTATCTTAAGACAAAGATAAAAAGAAGGACTACCCATTTTCTAAAAATATAAAAAAATATAAGCCCAACAAATATTCAATTTTGGTTACATACCTTAACCTTAAGCATCGGTTCCCACTTCACATACACAGAACCGGAACGGGAACGGGACAGGACAGCTTAGCCGGAGCGGAACAGAACAGCTGAGCCGGAGCGGGCCGGACAGATACCGAGAGGCCCCGGATCCTAACGAACAGGACGAGCCCACGAACCGAGCTGGAACGGAACAGGACAGGGCACCAGAACCGAGCTGGAACGGAACAGGACAGGGGCTGGGACAGTTAACCACCTGGAACAGGAGAGGGGACGGGATAGGACAGATCTGAACCGGGTCCACTGGATCAGAACGGGTAGGACAGAGTTGATTGGACCGGACCGGTCCGGAAATTCTTATCACCATCTTCAAAGATTCATGCGGACAAACAGCATCGTGAACAGACGATAGTTTTTTTTTTTTCACAGATTCACGCGGATAGATTTTGCCTCCCACAAATCAGTACATACACGGTACAACACAATCAAATGAACCCATCAATCATCATCATGGATTTAATAAAAGAGCATAGCAATCATCAAATCCATCGCACATCCAAAAAAATAAATATGAATATGATCATAGATCCATAAGCACACAATCATCAATTAAGTAAAAGAACCATCGTTACATGGATATACACATGTATGTGATGTACATGGAAGGAAAACAATCATGGCAGACAACATTTGTTTTTGAAGTTTGTACCCATACCTTTTAACTTTTTTTTTCTTTTATCCAACAACAGATGCACAAATCCATTGATGTTTTGCGAAACTGTATTTGCCAGGTTTGGAGCGATCAAAAAAAAATAAAAAAAAAATCTTGCTCTGCGGTATAGCATCTTGCTGATAACGTTTTGTAGTGGAATATAGAGAAGAAGACGAAGAGACAGATAAGGAGAGGGATTTCTTATTGATATGGGTAACCCTATTACATATCTATAGTATCCTTTATATAGAATATGAATAGAACCCTAGCTATTACATTGGGCTGCACATATGTGGGCTAAAGCCCTACAACACCACTATTGATTTATCTTTTTTATCAATTCCAACCAAGGTGGAACAATGGTTAGAGGCCACTCTTATGACACAATAGGTCATGAGTTCGAACCTCCCCGTTATAATTTTTAAAATTCAATATCTTGACTTGAGTATTCATTTTTAATTCATAATATTGGAATGAACACCACGTGTTGTAGTGTGTGGCACGGAGGATCACAACCTTTGATTTATCTTTGCCAAGGATAAATCCTGACCACCACTCATATAGGCAAAGTTAGCCTTGGCGCACGTGCGGGTTATGGATGTGGTCTGCACAACCACGACCGTAGATTTATCTTTGCCCAGAATAAATCCTGGCCACCACTCAGAAACAAACTGTGCTTTATATTCCAAATGTTTTTTTCTTCTTCTTAATTTTCATATATTTTAACCAAGTTTATATTAGCATTAAGACGATCAACCACATTTCTAATTTATAGTGTTATCCTTTTGTAGCAGCACATAATTAACATAGTCAATTACTACTCATCAAAACCGGCCAGTACCACAAACCACCAGATATTACTTCTTTCTCCACCACCACCATTTTCCATCCCTCATAGAATATTGGGCACACTTATAACTTTTAATCTCACACGTCATGTATAAAGTTTAGATTTAACAAACTTAGGTCGTCAATTAATTTATTCAACTATATGTTTTTTGTTAATACTGAAAATTATGCGTATTTAACGGTTACCAAAGATAGCAGTGGCACCAAAAACAACCATTTTGTCATATATGATTTGGTATCATCCCAAAAGTATTTGTTATCCGCCTTTTTGATCGTGTCAAAAACAACCAACTATACTTTTCACAATACAATGTTACCCGTCATGTAAAAAAATTTATTATTTTTGATTCAAAAGAAAAAACTAATAAAACCGCCATTAAAACCATCCAAATATACTATTTCTTCCACCAAAACTAATGTTACCGCCTCCACCACTTTGTAACACATTCCACCGCTTCCACCACTTACTTCTTCCTCTACTACCACCACCACCACTAATATCTATTGAAATAATTTTTATCAAAATTATTACTTATTTATGGAGATATGTATTAATATTAATTAAGGGATATTTATGATGTAAAATTAATAAATCATTTATCATGAGAAATTAATGTTTCCTAAATTAATAAAACACTTATACTAATTAATATTTAAGTTGAACAAACCATAACCATAGATTTATCTTCTCTCTAGACAAATCACTTATACTAATTAATAAAATACTTATACTAATTAATATTTAAGTTGAACAAATAACCACTATTGATTTATCTTTTTATCAATTCCAACCAAGGTGGAACAATGGTTAGAGGCCACTCTTATGACACAATAGGTCATGAGTACGAACCTCCCGTTATAATTTTTAAAATTCAATATCTTGACTTGAGTATTCATTTTTAATTCATAATATTGGAATGAACACCACGTGTTGTAGTGTGTGGCACGGAGGATCACGACCTTTGATTTATCTTTGCCAAGGATAAATCCCGACCACCACTCATATAGGCAAAGTTAGCCTTGGCGCACGTGCGGGTTATGGATGTGGTTTGCACAACCACGACCGTAGATTTATCTTTGCCCGAATAAATCCACGGCCACCACTCA
This sequence comes from Papaver armeniacum, assembly GCA_023531295.1. Taxonomy (NCBI): domain Eukaryota; kingdom Viridiplantae; phylum Streptophyta; class Magnoliopsida; order Ranunculales; family Papaveraceae; genus Papaver; species Papaver armeniacum. Next base: position 41,686 of record JAJJWW010016500.1, on the reverse strand, counting down.
GAAACAAACTGTGCTTTATATTGTAGAAAATCGAATTTCTCTTTTTAGTGTGGGCTAGACGCGGCTACGTTTTCTTCTTCTTTTCTCCATCTTTTCACTTTGGTTTTCCGCAACAGTGGTTGCATATCTTCCTTCCAAATCCTTGCTGCCGAGTTCGTATTGGGTAGATTGTATTTTGCTTATACAGTCTATATCGGGCAGTTCTATCCTGGACACATCTCCGCTGATGGGGTATAGCATCTCTTATTCTTGAGGAGTACCCGCGGACTAATGTGTTAAGGACAATTTGCTGAGCAGGTGGATCTTCCCTCGTGTGTCAAGTTGTTGTTTTCAATTAGTTGATTATTTTTCAGCACACAACCAGATTCATCTAATGATTGCAGTTTCATTGTTACGGTTCCAACATTATATCTGCTTTATATGTTTTCAATTTTGCAAAATTTGTTCGTCCAAGCATAAGTGAAGGGTTCCACGCATTATATTGAAGTGCGCCTCTAACTGAAACAATTTTGCATTGGCAACTAAAATATTTTCCATGTCAAAAGCTTACGCACCTCATATGAGCGCCTCATCTCTCTATCGTTTTCATATCCAACAAATGCATAACCCCATGAAGCACCAGTTACTGTTGATTAGATTAAAAAGAAAGTATCAGAAGTTAAAACCACATAATACGACGGTAACCACAATAGAACTCCAGTAAGATAATGTAGGAACTTGCACAATTGCACATAATCTATTCGTTGTCCTCGACCCTAATCTGGCAGAAAAAACACAATTGTGTTCATCCATATCCATTACACTAGTCATGTATTATATACTCTACACATTCTGGGTGATGATGCTTCTCCATACTATGACAACCCAGGTTATATCGTGCATTTATCTAATTTGCACATAATACTATGACCAGCAGTGTACACCTATAACATAAAAATGGCAACAAAAAAATAAAGTTGCTGAATTGAATTAAAGAAATGAAATTTACCTATGTCACGAACTAATCGCAAACTCTTGATTCGCGCATACCAACTCATTGCCTAAAAAAATAAAGGAACCCCAAAAATTAAAATTAAATTGTTGAAAATTTGTAGGAATTAAACAGAAATTGAAGAAGAAATGGAGGAGTAGGAGGATCAGATATTTGATTACCTTATGAAGTGAATCTTGGTAGTGAGGTGAGAAAGACGCCCGACAAACAAACTACACTAAGGGTCTCCAGTAACCTTAGGATCACCAAATAGGTCATCTGTAAGAAAATCAAATTAATGTTTAGAGAAAAAGAGAAGGGAATTAGGGTTTTGGAAGTGAGGGGGAGAAGCACATTGTTTGTACCATAAGTAAAAATGCCACTTAATAGGCCCAATTGATACTTGAACCATCTTTTTGCCCTCATCCAAGCCCGCTAACCAGTCAACCGAAGCAGCTCACCAGCCTGCCCAGTATTACAATGACCGGTCAATGGTCAAAGTCAACACTCGGTCAATGGTCAAAGTCAACACTCAGTCAGTCAAAGTCAACCGTTGGTCAACTGTCAAAGTCAGGTTGCACGTCGCACCTCCAGCCAGTTTCAGTCTTTTTTCCAGCAATGCTGCCAACCAATTCCCAGCTAAGTACTCAATCGCACTGCTAGCCAGTCTCTACCCGTGCAGCTAATCCAAATGGCGTAACCAAGATCCATCCATATTGTCACCATTATGCCTCATCAACCATCAATCCGATCTTCCAAAGATGCGAAATTTACCATGGAAGCATGAATGTGCAGTTTCATGCGAGAAATCATTATGGACGCATAAATGTTCAGTCCATCATGCAGAATTAACATAAGGAGGCATGCAAGGACAGTTTCATGCGGATTAATGCCAGGAGGCATTCAAAGCCAGCAAGTGCAGAATTAAAACAGGAGGGCAGTTTCATGCATTTTCAGGCAGAATTGGTTCCAACATGCATGCAATAAGTTTCATGCATAATTGATTGTAGTGCATATTAAAGCCACTTAAGTCCATCTCGAAAGGAGGTGTAAAAGCTGTATAAATAGGGATGCCCAATTAGAGGAGAAAAGGTAGCGAATACAAGAAAAGAACACTGTAATAAGAATATCAATAAAATATTTCTCCCCAAGGGATTCATCTATGGACGTAGGAAACCAGGCCAAACCACGTTAAACCTGTGTCTTTTTATTTGTTCTTCAATTCGTCTCATAACCTAAAACACACACCAAATCATCTATTTATCGTGTTTCGTTCCCAGAATTTATTTTGGGTACAAACACACATACTGAGTCCAGTGAGGAACAAAGGAGAGCTCAGAAATAGCATTATCATGAGGAAGAATGTCTATTCCATAAATACTACCGGCTTGTATTGGATGATATGATTCTCGCATAAAACACTCAATTTACATTCTTTTGTCTACTACCGCTTGAACCTCCTCCTCTACTACTCATCTCTTCTTTTTCTTTTCTCAGGGGAATTTGGTTCCCTTTAACTTATATAAACGAAGACGAGCGGTGCTTACACTTGCAGCTTGTTTGTTTGGTTCCGACTTACGAGTCTTCTGAGTTCTGACTCGATCTCTGAATCTGACTCGTTTAGAGTCAGATGTCAGATTTTTGGTTTTCTCATTTTTCAGATCTCTGACTCGAAGTCCGACTAGGCTCGTATTCGGAGGAGGTACTTGAGTCGGATATAATTTTGTACTTGACACGTTGGGCACATATGACTCCGGAAAATTCTACTATTTGATAGTAATTTTTTAGCTAGATTCAGATGAGTTAAATTCATGCAAGTCAGTTGAGTTGGAAGAGAACACCCTGCTATTTCTGTTTTGTGAGAGTCAGTTGACTCTGTTTGTTATTGGGATGCAGTGATAAACTCATTCATGTAACTTCCCGTTTCTTTGCCATTTTTTGTGAGTTAGAACTTTTTCTAGTCTACTTCGCTCTTTTCTGTCAAAAAAGAAAAGAAAAGAGAGTCGAGTCTAATTCCCCTCCAATCAGATACTGGAACTGGACTGGTTGTCCAACTTCAATTTTCCAGTTTAGACTTTCTGACTTGCTGTCTGACTCGATTAACATATCTGACTTCAAATCCTGACAAATTTCTTTGCTTGTCAATAGGAGATTTTGTTGATGGCCTTTTTTCTCTTGTCTCAGAACTATTGAGTAAGTTTAGAGGAAAAGAGAGAATAGTTTAGTAAATAGGCAAAAATTTGTTCTTGATACAGAGAGTAAAAAACAGGCGAGGTTACAAAATCTATTCCACTGTAGTTTACACAACATATGAGGTTTCAAGTTTATAACAAATGATGAGGTTATCTCAGGAAAAAAAAAATGTAACCGAAAACAAATTTCTTTGTCTGCAATATCAACAACAACAACATCATTATAGATCTAATGCAATTCCCTTTGGAAAAAAAATATGCACCATCTCTGTACACTGTACTGATGAAGCCAGAATGGATCCTTGTATTGTTCCCTTTCAGTGCCTACCTGCTGCAGAGTTCATCTTCTAGAACCCTAACTCAAAAATTCTGCAAGATATCGCATCCATAACTAAAATGTATCTTTATTTATGTACCAATCTTTACACTAAAAAAGATTGATATGTACTGCACCAGACCTCTTTATAAGCAAGTTTGGGGCACTGAAGAATCATCTTGATTTGAGGTTCGTGAATAAGGTTTACCACCTTAGTTTCGCGAGAGACATTTGTAGGTGAAGAAATACTAGAAATAATCTGACTTACTAGTTCTTCCTGTATGTGTTCAGTATCTAATTTGTATGATTGGATGTACCCTCTTGAGTAAGCCAAACAAAAGCAACACGCACCAAATCAACCGGTTCGTGATTCAACGATTCCAGTGTTGGGTGCAATAATCAAAAACAGGGAAAAAATAAGATAAGCAAAAGTTATTGATACTTAGCTCCTTTATAATGGAAGTGATCAATTTGATGAAACGGACGAGCCCCCAGATCTCCGCAACAGCAACAAGGCAAAATTTTGGAAAAACAGAGTGAGTCACGTGTTCAACACGTTGCCCTTAAGACATTAGCGCCCGGCTACACTCAAGAGTGATGCTATAGCCCTCACAGGACGGATATCTCCAGGATAAAACCCCCTACTACACCTACTACTAGCATATGTAGTAGATGCTCAACTTGAGCTTGGCAACTCCGAAAAAACACTTAAGGAAAATCGTGAACGTTAAAGAAATCACTATCAAATATTTTCCCTTGGGGGTCTCTCTAAAAAATTGGAGAATCCCCTTTCCCATATATTTTACAAAAGTAGTGAATTTCTTTATATAATGGAATAATACAACTTAAAAAGATGAACTCCACGATGTGGGACTAAAATGCTTATATAGTCTCTTAAAACAACTAAAAAGTGGAAACTCCACCGTGTGGGACTAATAAGTTTTTCATTCACAAAAGAAAATAATAAATTATAATTTTTATTAAAACCTTAAAATCATACTCCCTATGTTTTTGGAAAAGAGATACTTTCACTTTTTCATTTTAGCATAAAAATAGGCCAAATTGAAAAAGTGAAAGTATCTCTTAGGCTAAAATGAAAAAGTGAAAGTATCTCTTTTCCAGAAACGGAGGGAGTATTTTATTAATCGTTTTCCAACAATCCCCCACATGAATGAAAACTCAATAAAACACGAAAACACAAATAGATCTTGGTAAATCAACAACCCAATCTCACGACCCGAACTAAATGAACAGATAAACAGATCGTGCATGTTGAAGTCATACTAGCCATTCCAACGTCATCTCCGTCACACAATAGTGTGTTGACCCCAGGGTCATACTATGGATTGCAAAAATCATATAGTATAGAGAGCTTTCATCTTTAGTTCCTCACAAGTGAGACTAAAGGTTCTTTCACCAAAGTGAAAAAGCATGAACTAGTGAACCCTTAGAGACCCTTACGTCCTAAGTTCCAGTAATACCAAGACCATCAAAATGAAAATCGCATAAAAAGCGCCGGAAATGCCATTTTAGGCAGAGGTGTCCATAAGATCTTGAATCTTTGCTTAGTGAGATATTACCGGAATTACTTGCTAGAGACATTGAACTATGTCTTGAACTGCTAGCGTTCGATGTAATTCGCGATAACGACCATGGATGATATCTCTAAGGTTGTTGCCAATCTCGTGCCGCTTTGTCCAATTTGGCCGTGGACATATCCTGTTTCTCAGAATGCACTAGAGAATCAAAGCTCATATTCTCAAAGGAAGCGTCCCCACTTCCTCATTGAGATAGGTGAGTTTCCATAAAAAGTGTTACTTCTACACCCCACTTCATTCTTAAATTGAAACTATAGAACTCATTAAGACTTCTAAAAGTAATCCTTCACATGCAGTCACACTATCACGTCTACACCATAGGGAAGGGACAGAGAATCAAATTCTTTGATAGTGTTTACCTTTACCCACCACGAATTAGTTGTCTCATTCTAACCTTGATCTTTGGATCTCTAGTCAGCAAGGTTGAGTATCTTTTATGGCAAGTTTAATTTATGAGCTTAAGCCCCATCCCCCTCGATGCATTTTTAACTATCTCTTTGTACAAACCTTTGTCAAAGGTTGTGCGATACTCTCCTTGGACTTTATCCAATCAATGGAAATAACGCCAATTGAGATTATTTATTTTTAGTTTTAGATATTACAACTTGGCTAACACAATGTATAGATATAGCTGGCACAGGCCTATGCCAGAGAGGAATGTCTTCTAAAATGCATCTTAGGCACTCGGCCCCCTCTCGTGCTTTATCTAACGCAATACTCTCAGATTCCATAATGAATTGAGAAATACAAGTATGTTTGGAAATCTTCCAAAAATAAACCCTCCTGCTAGAGTGAAAACATATCCACTCGTAGACTTAGACTCCTCTGAGTCAACTATCCAGTTTGCATCACAAAGTCCCTCAAGGACAACAAGATACCCTTCATAAATCAAACAAAAGGTAATAGGGTATTTTAGGTATCATAATACTCTACTAAGTGCATCCTAATGCTCTTCCTATGGACTACAAGTATATAAACTTAACTTACTCACAATATAGGCAATGTCTGAACTCTTACAGTTCATTAAATTCACCAGACATCCTATAAATCTTGAGTATTCCAGTTAAGATACTCCATTACCCTTATTTTTCTCGAGTCTACAAGAAGAATCGTATGGAGTACAAGCAGGCTTACAATCAGATTGATTGTATCTCTTAAGCACAAATTTAACATAATGAGAATGACCAAGACTATAAATGTTTGATTATCTTCTGATCCTCATCCCTAAGATTATATCAAAAAGGGCCTAAGTCTTTCAAGTCAACGTTCTCATTCAGTGCATGTTTTTAGTGGAATGAATCACATTTATATTTGCTTCAAGTATAAGCATATCATCAACATACAAGCATACAATCACATAGACATCCTTAGAAAGTTACTTGTAAACATACTTGTCAGATTCATTAACTTAAATCCACTACATATTATCACATGATTAAATTTTCCATATCACTGTTTACGTGCTTATTTGAAAACCATACAAAGATTTGTTCAACTTACAAACTTTGTCTTCATAACCTTTCACTACAAAGTCCTAAGGTTGGTCTATGTAAATTTCTTTATCTAATTCACGTTTTTAGAAAAGTTGTCTTAACATCCATCTGATGTATCTCCAAGTTGTTTATGACAGCAATAGCAATTAGCATATCAACAGAAGTAATTCTTGCCACAAGTGAATAAGAATCAAGGAAATCTACACCTTCTTTTTAGTTTATAGCCTTTAGCTACCAACTTAGCCTAATATTTTTCATAGTTCCATCTACCTAACGTTTCCTCTTAAAGACTCATTTACATCCCATGGTCTTACTCCCTAGAGGAAACTAGCAAGCTCCCAAGTCTGGTTCCGACGGACTGAGTCCATTTCACTAAATGAAGCATCTTAACATAACGGGGTTTCAGTAGATGTCAAGGCTTCCTTGCAAGTCTAGGCTCAGACTAAGCTAGGTATGTTATAGAGTCGGCTTCATAAGAGGTCTCAAGTCTAATTGTTTTACTTCTCTTAGGCTCAACCTCAACTTCATCTTCCTTTAAGGTAAGTTACGACTATTCAAAAATAAATATAGGGATCAACATCACATCTCTAATGAGGTAAAAGTTTAAGAATAAACATGTTCAAAGAACTCAACATCCCTAGATTCCATAACAAAGATTCACACCAAAGTCATAAAAAGCGAGAACTCACAACCAAAAACTATATGCAGTAGGGTACTCAGGATATCTTATCTAAACACCCCCACACTTTGACGTATGCATAATAAGGTTGTCTATATTTCCATAAACTTATGGAGTTTTATCTAATCCTTTAAAGGTTACTCTATTCAGGATATAACAAAATTAGAGGAAGACCTCCCCGCCACAAGTTGGCGGTTAATCCTTTAATCAACATGGCATAAATCATCTCCTTAATGGTTCTGTTCTTACGTTCAACTATACCATTAGACTACGGTGAATAAGGAGCTGTGATATCATCAATAATGCCATTTAACAAGTAAAGTTATGAATTTCATACTTGCCATCACGTTCAGACCTAACCCTTTTAGTGGTACCATATACTTTGCTTTCAATTTCAAGTTTATACTCTTGAGGATTCTAAGGCATCATCCTTACCCCTAAGTAAGTATACAAGATAGTACCTCGTACAATCATCTATGAAAGTTATAAAAACACCTTTTACCACCTTAATTTGGGTTGATTTCATGTCAACTAGGTCTAACTGAATTAATTCTAAGGGCTTAGAATTACTCTGAGCAATTTTGCTAAAAGGTTTTAAAGCATATTTTGATTCTACACAGATTTCACATTTGTGTTCAAAATCCAAACTAAAATTGGGTATGCAGCCTACGCTTTCCAGTTTATGCATTGACTTATATAAGTTTACGGTTCCATGTCTACCATGCAAAACATTCAATCACACAAAAGAAAACACAAGAATCAAATACTTCATCAATTTTTTTCGTTAAGCTTATATTGACCTTAATTCTTATAACGTTGCCTTAAAAATCATTTCCCTTAGGTACGACAAGTTTTCTAGATTCAATTAATATCTTAAGTCTTTTACAATCTACAACAGAACAAGATACAAGATTCTTGCATATGCCCAGAACATGAAAACTTCATTCAATATGAGAATATTACAGATATGAGCTTCTGCTCGACCTTTCCCTTTTATGCAGCCTCTGTCGCAGGTGAGTTACTCATACAGAGTTTCCCGACATCTTCTATCCTCTGATAGGAGGTGAACAGGTCTCTGTTTCAACAAACATGCTTGGTGGCTCCAGAGTCCACCTACTGGTCTCTCACATTGGTTATTAAAATAACTTCCGACATCATGCCACTCAACTCGTACTAGTTTGTTTCAAATAAATTAGCATTAACTATCTACTAATTAAGGTTTTTATGTTGCCTACAATTTACTGCCGTATGGCTAGGATTTTACACACATAAAAATCACCCTTAATTAAAGTAATGCTAGATTCTCGTTTATGAAACATACCATTCTTAAGAAGACTGCGCTTAGAGTAGCGTTTGATGTTCCCACCTTTGTCAGCTTTGGAAAAATTGTGTTCATCCACATGCGCTTGTTAGCCATGTACTTTTCCGGTTTCATGTCATAATCTTGGTTTATACTCTGACTAGGGAGACAGTAATTTCTCAATCACCTAAAACACCACATCTCACAAACCTTAGTTCCGAATCGGAAAATAAAATAAGAGTTTTGAATATAATATCTAAATATACAAACTTCGTTTGGATCACCATTCAAAAAACTCATACGTTACCCCATAAAAAATAATTTAGTCAACAAAAAATTTCTGCTCGTCTGAATTTTTCAGGAACGTTTCTCCGTTTTGTAAAATATCAAAAAAATACTTTTACAACGCCAAAAATTCTGAAATTTTGTGTGGTTAATTATGGGGATGTCTTATACGTTTTGTGTGGTTAAGAGATAAACTCGAAACTCTACAACTGACCAAAAATTCGTTTTTGTTTTTCACTCCATAATTAACATCCATGATTCACAAACCAACCAACCAATTTCGATTATTACAAATCATAATGTCTTAAGATTGTTGGGTGCAATAATCAAAAACAGGGAAAAATAAAATAATCAAAAGTTATTGATACTTAGCTCCTTTATAATGGAAGTGATCAATTTGATGCAACTATACATCAAATTAATATATATTCATTTTATCATTTTTTTAGTATCTTTTAAATATCAGGCATTGATGCAACTATACAACGAGTGTGACTTTTCATTTAACTACAATGAGTTGAGTTGGTTTCTTGATTTTTGACGTAGGTACACGAGTTTTCATTATATTTCCTTCGATGGGAAATACTTCATATGCTTTGCACTATTTAGAGTTTGCCATCTATTTTATATTAATATCATGTTTCTAATATAACTATTGATACAATTATATAGTGGGTGATTCTTTTTAGTGTTTCTTCTTCATTTAACTATATGAAGTTGGAACCCGGAGGAGCGGTTGAGTTGGAAGGACGCTTGATTATTAGCGCAAGTGTATGATTTATAAAGAAAGATATATCGGTGTATTTCCTTGATTATATCTTCTTCCACGGGAAGCACTTCATATGTTTTTCCTTGATAATAATATAGTGGGTGTGATTTTCATTTAACTGCAAGGTATTGGAGCCTGGAGGAGCAGTTGAGTTGGTGGGTTGATTCTTAACACAAGTATATGATATGGTTGTAAGGTAGGTGGGGATTGTATAGCAGGTGAAGTACGAACAATATTTGGCCAAACTGGAAGCCATCATTGGAGTTTTGAGGCAGAATATTATTATGACTTTATTTCTTTACTTTTAAGTTGCAAAAATGGATTAAGCAAGAAATGAATATTCTAAAATCTAGCAAGACTAAATTTCGTTGTAGTGCTACTGGATTAAAAGACTTCAAATCAATCCTTACCAATTATTTTTAGAGTACTGATGTTGGTAATGTTATGAACTAATTATTGATTTCAAAATTCGGTATGATTTTCCAGAAGTATTATCTTTTAGAGGATTTATTAATCTTGAAAACTTTAAGGGCTATTTTGCGTTTCCTCCCCTTTAAAGATAGCTAATTAGCGTTTCCTCCCCAAATAGATTCAAATTAGCGTTTCCTCCCATCGTTAGGAATTCCGTCCATGGCTCGGTTAGATGACTCAGCACTTGTGTACGCGTGGAAAATTTTGTACACGTGTTTTGTTAACTTCCTAAAATACCCTCGACTAAAAAACAAAAGAGACACACGTGTATTACATCTGAATAGCTAGATCCAACGGTTCTGCAAATGTCTGAAAATAAGTGGTTATTAAGACTTCACCTTTTTGTACACCTATCAGAGGAGAACACGCGTCTTATCTCTTCAACTACCACCTATATCAAGCGGGAAAAAACAGGAGAGAGTTAAAAACCCTAAAACAATTGCAGAGAAGAGGAAAAAAATCCTCAAATCGTGTTTTTCTCATCTTTAGGTGTTGATCGAAGAGAAGAAGATATTCTTGCAATAGAAAGACGATAAGTGTTTGGGTGTGTTCAATTTCTGCTGATTTGCAATGAAGAACCCTAGACCGTAAGTATTCTATTTTTTCTTAATTCTCAGTTTCATTATTTTCGTGATCTAATCATCTCAGGAATTGAGTATGATATGAAAAACGTTATTGTTGCGGTTCATATAGATTTGGTTTTTAGGGTTTGTACAGATTTGGTTTTTTGGGTTTGATTTATATGCATGATTTAGGTAAAGATTCAGTCTGCATGTTTAGGGTTTGTTTGTTTTTCATCATTACACTGTTGGTATTTGAATAATGATGTGATTGTTAGAAGTTTGGTGTTTAATTCATGTTGCAGTTCAAGTAATTTATGTTGCCCTGTTTTTTTTTTTCCTTTGATTTAAGGAATTGGGTGTTTTATTGATGTGATTTTTTATAAACTGGGTGTTTATGTTATGGGTTATGGGTTAAATAAATCATATGATGAGGGTTATGCTATATTTTAGTTATTATTATATCAATTTCTCTATTTTTAAAATGGTGTCTGTTTTATTTTGTTACAGTGCTAGGGTTTGTTTTGGTATCAAAACTCTGTATATACATTATGATGGAAAATGGCCTAATGCACAGCCAATAGGTAGATTTAGTTACATGGACTATATGAATGGGAAGGAATTGCGCTGGCCTGAATTTGATGGAGACTATTTGAACCTAAAGGACTTGTTGGATAGTGTCCATGACCGCATTGAACACTTGGATGGTGCACAATGCTTGTTTCACTACTTGGAGGATGGGTTTTATATGATATTGATGAAGAGAAAGATCTGCTGAAGTTTTGGGAAGAATCGCACCAAGATGTACCAAATGAAGTTCATTTGTTCATTACTTATGATAAAGCTATCAATGTTCGAAGCACAATGAACCATTAGTTCCTCCAGTTGTTGTAAATGATGAAGTTGGTGAAGAATTAGGTCTTGTTCTTGCTATTGTGGATGATGAAGTTGTTGAGCCACAAACACAAACTCAATATGAGGCACTAGTTATCAGAGATTGGGAGAGTCTTGATGATGAATTTTGGCAAGCAGCAATAGATGAAGAAGAAGATATATTGGCAAATCATACAAGTCAGCACACATCGCAAGTGAACATGCCACCTCAAGATACAACACAACATACAACTGATGATACACCTCAGCACACATCACAAGTGGACATGCCTAGTCAGCATACAACTGATGATACACCTCAGCATACATCACAAGTGGACACCTCAAAATTTTCATCACCTGCCAAGGTACCTGTATCAAAGAGAGCTGTTTCAAAATCACCTGCAACAAAGAAGAAACAGATGCCAACAGTTGAACTTGATGAGGAGCATGATACATTGGAAGCATTGTTAGCTGATGAAGAACTTCATGTATTTCATGAGAGTACAAACCTGAGGTACCAAACCATTCATGACTTGCCTATTGAAGATGACTATCACAGTGGCAACTTATCAAGCTCTGAGGATGATGAAGGAGGAGGTGAAACTGATACTGACTTGGATGAGGAAGAACCTGATAGATATGAAGAAGGTAAAACTGATCAAAAGAAGTATGATGATCTATATGATGATGCAGAAGGGGAGGAAGTGGAACCATGGACTTGTGACACTGGTGAAGAAGAACTTGAAGTAGGTATGACATGGCCCAGTATGGCTGAATACAAGATATGGTTGACAAAGTTTTGCATTGCAAATTGTATTGAAGTGAGGAAGATAAAGGATGACCCAAAGAGATTGAGGTGCCAATGTAAAGTTACTACTTGCCCATTCAGGCTTTTTGCTCACAAGTAAGCCCACTTCCCATGTAATTATGATTTGAATGGCTTTATTTGAATCATAATTTGCTTTTGATAACAACTAATAATTTTTTTGGTTCATCTTTTATGACAGGCAATCAGTCAAAGATGGGAACACTATCAAAGTTACCAAGTATATTAATAAACACACTTGTGTTAACAAAACTGGTACTGGAAAGAACAGAATGGCAAATTCAGATTGGGTAGCAAGTGTGATTGAAGCTGATATCTTGGAGGATGAACATTCATTGCAACCTAAGAAGATTATCAAAATATTGAAGAACAGACATGGAGTAGACATCAGTTATTGGGTAGCTTGGAAAGGTAAAGGAAAGGTATTGAGCAAGATATTTGGGTCACATGAAGATGGATATAAGTGGATACCAGAGGTTTTAGAGCAGATCAAGGATAAGAATAGAGGCTCCATTGGTGTAGTTGCAACTGATATGGATAAGGATTTCAGTTATTATTGTCTGGCTTTTAATGCTTATTTAGAAGGTTTCAAGAATGGATGCAGACCATTCATAGGTCTAGATGGATGTCACCTCAGTGGAAAATATGGAGGAGTAATGCTTTCTGCAGTTGCACTTGATGGGAATAATGGTATGTATCCTCTTGCAATATTCATTTGTGATTGTGAAAACAAAGAGAACTGGTTATTATTTCTCAACCTTATTAAGGATAGGCTATTATAGCATCCATCACCATTGACGTTCATCTCAGACAGACAAAAGGGATTGATTCCTGCTCTTGAAATAGTATTTCCTTCAAATAGGACCAGATTTTGTTTCAGACACATGTATGAGAATTTTAAGACTAAACACAAGGGTATTCACATGAAGACTTTAGCATGGGGTTCATCAAAGGCCTATAGAGACACAGACCACAAGAGGTACATGGCTCTTATGGAAAAAGATAACAAGACTGCACACCAGTGGTTTGAAGATGTTCCAGCAATCCAATGGGCTAGATCCACTTTTGACCATACTTCAAAATGTGAGCATGTAACCAATAACTTTTCAGAAAGTTTCAACAGTTGGGCATTGGAAGTGAGATGCAAACCTATTCACAGGATTCTTGAAGGGTTGAACTTGAAGATGATGAGTTTGATGTTTGATAGAAAGATGATAGCCAAGAAATGGGAAAAAGAAGGTTTGATATTGGTCCCCAGAGCTGATAGGATTATGAAGAATAGAATTACATTGAAAAGGAGATACCAGTTGTTTGGATCATCTGAATATGTGTGGTGTGTGTTGAACTACCGAACATCCAAAAGATGGGAGGTTAATCTGACAGAGAAAACTTGCAGTTGTTGTGTGTGGGAGATCACTGGGATACCCCCGTGTTTCATCTTGTTGCCGTAGCTTGTCATTTAAGGATGGATCTCAACAGGTCAGTGAAAGACCTTGAACATTAAACTATTGGTTTTAATTGCTTGTGCCCATCACTTCCACTAACTTACTTTTTGTATCTACCACTTGTAGCTTGGTTGATGAATACCATAAAGTTTCTGTATATAAAAAGGCCTATGCTGGAAAGGTGGAACCATGTGCTAGTCAGGATAGATGGGTTGAGGTGAGTTTTTCAATATATTGTATTGAATATGCTGAATATGCCACATTGTAGTTGTACTTATTATATCAATTGTGTTGGATTTAAGCCTGAAATGGAGGTCAAAAGACCCAAGTACAAGTCAAAGGTTGGAAGACCAAGTACTAAGAGAATAAGGTCTGATGTTGAAGGACAAGAGTTATATAAGAAGGCAAAGCAATTGTGGTTCTGAATCCCATAATATCAGAAGATGCCCAACAAAGAACAATGGTAGTACACCAAGGGGCAGGGGCAGGTAATTATGTTCTTAGTGCTTGTTAATTATATGGCTTCAAATGTTTGATGACTTATGAGTAATCTGTGAACTTAAGGGGCACTGCGGCACCAGCACAAGGGAGAGGCAGAGGAGTTGTTGCACCACCACCAGCATAAGGCAGAGGAAGAGGTGCTTCTGCAGCACCACCAGCACAAGGTAGAGGAAGAGGGGCTTCTGCAGCACCACCAGCACAAGCACCACCAGCACAAGGTAGAGGAAGAGGGGGCTTCGCAGAAGACCAAAGACAAGGTAGAGGAAGAGGGGCTTCTGCAGCACCACCAGCACAAGGCAGAGGAGGGGAAGAGGATTTGAGTATCTGTTGTTTGGTACAAATACAACTCCACCAACACAAGGTAGAGGCAGGTTTGCACCAACACTTGGCAGAGGTAGGTCTGCTCCTCTTTCAGCCACAAGGTCTGCAACAATTGGGAATTATCAGCATTTGTATGGATCTCAGCCAGATGGAATGAGAGAACCAAGCAGGCCACAATCCCAGGTGTTCAAGCCACCAAGATGGAGGCCTTAGTTCGGTAAGCTTGTCGGTTTTTTTGTTGTTTTTAGAGAAAACTATTTCACTCTGTTTTTGTTTAGGCATTCATTTTGTTTTGGGTACGACCAATTATTAATGCCTTTCTTTTAATTTCATTATTACTAGATACTGTTACACAACACTTTAAGATATGAAATCTGAAATCTAAGTAATGAATACATTTTGTTAACATTGCATTCTCAATTTTCAGCTTTTTCTATGCTAACACCTTTGAATCTCTGACATATTTCTGTAAAGAGTTCTTCACTGACTTTTGTGTCCAGTATCATTTTCATCTCATATTTTTCTTCAGTTTCTGTTTCAGTTGAAGTTGAAGCAGTTGAATATTTCCCTTTGAGAAAACATCCATCACACCCAGCAACAGGTTTCACTTGTTTCTTTGATGCAGGTGAAGCTTCTGGAAAGTTTGAAACCCAATGAGAATCACTACCACACTTGAAACATCCATCTACAGATTGTTGTGTGGATCTTGTTGGTGATTGAACGGCCTGATCCAACCATTGAAATTCATTGCAGATTGGCTGATTTAGGCACTTTAGGAATCTCCTTCCTTTGTTAGCATCAGTTTTTGCTTCCCATACTCTGCGCATACCATCACATTTTCTGCATTTTGAGTACATGTATGGACACTTCATGGCTGAATGTGAGGGTGATTTGCAAATTTGGCAGCTGCATCCACACTGGAGATGTATAATTTTATTAGTGTTTCCTCCTCACTGTAAATATACTAATTAGTATTACCTCCCCTAATGGCAGAATCACTTACCTTACAGGTGCCGCTGGATGATGAATCCCCCATTGAATCACGTTTCCTTCTTCACTTGAACTATTTCTTTCTTCAAATTGTGCACTTTCAGAAAACTAAACGATAGATGGGAAGAGGAGATGAAGATTAAGTATATATAGATGGGAAGAGGAGATGAAGATAAAGTGACCGTTATTCACCCAACGACACAATTTGGGAAGAGTTTCCACCGTCCAGATGCGTCATCAGACACCTTATACGTGTTTGTCTCTCTTTTGTTTTGTAGTCGAGGGTATTTTGGGAAGTTGACAAAACACGTGTACAAAATTTTCCACGCGTGCACAAGTGCTGAGTCATCTAACCGAGCCATGGACGGAATTCCTAACGATGGGAGGAAACGCTAATTTGAATCTATTTGGGGAGGAAACGCTAATTAGCTATCTTTAAAGGGGAGGAAACGCAAAATACCCCAAACTTTAAACAATATGTAATTGATGAATTTAGTTCCAACTGCTTGTATACTAAATTAGGATTGATGGTTTCGTTATGCACTACAGTTATTAACTGGACCCTTTCTGGGACAGGTGCGGGTGAAGCCCCGCCTCACCAAGTGGGAGTCAATTCCCAAAGTACTAGGTGTTTAGGTATCATGTTGGTTAATTAGTAGTTTTTAGATAATATTAATTATTTAATTAGTAGTTGAGAATTTATTTTGTTTAAGGTTTGTGATTAAATGTTTTGAATTAATGGACAAGATTATTATTAACACTTTTGATTTATTTACCATAAAATTTAATAATTCGACCTCAATGTTCTTAGTTACTTCCATGAGTTATCAAGGCTTGCAATGTTGAACATTTTATATTTGTTTTTAGTATGTGAGGTCAATCAGGTTTAATGCTTTAGTATTTAGAGTTTAAACTATTTTACTTTTGAGATTACTTAAATTTATTTATTTTAGTTTATTTGTAAAATATATTACTGTTTTATTAAATTGCTTGAAATTAGTTTTTAAAACTATGTGAGATCTTAAGATGATAATAGTATTATACGTTTGATTAGTAGAAATTTTTAGTTACATAGTTTTAATTGTTATTTTTAATTTGGTGGATAGTTCTATAGTAGAAACTCTATAAATTTATGTTGTTGGGACCACCAAAATAATTAAGAGAGAGATTAATTAACCGATAAATTAATAATTATGAACTTATAGAGAAATTTATCATCAAAGAATTATTTTCTAAATACTGTAGAATATTAAATTCTTCAAAGCACCCTTCAATCTCCAGCTTTGCTTCATTGTAAACTTCATATAACTAATAACACATATTTGATGAAAAAGCTGGGTAAGGTCAATGAATGTCAAGATGTCTTGAATATCCGGAAGAAAATGAAGTTATGCAACTATTGACTGATGAAGATATAATTAAGAGTGTTATGGGAACTGATAAAAATGGGAAAGAAGGTGATGAAAGTTCTACAATATATCCCCTTCACGAAACGAGATTGTTAAAGCAGTAGTCACATTGAATAATTTCTTGCTGAGCTATGAGAGAACAATACCACAAATTCTAACGATATTGCTTTAATGTGATATTGCTTTTAACATAAAACAAAAGACAATTGAATCATTTTTCAAAAGATCTTCATAAATCATTAATGTATCGAATATATATATATATATATATATATATAATTATTAATTTATATTTCATATGGGCCTACATAGATAATCAAAAAATATTATTTTTTATTTTTAGCGAATTATTAATTTGGCACGTTGTCCCCGACTTGAGACCGGCGAAAAATATTATCTTAGAGAGTTTATTAAATAATCGAGTTTTTACTGTATTAGAACTTGATTTCAGAGAGTTTAACAACATCTCATAATTAAGTTTAACAACATCTACAATTTCCCGTTGAGAGAGTTCTGCAGCAATCTGTATGATTTCCATACACAAGTGTCTACTAGAGTTTTGAAAAGATACAACCACTTCTAGAGCATCTTCTCGAACATTTTCCAAAAACCAGAATTCAGCAAGCCAACAGATCTCAACATACGGAAGCAGTTGAAGTATCTGTTGCTTCCTATCCATATTATCCCATAAACATCCAGAACTAGGCTTTGGAAAACCAGGTGACTAACTTTTCCAATGCTTCCCAACTTAACGGGACCTTTATGATTTGGGACTGGCTGTAAGAACACAAGAATGGCAAATTAGTGAAGGCTGTGTGCTAAAAGAAAATGAAGCATAGTATGATTGAAACGTCATACTCTATTGGCTAAATCAATCACATGTACCCTGGCCAGGGAAAGTGGTTGACTAAAAGTCACTTTTAGCAGGAGTTATCAATTCATCTATACCTTAAATAAAAAGGCGAAACATTTCAAGGGAGTGAAGAACATTGAAGAAGAAGAAATTGCATCCAGTATTTACAACTAAAATTGAAGGCAGTACATGGTAAAGCATGATATTTGATGACAATGTATATCTCACAGAATAACAAAAGTTCAATTGACGCACCTCTCCTGCATCTCGGACTGAAACAGTGCCCTAAGATAATCACAGCTCAACCACAATATTATTTTGTGACATGCATGTGAGGCATTGACAGAGGGCACGTACTGCAACTAAAATTCGTCTCTGTCTTTGCCTTAGCTTCCACAATGACATCACTGAAGTAAAAATGATAAATATAAGAACATTAGACCATAAATGAATATATACAGAATGCCCAAATGAATCTCTAACATTAGGTGCGACAGAATTTGAATCCTTACGAAAATTGATGTCCAGCTGATCCTAGAGCAGGTGTGAAGTCATAACTTGGAATAATAGCTCCCCAATCCGGGCGTTTTCTACAAAGGATACGCGATACAAAATTGAAATTACAGGCTTTGGCAAGAATTTTCAATTGTTTCACTAGGTCCTTGCCCACATGCGCGAATCCAAGATAAGCGAATTCTAATAGCTTTGCTAGTGTCTTACTGTAGGGGTTAAATAACGCACAGCCGATAAACCACGCGAAGCAACTGAATTAGAAAGGAGCGAAGGGGATTCGCACGTAGAATATCTCAAATGACGGGATCAGTGACGTCACAAAATCATCAGTAAAGTGTGAGAGTTGTGCGAAGACTAAGAGCATGCGCGAGAAAACACAATGTAAACGCCCGAAGACATCGCGCGGTGGATCCGAAAATAGGGGCTTTATTAGCTGTCCTCCACTGTGTAAAATTCCTATATATAGAACCAACCACACTTGTAGTGGGAGAGAGATCTTTTGGAGAGTTGAAATAGAAATTTAGGAGAGAGAAAGTTATTTGCTTCCAAAGTTAATTAGGGTTTTATCTTCTTTGTATTGATTCTATACTTAATAAAAATCTCTTTAAGTGTTCTTCACAATGATTTCATAATTTACTATATAGATTGTTTAAGGGGTGTAGTAGTAGGATTTTCTACTACTACATTTTGACGTTAGAATACAGCTCGGGAATGGGATCACACCTGTTTGTGAAAATTTTAAGTTCAGTTTCTTTTTTTAAGGAAAAAAAAAATCTTTTAAGAAGGGTTTCTTATTGTTCTAGTTTTTGAAAGATTTTAATCTCTTTTGTGAAAATAAAACATGTGGGATCACCCATTAAAACCACAGTTTTCAATTAGGAAAGTAGTTCTATAGAATAAATACCCTTTTGAAAACCAAAGTTTACAGATCTGAAAAGATTTCCATAGAGATAGTGAGAGAAGTTACCCATAAATTTCAAGTTGAGTTTGTCTGCACATAAAAGAAAAAAGAACCAGTTGATGCGAGAAGAAAAGCGAGCAAGCATGCATACAATACAAGGAGCGAGTAGATCCACAGGAACAGTAAAGAATATCGGAGAAAAAGAAGGAAGTAAACATCTACAGTGCAATATGATAACAAAGTCAAGTATAGAAATTATGGATTTCAGTGCAGGACATACAGGACAAATCTACAAGCGTGATTATGAAGGAAGGAAGATCTCGACGGTCGAAAAGATATCACCCTTGCACGAATGGCAAAAACAGAAGATCATGTTTGAAGCAGATGGCATACCACATAGAAGCTGGGGGCGAACATATCCATTGGTAGTAACTGTACCTGTGCGAAGAATGATGAAGGACAAAGGTGCAAAAAAACTCAGGGAATGGGAGATCGAAAAAACTTTGATAGATACCGGGAGCTCATCCGACATCTTGTTCTATCACACGTTCAATGACACGGATTTATTACCAACTATATACAACATACATGGTTTCAACAAAAAGCTATAACAAAACCAAAAGGGGAGGTAATTATAAGTACGCCGCTAGGAGAAATAGAGGTGAAGGTAACACTATGTGTGGTGGATTTGGAATCACCGTATAATATGATATTGGGAAGACCATGGCTACACGGCATAAAAGGAGTGGCATCAACCTTGCACCAATGTCTATGCTTCCCAATGCCAAGAGAAATAGGAGAGATAGTAGACGACTCAGAAAGATCTAGTGCCTGCAATCAGCTAGATGTGAGGAATTATGAAGGCGAGCTAGAAAGAGAAAAGATAACTGGATAAAGGCGAAGCAATCAAGAAAGGAGGAAGAATTCAGGGTGTATATGATACGAGCGAAAGAAGGAAGAGAGGCATACCGAGCGAAGTCCCAGACGAGGAAGGTGCACCATAGAGATAAATAAAAGAACCATCCCCGTTAAGCGAACCTAAGGCAAACTTTGTTGCAGCAGAGCCAGCTACAGAAGTAAACATAGGAACTGAAGAGGAGCCCAAGATGATAAGGATTAGGACAGGGATGGATGCAGAAGAAGAAGAGCAAACAATAAACCTTCTGCGAAAATACAATGATGTCTTCGCATGGGACATGGATGAAATTCCAGGTATGGATCCTGATATCGCATGTCACAAGTTAGACATTAGGAAGGACGTGTGACCGTTCAAACAAAGAATAAGGAAAACAGCAACCACATACCATCCGCAAATAAAATCGGAGTTACAAAAAATGTTAGACGCAGAAATAATTCAACCAGCAAAATACCCGGAGTGGATAGAAAACATGGTGATGGTGCCAAAAAAGAACAAAGGGATAAGAATGTGCATCGACTTTAGTGACTTGAACAAAGCATGTCCAAAAGACAGCTATCCGTTACCAGATATACCACAAATGGTAGAGGCTGCCTCAGGATATAAATATTGTCACTTATGGACGGGTATAAAGGCTACAATCAAATTCCATTAGCAAAAGAAGATCAGGAACACACGACTTTCTTCGCACCGAGAGGATTATACTAGCTACACTAAAATGCCTTTTGGATTGAAGAATGCAGGAGCTATGTATCATAGAATGGTGGAAAAGGTATTCGCGGAGTGGATTCATAAAACCTTAGAGGTGTATGTTGATGACATGCTTGTAAAAATTAGGGAGATCGAAAATCATGTAACTAATTTGGAAGAAATATTGGTGCGAATGTGGCAGTGCAAAATTAAAATAAACCCTGCGAAATGTATCTTCGGAGTGGCATCATGGAAATTCCTAGGATATATTGTATCAGAAAAAGGAATACAAGTAGATCTAGAGAAAGTTCAAGCAGTTCGCGACATGCCAACACCAGCGACATTAAAAGATGTGCAAAAATTGAATGGACTTTTAGCCTCATTGGGACGGTTTATCTCGCGCTCTTCAGATAAATGCAAGAAATTCTTTAGCATTCTAAAGAAAGGAGCCAAATTCGAATGGACAACTGAATGTAAAAAGGCGTTACAAAGCATAAAGAATTACTTAATGAACGTGTTTATTTTGCAGAAAGCTGAACCAGGAGAGGAGCTATTATTATACTTGGCTTCGACACCACATGCACTAAGTGTCGTACTACTTCGCTTAGATGGAGGAATTGAGAAACCGATTTATTACATAAGTAAAACATATAATGCAGCAGAAAAGAATTATGCGAAGATTGATGGACTCATCCTCGCACTGGTTTAAAGCACACAAAATCAGAGTCCTTACAAAGGTATTAATTGAATCTGTGATGAAGAATTCAAAACAGAATGGGAGAATAGAAAGATGGAACGCGCAGGTGGGAGAGTTCAAAATTAAATTTGAGATACTATCATCACCAAAATCACAAATTATTGCATACTTTCTAGCAAAGTTTCCCTTGGAGGAAAATGAGAGTGTAGAAGATATGATGGAGATAGACGAAGAACAAGGGAACCCACAAAATCTATTGAGAGAACGAAATTCGAAAAGGTGGGAGATACTAGTTGATGGATCCGTAAACGGAGAAAGAAATGTAATAGGGATAGTAATTATATCACCATCTAGGGTAAGATTGGCATATTCATTCAGGTTGGAGTTCACGTCAACAAACAATGAAACAGAGTACGAAGGAGTAATATATGCGTTGAGATTGGCAGTAGAAATGGAGTTAGATGACGTCAGAATAACTAGTGACTCACAACTAGTGATCAACCAGATATTGGGGATATACAGCACAAATGAACCTTCATTACAGAAATACAAGCTGCTCACAGAGGAGTTATCAACAAAAATAAAAAACATGGAGTAGAGACACATATGACGGAAAGACAACAGATTCCCAGACGCTCTGGCATTCCTCGCGTCAATCCTGGTAGATCCAACCGCACGATACATAAAGATTACAACACTTTTCCTACCATCAATCAAAAATGAAGGAGAAGCAGATGTAATGATAGTAGAAGGCGGGGAAGAAGAAAATAGTGATAACATAGCAGATTGGAGATCGCAACTCCATTCATACTTGGAGAGGGGAGAAGTACCAAGGAACAGATTGGAAGCACACAAGATAAAGAGCCGTGCGACAAATTACGAATTGAGGGACGGAGTACTCTATCGAAGATCATTCCTTGGGCCTTCGCTCCGATGCTTGACGCGAAAAGAAGGAATGGAAATACTGAAGGCAATACATTATGGAGACGCGTGGAATCATAGCGGAGGAAGGTCACTGGCGTATAAAACACAGATACAAGGGTATTATTGGCCTTACATGCATGAGGACGCGAAAGAAGTATCTAGACGGTGTGAAGAATTCCAAAGGCATGGAAACAAAATACATACACCAGGTGCGAACTTAAGTTCTTCAACCAGTGTATGGCCATTCGCAAGGTGGGTCTTAGATATCGTAGGACCATTCATACCAGGGTCAGGCGAAAGAAGATATTTGATTGTCGCAACAGACTATTTCACATAATGGTCAGAGGCAAAGGCGGTTCAACATATACGCAATAAGGACATATTCGCCTTCATATTTGAGAATATCATCTGCAGATTTGGGATCCTCGTACAATTGGTGTCTGATAATGGAAAGCAGTTCGAGGGCGAGAACACAGAAATATTGTTAAATGCCTTCAAAATCCAGATCGGAAAATCAACTCCATTAGGTCTCTTTGTGTTTGATCGTGAGGTCTTATTGAGCCTCCCTAAGTAGAGGCCTTATCCAGCCTCTCCTGTTGATAGGGCTTATCTTTTCTTCAAGATATTATTTTGGCCATGCGATAAAATCGCAGGACGTCTTTACGTTTTCGCGTATTGACCCATTGACCGTATCTTATCATCCTTCGTATTATTGCCTCTGCAGGATATGTGAATATTCATTAATATGACAAGCCTAAGTACTCCCTTGAGCAAAAGCCTTGTGACATTAATTTCTTTGACACAATTCAGCTCCCTAGTGGAGGGTGTCGTCCTTATCTTCCCCCATTGCCCCTTCAAGAGACGATTCCCCTTAGGGTTAGGGTAGGCTCCTCCCATCCAGTGATGCAACAATCAGTTGTGTTCGCGGTCTCTTATCCCTCAGCCGATATGGCTTATGGTTACAAGACCACACCCTAAGTGGGGTTTCTTGAAGACCGAGTGTATCATATCCAGGACTTGCTAAGAGCGGCGAGGTACGCTCCAGACGCCCCCGTCACCCTTAGTTCGACTGTTTACCGCGGCGCACTGGTCGAGTTTATGCACTCCTTAATATAGAACTTAGTACCTTAGTCTTTCGACTAAGGAGTCTCTACCGGATAGGCTTTTATTTCGCCCCCACCTTCCATGGCTTAGGTCCCAAGAATGGTATGGATTTCGCCCAAGCCATGCATTACTAGGTGTTTCCCAATTATGTTACGCATTAGGGCTTATATATATTGCCTCTTGCTTAAGTGTGAACTAGGGTGCACGCCATAATAGGATACCTAGCCTCCCTAGTTAATTATTAGAGGTTTTAATATATATTTTTTATTTGCCCCCCACCCCCACCCCATTGAGGTCTTATCGTTTCCTCTTTATTCTGTTTGTATTGTTACAGATCATTGTATTTGAGAGTACGAATACTTTCCTTCTGTTTATAACTTCTCTTGTACATTATAAACTTGTCCCTCTTCTTATTTCGCACGCATTATTCTATTAAACATTCTACGGGTAATACTTTTTTAAGGTATAATCTATTCCATGGATGATCCAGTCTCCGCCCAATATCTTTTCATCCTTGTCCTTCAACTCATACGCTCCGTTTCCCACAATTCTCTTGATTATATACGGTCCATCCCACTTCTTCTCCAGCTTTCCATCTCCTCCTTTTTGATAAGACGATATTTCTCTTAATACTAGCTCACCTAGTTGGAATTCCCTCGGTTTGACACGCTTGTTGTACTCCCTTTCCAATCTTTTGTGATAGTTCTCCATGTGTTGCAAAGCAGCCTCTCTAGTTTCCTCCAATTCATCCAATTTTGCTAGTATCAGGCTTGTGTTTAGGTTCTTCTCCCAAGATTCTTTCTTTGTCGTTGGTATAATTACTTAGGTTGGTAATACAGCTTCTACTCCATATTTCAAACAGAATGGTGACATTCCTTTTGCTTCTCTTCGTGGTGTTCGATATGCCCATAAGACATTATGGATCTGCTCGCACCACCCTTTATTATGACCTTCTAACTTTTTCTTCAGCGTATTTGTAAGCGTCATGTTAGTTGCCTCAGCCTGTCCATTACTTTGTGGGTAAGTAAATGCTCATATCATAAAAATATTTGTTTTCTAACAGGGGATGTATTCGCATACATACTATTTGCGTGTTCGTATATATAATATCATGTATTTGCATAAGTTATATCTTACATTCGTATGAATAATATGTTATATCCAGATAATCTATATCTTATATTCACACGAGTAATATCTTATATTCTCATAACATATATCTTGTTGTCGCACAAGTATCATCCTCCTTAAATGGAATTTAAGTTTTTGGCAAGTATTTCGTGAGAACGTCATTATCTAATATGCAAATAATAGAGGCAAGTATGGGAATTAAAGAAAGAAAGTATTCTTCGCATGATTAGAAAATAACCTTGCATATAAATGAATCAGGAAGAAAATGTTGTTCGCATACTCAAAAAATAATCTGTAGAAACAAAATTGTCTTTCTTGAAATGTGCAGCGAAAAACAAAAAGCGAGATCCAAACAAGTTCATAAGGATAGAAACAGAAGGAAGATAAGAGTCACTCTGAGGAATTTCATCATGCGAATCAATGGCTTCAGTCTCAGCAGCAGGAGGGGATCTTGGAATAGAGGCCTTCGCAGAAGCTTCAGCATGGGGAATAGCTTGAGCTTCAGTATGGGGAGTATCTTCAGTATTCGGTGCATCAAAAATATTGCCGCCAGATCCATCCCCCTCGGGTTGATATTCAGGAAGAGGTATCTCCTCGTCACAACTGACATAATTATAGTCACTATCAAGCTGAGGAATAGCTTCATTGTCAGAAATTTCAAGAGGTTTCACTTCCTCCAGAGGCAGCGAATTGGCGACGCATATCCCATCATCGAAAGTTTTAGCTTGAAGATGAGCTTCGCGTGCGAAATCCTTTTGAGCATTCTTGACATAAATCCTCATCAATTGTTCAAGATATATCTGTCTCCTCTCAGCTCTGTCACGAGAAGATGAGAGTGTAGAGGTAAGATCCCTAACGTTCTTGTGAGCTTTAGCCAAGTCAAACCTCAACTTGTGAACAAGGAGTTGGTTGGAATTTTCAGAAACTGCGAGAACAAAGAATACTGGAGTTAGCTTAGAAACCACAAAACCGCATAAAAGAAGCAGCATTCGAAAGAAGCTAAAAATATAAGTTAAGGTAGTCAGCTTGGTGCGACTACCTTCCATCTGATAAAGGTAGTATTGAGACAGGGCAAGACCACTACTTCTCATAACCTCCAAGTGTTTATCAAAATCATCACCTATCAAGCCTTCAAGACGAGAGCGAATCTTATTCTCATCTTTAGTAAGAGAGGCATGTTTCTTATTCAAGATATCATGTGAGATTTCCAACCGAGTGTGCTGTTCGCGAAGCTTCTTCATTTCGACAGTCATTTTCACTTTGCTATTTATAATATTATCATTTTCCAAGGACACTCTCTTCATATCTTTGTCATATTGATTCCTTAGAGCGCGAAGAGATTCCTCTTGCTCAGTACAGGTTCGTCGAATAGCATGGTATTGCTGGGAGTTATTCGTTTTCTCCTTCAAAAGAGATTGATTCTCTCCCATGAGGGTGCGGTTTTTCTCTGATAAAGTTTGGTTACTTAAGTCAGTGTCATATAAAAGCCAGAAAATATGGGAATTTAGGAATTCAGGGAGTCGAACTGAGTACTAAGGCCATGATTTTCATTCTTCAAATTATCAACTTGGTCAACTAAATATGAGAGATCACTAAGCAATTGATTCAACTGATGCTGCAACTCTTTATTCTCCGCACAAGCATCCTCGGCTGAATATTGGAAATTGTACCTTTCCATGAATTGCTTTTGGTTTAAATCTAAATATTCGCACAAGCAGAGGCAAAAAGGGAAAAAGAACATGCGAATAAATACATGCAGTAAAACTTAAGGGAGAAGCGAGATAAGGTTTAAATCCCATGACTAATAAGAGAAATAAGAGAATACCTTTAAACTCTTGGTTCTTGTAACGAAGTTTCTCAGCCAAGAGTTCACCAGCATGCACATCAGCTTTAAATTTAGAATTCTGTTGAGTAATCTCGAATGAGGGAACTAGACTCTGAAAATCCTTTAGCCTAGATAAAGCGGCGCCGAGATTCCATACAATCAAAGGTTGCGCTAATTGAGGGATCCATCTGAGCGAAGATCTCACTCCTAGCTAGTAGACTTATCCTCGGAGCAAGGCCGCCCAAAAGATTAACAAGAGACTCGCACAAACGCTGTTGGGACTGGTCATTGGAAGATGAGCGTGCGAGTTGTACAATATCGAGGAGAGGATTTACTCCCAAGTTCGCTGCATCAGCGGCACAAACCTCATGAGCTGCAAATTTCGCTTGAGAGGGAATAGTTGTGCGAAGAGGAGAAGTGGTCAATACAGTTCTCATGGAGGAAATAGCAGATGCAACATCCAGAAGAGAAGAGACAGAGTAATCCACAGATGTGGGGATAACCAAAGACGTGGAAATGGGGATATCTAACATAGATGCAACAACTTCTTCAGTAGAAGAAGTGATGGCCTAAGTCATTAAAGTTAGGTCCAGAGGAGCCGGAGGCACTGTTGGAAGGGAAGAAATATGTGAAGAATCTAAAAGCATAAGGTCCTTACAGGGATTTTCAGCAAAATAAGGGAATGATGAACATGCGATAGTGTTCGCTGAACAAGGAATAACAGATGATGAAGGGTGGTAGCACTCGCTTGATTAGTAGCAGAGGCATTCGCCTGAGTAGGAGGAGCGATCACACCGGAAGGCCCCTGCTGTGTAAACTTCTTCCTGAAACTCGGAAGAGCCATGCGATTATCAATGGTAGGAGGCTGTTTGCTCCTCTTAGGCTTATTCTCCTTTGCATCAGCCTGCGAATGACAACGCATATAAGCAACAGAGGCAACAATATTGTTTTAAAATGTAAGGTGTTTCTTAATACCTTGTCATGCGAAGGCTTCCTCTTAAGGGACTTGTCATTTTTAGGGTTTGGAACAGTGAAACAAGTTTCAGAGGAGGAAATTTTTCTGCAACAAAAAACAGTATGAGAATTATCGATAATAGCAGTAGAGCTATAAAATGGCGATACAGAAAGAACAGTAGCAGAGGAATAAAAACGGTGGTGATTAACTACATGCAATCAAAAACAAGCTACACACAGTAAAAAATACGATAAAACAGATAAAACAGACCTTTGAGGAGAATCCATGGGATGCCAGCACTAGCAGGAGGTGGGAAGATGAAGATTCTGAGAAAACAAAAATTCAAGCAGATTTGTGAAGAAAAAAAACTAAGGAAGAGAAAATCTCTCTCTCCCAAAAGTATTAAATAAGGAAGAATATGACCAATTACAACAGGTGGAAAAGAAGACGTGTCGGTAATAAATGAAAAAGTGGGAACGTGTGAACGGTTACGCTAAAAAACCGGAAACTTGTCGGTTAAAAAGAATATGAAAAGTTGATAGGGTGCGGCAAATGACATATAAAGGTGCGAAAACAACCAAGGAAAGGTTTCTCTCATCGCTCCTTCTTCGATAAAGATCGCTGAGAGAAGAGGCAAAATGTAGGGATTAAATATCACACAAATAGATAAACCACGCGAAGCAACTGAATTAGAAAGGAGCGAAGGGGATTCGCACATAGCATATATCAAATGACGGACTCAGTGACGTCACAAAATCATCGTAAAGTGTGAAGAGCATGCGCGAGAAAACACAATGTAAACGCCCGAAGACATCCCGCGGTGGATCCGAAAAGAGGGGCTTTATTAGCTGTCCTCCACTGTGTAAAATCCCTTTATATAGAACCAGCCACCCTTACAGTGGGAGAGAGATCTTTTGGAGAGTTGAGATAAAAAATTTAGGAGAGAGAAAGTTATTTTCTTCCCAAGTTAGGGTTTAATAAAAATATCTTTAAGTGTTCTTCACAATGATTTCATAATTTAGTATATAGATTGTTTAAGGGGTGTAGTAGTAGGATTTTCTACCACTACACTTACTATCGACGCGTGAAAATAGGCGGACTTCCCTCCTGAAATTTGTGTTGTCCAAAGAAACTGCTCCACTTGGCAACATACTCGGACATCTCATAATAAGAATAACCCCATGAACACTCACGGACTCCCCGTTCGAAAGTCGAAGCAAGATGTCTGCATGTTCTTTTTCATGAAGGGCTTTCCCGAATCTATGGGAAATTCTATCTGAAAAACCATAAATTCCAAAAAAAAAAAAACTGAGAACATAGGCGGAATACCATCTACATCCAGAACTAAAGTTTTTGTCGAGGATCTTCTGCAGTTCATCAATTAAAACTTGAATTTCAAAACCTCCGAATGATGTGCTATCGGTAAGCTGATCAGAGACTTCTTCACGATTTCTTATCGGTAAACTTGAATTGTAGTAGCAGGAAATCCCACACTACACCCCTTACTAGAATTTACTCAACTAATCCATTTGAATGTTGAATTGCTATAGATTTTATTAATTATTTTCTTGAAATGTTTACAAAGAAAGATCGAACAGAGCTAAGGAAATTACAATCACTCTAAGTTTTCTCTCTCCTAGAAACTTGCTTAACAATTCAAAAGAACTCTCCCTACAACAGACTTACTCGACCCTTTATATAGGGCATTACATAGTGGGTGACAGCTAAGCTGTCCTTTATTTTCGGGAATCCTTCGCGAAGTATCGCAAGTGTATAAGTGTTTTTCTTCGCGACACTCCTAAATCTCGCCAAGTCTTCACACTTTTCTCATGTTCTGGCTGTCGTCATCTGATGCATCATTTAAATTATTTCCCTGCGACGCCTTCGCAATGCAGTTGTTTATTAATCTCGCGAAGTATTGATGTCGCGATATTCTGATCCTACATCTTGCCTCTTCTCATATCTTCTCTGCGAAGTAGAGAATGTCATGATAATTAAGATTTTGAAATGCCGCAATAGCTCATCCTTATCTGTTTTAGTCCCGTATCTTTACACGAAATTTATTTCAGATGTTTCTTCTCCCACTCCTTTTTTGACACGTCTCTTTCAACCGTTTATTCTTGATCATTCACGTCCCATCTCGCATTAAATGTATTTGTTTTCTCTAGAATTCTTCTCTCTATATATAGTTTTCTCACCCTTCTCTTCTTCTCTTTTATTTTCCTCTGCAACTTTTCTTCAACTGTCTTCTTCCGCAATTTGCGCTTCTGCTACTGTAAATCCTTCTTTTTGTCTTTCTCTTGATTTTCACTCCTCCCTTCATTCCCATACTCTAACAATGGCTTCACTTGGTCGTACATACACTCCCCTTTTACTTGAAGTTCAAAAGAAGTTACAGGAAAAGGGTTTCACTCTATCAACCATTCCTGATCAAGAATCCTCATCTATACTTTCTGCAAAATGTTTTCTGATCATCAATGTGATGATCATAAAATCATAGTCTCGCTAGGTCAACTCCTCGCAGGACTTCCCATTCCTCTATACAATCCCGAGATACCATTATTCTATGAAATCCTTGCTCACGAAAAATTCTCGCGAGCCGTCTATCAGTTGAGCGGCGACTGCATCCGTTTAATGCTTGAATTTGCCAACCGTGGCGCTGGTAAAGGATCTTTATACCCCGATGATGTCAAAGATCCTAGATTTGTAAATTTAGAGATAGCTGCTGAGAAGTATACTGTAGAGAACTTCTTTGCGAATTATGCTGTTATAAACATGAGAAATGATAAATCTCGCTAGGGTGCTCGACTGAAGAAGAAAGATAATGTTGATGCTGATAAACTACTCATGCAAGATATTGATTGGCATTCAGGTAAAAATAATACCCCTCGCCACTCCAAAGATGAGAAGTGGTGGGTTGTTCCTCTATTTCTAAGTGGACCTTATATCGCAGGTTCACATGCACTCCTTGCAAACCTCACAAATTATCATCCTTGGGAATTTAAGTGGCCCGAGGAGGCAAAAGAGGTAATATTTCCTTTTTTTCAATTTTGATTTGCGATATTTCCGTCCTCTTATATTTACTAATCTTGCAAAAAAAATTTAGATTGACAAACTGAGGAAAAGTTATAAAAGGAATCCAAAACCGAATACTCTGGCAATACTTCGATCGATCACGGATGAAGTAAGAAACATTTTCTTTTGTTATTTTAAACAATATTGTTGCCTCTGTTTCTTATCTTTATTCGTGTGTGAAGGTTGATTTTGAAGAAGCTGAAGCTGCGAAGGTTAAAGGCAAGGATAAAACATCTTCTCGCAAGGACAAATCTTCTGGTCCATCTTCTAAAAAACGAAAAGTTCAATCTCCTTCTCATTCAAGTTCTTCGTCTAGAGAAACATTTGACGAAGATAACAACGATTTAAGCACTTCTTTTGCAAAGGGGAGTCAATCAATGGAATCCCCCATGGATCAATTGTCCAACATCTTCTCAGACTCCCTGCAAGGAATCGGAGGCAGTCATCTCTCTAGCATTTGCGAGACTCTCGCGAATGTGTGTAATGCTACTTTGCTGGAAGGCAATGATTCTTTTAAAGGGGTTTCCAGATCTGTATCTCCCAGCTTCTTGAACGCACTTAATTCCTTGGTAGGTCTGAATTTCTATTTTTGCTTATGATTTTAGTTTTATATTATATCTTGACAGCCTCTTTATCTCTCTTTATAGGCCGGAAGAACTTCTTTTGTCGTTGCCTCAGATTTTGAGAGGAGACACAATACTCAATTGAGAAAGAACGCTCAACTTCAAGTTGAAGTTGCAGACTCTCGCAAGAAGCATGAAGATGAAACCGCTGCTCTTCGCGAAAGAATCCAACAATTGGAAACTGAGTTGTCCACTCAAAATAATAGAATCTCTACTCTTCAAAGTGCTAATCAACAAATTTATGGTACGAAATTTTTATTCTTCGTCTTTATTTTGTCACCTGCTCTTCTTTACCTAACTTACTATTTTCGCAGACATATATAATCTTTCTGAAGAAGCCGTTCTTCTTCATTCATTTCCCGAGCCTATGGATAATGACATTCTTCTTGCTCATCTCAACGAATCTTTAAGTAGTTCATCAAACAGAATCAATTCCCTTCCATTAAATGAACTTCAAGCCAAATACCGCCTCTTAGAGATTGAGCATAGATCCAGTTTAAATTTAGCCAATCAATTTAAACAAATGTATCTTGATTCTAGTAAGAAAACCAAAACTTTAAGGAAGAAAATTAGTGACCTTATAGATGACAAAGATCGCATTGCTAACAATGGTGAACAGGCATTAGCAGAATTTCAAAAGTCTCTTCTCGAAGTACAAATTAAACGAGATGAATTACTTCGCCAGAATACCATACTTAACGAGCGAGAAGATCAAATTCGTTCACTTCTTGTTATAAATAATGATAGACACATTTTTGTGTCTAATTTAATCTCAATGTATATTTTGTTAGTGCGCGATTTTGTATTTATTATGGCTTTTTGTGTCTTTGTAGGTGTTTTTGGAGGAATAAACATGTGCGTAAAAATTGTCTCGAAAAGTGGTATTTGCGCTCGTGGGAGAAAATTGCTATTCGGACCCTCACTATGGATAAGGGGTACCCATATTACTAAGGGGCACCCTCAGGATACCCAGGGCATCTGCTATTCGCACCCCTACTCTGGATAGGGGGCGTCTCATCCTCTTCATTTGAAATTTGATTTTGGCGGGAAAAGATTTTGTTCGTCTGCATGATTTTTGGATCGAGTTCGGTGAGATTTTAACGGGATTATCTTAATGGATTAGACTGTATTGGCCTGTTAGAATTAAACAGGCTATGTAATGGGCTCGGATTAGAGAAAACAAAAGAGCAGATGCCACGATCTTCTCGGATCAGGTAAAAGAAAATTGCGAACCTCCCTGGATTGAAATTGTTAGAGTTTTGGGCAGATTCGATTGCTGATTTTGATTGGTAACGACGTGTCAAGACTAAACAGAGATGGTAATAGCTTCGGGTTCGATTAAAAATGAAGTATTTTCGAGTTTTTATTAAACAGGGAAGGGATATTCCTGTGAACTGTTGGATATATATATATGGCAGGTACGGAAACAAAATAAAGACAGGATTGTTCTTTGAGATATGATTCATCAAAACAGATATGTTTGAGTTGAAAAAAAAGGGAATAAAAGACGTGTGTAGAGAAGATTATGGAGAAAAAGCCGTGACTTGGCCGTGGGGAGAAGAAGAAAATATCGGAGATATTCTTAGGGTTTTAATCGACCTGTGCATATAAAAGGAGTTGTGGGAGGTCACAAGGGGGGTGTCGAGACGTTGGGGACCTAAGGGAGGTTTCAGAGGAAGAACCAGAGGTTGCAGAGAATTTTCTCTGCTGGTGCTGCCGGAGAAGAAGAAGGGCTGAAGAACACGAAGAACGGACGAACTAGAACAGTTGCTAGAAAACTATCGGCCGTTAAACAAATGAACACTTGTATCGTTTATAAGGCAGACTTAATCTTCTGTAACAGTCTGTTTGTAACGCCTTTTCAGCGTTGCAAACTGTCTGAGTCATTAGTTTTCTCTTGTTTTTCACCTATTTGAGCTATGAACTATTATTTTGAGCATGTGAATAATATGAGGAGCTAAACCCCAACACTGGGACGATGGAGGAAGCCATTTTTCATGCGTGTGGTAATTCTATTAATTATTTTATGACTTATTGCATTGATTTTTAATCGTATCTTATGATTTTTATTGAATGATTGTGATTTCAATTGATGGGTCATGCTTTCTTAAGTGTTTTGATGTCTCATGCTTTAGATATACAGTCATTACTTTCAAAATCTACTTTCGGCAATGAATTAGAGTCAATAAATTTGAGCTATAAATGTCTAGAATCATTAGTTGAACCACATGAATGTAAGAATTGGTGGAATCCATGAGTCTCAGTAATCTCTCGATATTTGTGACAAAACTTGTGTACATATTGTCTTTGTTTTTAGTATTTTCTTAAATCGAGTCTTTACAAGTCTGAGAGGAATGACATCTATACTACCACTTTACTACAACTTTCAAAATCACACCAATTTTTGGCGCCGCCGACGTGGACTTGTATTTAGATTTGTTTTAGGTTTCTTTTTCTTTTTATTATTTTTTGTTCTTTTTTACGCCTTTGGTATTCTTTTGATTCTTTTCAGATTTGGAGCGAAGCTACGAGGAAAGAAAAAGTGCTATAAAAGGAAAGCATCGCTAAAGAAGGAAAGAAAAGAGGAGTCCAAGGAGTGAAGAAGAAGATTTTGTATATATTATTTTGTTTTATTTTTAGAAACTGTAAATAGGGTTGTATTTTTGTAATTTTTCTTTTTCTTTTTGGACACTTTTTGGACTTTATTTTTGGACTTGGACTTTATTTTTTAAAACCCTAAGGAAGGGTTAAGATTAAATATAAACTGTTTGCAGGGAAGGACGACAGTTACGATACTGTCTCGGCCCCTCGGGTTCGTACACTGACATCGGAGTCGGTGGCCTGAGTCAACTTCAACGGTTCATCGCCCGTCTGGTACGGGAGGTAAGACTCTATCCACCACGAATCCCCTGTCAGTGGGTTTTATTCTGTGTGACAACTCACACCCCTGCAAATAGAATGTCGAACTGGTATAATAATAGCCAATACAACGAATATCCGATTGAGTTTCAAAATGGACATTACTACTTTAACCATAGTGTGAATAGTGATTGGGAACATCAGCCTTTTCAAGGTTATGGCTCATACCATGATGAGCCCAATTACTATCCATACTCCCACCGGTCATACGAGCAAAATTCCTATAATTCCTTTTCTCTAGATGAAGCACGTAGGATACTTGAGTCAACGCGTAAGTTAACTGAGTCAACACGTGAGTTTGCTGAGACAACACGTAGGTTAGAGTTAGAGACGGAAGAAAGAATTGCTCGAATTACTCTTGATTGCCAATACATTCTTTCCAATATCACCCGTGAAAATGAGGACAATTTTTATAATCAGGATGACGAGGTTAGAATTGGTAACACTACATGTTTAGATGAGGTTCAACCATTTTCATGTTATTACAATGATGATTATGATGAGGATAGTGTTGATGAAGAATCTGAAATATTTAGGCATAGTGATCAGGAATTTGTTACTCCAACTGAGCTTTATAATGATGATGTTATTTCTAGTTCGAATCCAAATAATTTTAATAATTATTCACCTATTCAAAAGGACGAGGATTTGACTAGAGATACCACCGTTTTAGACGATGTAGTATTTCCTTATGATTACGAAGCTGATAGTTTTGAGGAACGAATTTATTCTGAGAACA
Source organism: Papaver armeniacum (assembly GCA_023531295.1). NCBI lineage: Eukaryota > Viridiplantae > Streptophyta > Magnoliopsida > Ranunculales > Papaveraceae > Papaver > Papaver armeniacum. The sequence continues at coordinate 6,820 of JAJJWW010016500.1, read as the reverse complement.
TTGTTTTAGAGTCTAACGATTTAGAAACATTAGTCTTAGACAAAGAAGATGAACTCGTAGAGCTTTCAAATATGATGAGTGAGGATGCACCTTCCGATTATAACTTATAAGAAGCAATTGACCATTTTCAGGATTCCGATGATCTAGAAATTAGGGAAATTGTAGATAGTCTATCTAGAGACACCCAAAACTCTAAGTTTGGGGGTGATTATCATTCTCCCCGTGCTTTACCTTTAGCTCTTGTAGAGATCCCTCACTTGGGACTTGATATATGTGCCTCAACCATTGTGCCAGATTGCCTTCATACTAGTTCTCTAGAACCTAATGTCCAGGAAGAAGTTCAGTTGTTAGAAACCCATCCTCTGGTTGATGTGGTTTACCCAGGCTATGATACCAAGATTGATTTTGTGTTCCCACCAAATATTTTTCAACCAATTGTGGGAATGTATATGTTTCAGATGTGTCAATTAAGTTTTGAGACTAAACCTAAGTACTCTAGGAGATTAGAATCGACACATCTGCCTAAAATTGACCACCACTTTCATTGTGGTCAATTGTGTGAGTCAAACCTGATTGACTTTAAGGATCCGCAGTTATTTAGGTTATTATTATGTGCTTCTAAGTTTTTACTTGAGTATTTTAAGACTCTAATACCTGAATCGGATCTTAGCTATGAGGAAATGTTGCCCAAAGAAAATTATTTAGACCCTTTCATAGAGCCTGAACCTGAACCACAGCTAGATGTAGTTGTCTTAAAAAGGAAACTAGACAAGGGTGTGCATTATTTGTTAATTTTCTTCGCAAGTTGCAGATTCCTTTTACTTGTGATAGCTCTATTTGGTTTTGATGACCTGAAAATTCCTGCTATTACTTTATGATTCTATGAGGTGACTAATGCTTTGTTAGTCCTGGGCAAGACTTTAAACTTAGCACTTCTTGGGAGGTAACCCAATATTCATGCGACACGGTAATATCTTTCCTTAACCCTTTTACTTCAAATGGTAACAGTTTCTCTTTGTTCATGCTTTTAATTTTATCTTTAGAACATTGAGGACAATGTTAGATTTAAGTTTGGGGGTATGGGAGAAACTTTTAGTTGCATTGTTAAACTCCAGAGCCTAGAAATTTATGCTTATTAAGGATGGCACTAACCAATCTAAGTGGATGGAAGCATTTTGGTTGTAGGAGTTGAGGAACCAATCTGATTAGATGGCAACATCTAAAGAGTCTATTCATAAAAGTACAGAGCTCACACTACACCAAATTCCAGGATTCGTAACGGAGCTGAGCCGTTACTAAAACGGGTTGTAACGGCTCTTGCCTGTTTCAAAAGTGGGTGTTACATTTTTTTCGTAACGGCAATGCAACCGTTACGAATTTTTGGTTGCAACGGCGGCCGTAACAGCTTAGGGACGTTACGAATTGACACGTGGTAACAGCTTGGAGCCGTTACTAAATTTTTGTAACATGGTAGCCGTAACAGAGCTGAGCCGTTACTACGTTGCAGTTTAGTAACGTGCTTGAGCCGTTACTACGTGGCATTTTGAAACAGCTTAGAGCCGTTACGAATTTTTTTCGTAACAGAAAAAATTTACTGCCGGTCAACCTTGACCTGGTCAAAATTGGTCAATATTGACTAATTTTGACCAGGTCAAGACTTGACCAGGCAGTTCATTTACTGCCGGAAATAAGCCGGAATTCTAAATACAATACATGCAGACATCCATCCACACTCAACAACAATTCATCCACTTCTTTTGTAATCTATTCATATCACATTCATATCAATGTTGTATTACAAAGAACTAAACTTTCAAAAGAGCTGAAATTTATCAACATTATATAAATTTCAAAAGGACTGAAATTTCTCTAAGTACCAAACTTTTTTTTGGTTTTGTTAAGTATCAAATTTCGAAGGGAACACATATAAACTTACTAATGCCTACAAAATTTGAATACATGGAACTTAAAAATCTTAGCTGCTTTGTTCTCCGCCCTTTGCAGGCTTGCTTTGTTGAAAGCTTGGGCATCAGAAAACTCGATGTAGGCAATCCTACAAAATACAACAACCAGCATACTTAGAGCTAAACCAATGGTGATGTTGGGCATCAGAAATAATGTTCAAAAAAGGCAGTTCATGTAAATGCAAACAAGCAATAATTACATAGGTCTAAAGCTCAATTTGTTTTGTAAAGGTGATGTTGGAAGTAAGGTATACTTAGAGCAGAAGACATACTAGAAGGGAGAATATGAAATTAGGAAAGGCAACGATACTTAACTGGTTAACTGCCGCTAGGTAAGATGAAGATTCATAACTTGGCACTCTCTTTGTCTTTCATATAGATTCTGCCAGGCAATCAATGCAATTGGTTCTGCAACAAACCAAAGTCTATAAGCTCTCACCAGGTAATACATGTGAAGAATACAAGTTGATGCTAAATTTGCCACGATTATCAGGTAGGCAAATTGAATACATGTGTACCTGCTAGTTAACCAGTTAAGTATACATGTGAAGAATACAAGTTGATGTGAAGAATACAAGTTGATGCACCATCTTATGAGCAAAGAAACATCTGCAATAACCTGTGAACACAAAATTTCTGGATATGTTGGAAGTTATGAATTTATCCTTGAAGAACAACATAAGAGGAAGCATACAAACTCCTAACAATATGCTGAGTTCACTCGTAGGCTTACTCTGAGTTCGCACAGATTTGAGATAAAAACAATCGTGTTAAAATTGAGAGATAAAACATGGTTCTCAGCATTTGAATTTCTAATGCTGGTTATAAAAGTTTGAATGGAGAAAAATGGATGCATATATATATAAGCTTATAAAGTACCTAATCTAATACAATTTTTAATTTTTTATGGTCTAGAATCCATGCTGTGTCACTTGGATAGGCTTGATAATTTTTAATGGTCTAGATAAAATCTAGACGATCACGTTGAGCCCAGGATATGTACCTAAACACACAACGACCCACACGAGAATCTAAATAAAGTTTCACTTCATTAGAAAGGACACAAGTAAAGAAGGCTAGAAAAATACCACTAAAAAGTTAATGGCAAGAAACCTAACCACATTGAATCTCTTCTAGATATGGTTCTAGATAGTGATTAAAGGCGAAATAACAAAGTAATACTAGCAAATTCAAGTACTACATGTTACAGGTTATGGATGATGAGAATAAAAAAATGGTCAACGGTTTACCTGCAAAGCCCTTTCCTATGTGCTGTTGAACCCAAGGAATCTTCTCGTCCTCACCAACCTTTTCCCCAATATATCTCTGGAATTGATAGAGCATCAGGATTAAAAAAGGTGCGTCTCACAGCCATGCCATGTCAAGTTCAGGAGGAAGGGGTTTCCAAAGGCAAGTCAAAAGGCAGATTCAGAAATCAATACATACAAGGATAGCAAGGTTCTGCAATGGGTGTATCCCCGAGCCAAAAATATTCGCCGCCTAAGACCAATTGATAACAATGAAACATATCAGTACCATATTCATATTCAAGGCAAATAGCAAGAATGAGATAAATCTCAAAATTCGCTGCAATTGAATATATGATTTTTGAAATAGAAGCAGGAATATAAGTTCTACGAGAATTAAACCAACCATGTGCTAGGAACTACAAGTTAGTGACTAGAGCAAATCGTTGGACTGCAGGTAAATTCCCATTACATAATCTTCTATAAATTTGTCTAAAGAATTTGGCATTTGAACTTGTTTATCCATGTAAATCTTGTGTAAAAATTAGCTAAGCAAACGGATGGTCCGGCAACAAAAATGGACTTTTGAAGATCAGTCCTTGAGTAAAAGTTGGAAGTGCTCTTGTGAGTTAGAAAATTCAACTCGAAGTCGGTGACTCTACACTAAAGACCAATAATATTCACAATATCTGCAATTATCAGTGACTAAAAAGAGAAGAATTGGCACTTTACTTGGTAATGGACAGCTTTCTCCTGAAGGTTCTTAGGCAAAAGTGGATGATGAGGGTACTTCTCTTCCAAGTACTACAAGTCAAATCCACAATGAGAAATACTTACAAGAGCATACTGACATACTAAAAATAAATGAATCAATAATTTCAGATGACCAGTTCCTTTTACCTGGAGGATAGTAAGAATTTTTGAACAAGGCCATGTTAATACCACATTGTTCAACTAGTTACGGTTTCATTTTAGACTGAGATGACTAAAAAATTACTATATGGATGATTGGAGTATCCGCCGCCACCTCCACCTCAACCTCTTCTATCTCCTCCCCAGCTACCACTACATCCTCTTCCACCACCGCCACCACCATATCCTCTACCACCACCACCTCTAAATCTATTGTTTATGCCTTCCTTCTCTTGCAACTTGGGCAATTCTTTCAGAACTTCAATACTCACATTTGCTGCATTTTCCTGACCAGCAAAATATGCGTCTAGATCTGCAGTAGGCACGTCAAACACTGCACCCCTCCCATCTGCTGTAAGACTTAGACCTTTCACAGCTTCAACCTTATTTTCGGGCAAGAATCTCCTCAAAATGCCAAACACAAACCTGGGAACAAAAATGGGTCAAACTGATTAGTCAAAACACTGATTTTATCAGCAAAAAAACACAATTGATAAGAAAAAAACAAATCCCCAGGATGCCAAGATCTGCTACTCAACACACTAATACAGTACTTGCAAACCAGAAACTAAATAAGAGAGTTAGTTTTACACAGAAAACTACTAGATGATGATAAAAGGCATAACAACTATTTTTGAAGTTTTAGTGTCTTTAATCACCTTGCACATCAGACTTCACCTTCATCAGTGTCTAGGCGAGTAGACCTGTTAGTTTTTCTATCCAAAGAGCCACTAGGAAAGAGAGGCCAGAAGTTTGAGGTCTTGAAACCACTCCAGTTCCAATGTCTGCAAGCCTCCTCTTGATCTTCTTCTTTTCCTCCCCTCTCTGCTCCAATGTCATCTTACCTTCATTTGAGCAACAAAATATCTACTAAGCAATTTAATCAACAAAATACCAGCCAAGCAATGTCATCAACAAATATTACCAAGCAATGTAATCAAATCAAGAAAGAACCTATTGACACCACAGCCTTGCATATCTATGCACAATAGAACAGAAACATCCTCCCACTTTTAAAATCAGAACATGACTACGCAAACGAAGTCGGTACCACATACATCCTAAGGGAGATCTCAAAGCCAAACAAAAGAAAATGCAACATGGGAGTCTAAGTAAGTAGTTTTCTAAAAAGATGGGAAGATCTGAAGTGCACAATTTTGTTTCATTCTGTGTCACATACAATTGCTTTAAACATTTCAACCATTGGTTACAAAAATGTGGATGCAGACTTAACCTTTAACCATTTCTACCATTCTTATACCAGCAGGAAGGGTGAATTTCACACGATAAATCAACAGGAAGGCCTTGATCAATGAAATCAGATTCTATAACAAGTAGAATTAACTTGGCAGAGCAATTAAATCCAAGTTAAAAACATATACGTCATCCTTAGCAAAACATAATAACAAGTAAGGCCTAGAATTGGGCATCCAAGTAGAGAGATAGATGCAATCAAAACAACATAAAGAAGATAATAATTCAATGTGATTGGAAGTTTACCACCTGGAAGAACTATCTTGACTAGTCCACTTTTAAAACCGGTAGGTCTAGGTATACTGCCATCCATGCCCATTTATTGGAATTTTTTCCCGTCCTCCTTCACCAGCACAAGAGAAACCAAACAAGAAGAATTAGGTATTCCCATTACCACAAAAAATTATGCAATCAGTTCAATTTCCGATTGAATAGAAAGAGAGATTTAGGGTTAAAGAAATTTACCAGTTCGGTCTTCTACAATTTCTTCGTTTCCCATGTCGTCATAGATGATCTTCGTTTTTAGTCGTTTTTTGTCCATCTCTTCTTAAAGTTACCATTTCATTCACCTGAAAGTTACATCCATTCCAACAAAACCCCCAAATCAAATCCTCATAATATCATCAACGGAGTAGCAGTTCAAGAAAGCAGATAGAGAGAAAGTTAGAGATTGAAAATAAAAAACGAGCAACAATAAACCCTAAAATCGATTGAAATACGAACTCGAAAATTTGATTAACTAAACTGAAACCTCACAATCGATAAAAAACTGAAATCTTACGATGATAAAAAAACTTACATAGATCTCAAGTGTAAACCGAAACCCTAAACTCGCTTAACGATGATTGAAGGTAAAACCCTAAAACCGATGATGATTAAACTGAAATCGAAACCCTAAACTTATGATGATGATGATTAACGAGATGATTGAAGAACTCGAAATCTTCAACAGAGTGAATATGAGAAAAACTAGACGATTGAAAAACTTAGAAACCCTAAAATCGAAAAACTTATAGAAGTGATCGATGAACATTTACATAGATCGATGATTAAAGAGATTTCAGTGAGATTTCAGTGAGATTTCAGTGATGATTTCATCGACTCAAATCTGTTGAAAGAAAGAGAAGAGATGCAAGAGCAGAGAGAAAAAAATGTAAATGAAAACTCCACCTCGATTTCACCGGTATATCCTCAAAATCACGCATGGGAGGAAATATCCACTGGTATAACTAATCGTGGGTGGAAACATAATGCCACGCATGTGAATGACACACACCCGGCATTCTAAAGGTGTTACCACCCCGGTGTGACCAAGCGTGTGATCGGGCACGCCAAAAAAAATATTTCAGAACAGTGAGCCCTGTTGCTAATTTTTAAAAACTTAGTAACGGCTTCACCTCATACTTAATTTTTTGTAACGGCCATTTGTAACGGGAAATTGCA
>JAJJWW010016499.1:0-49768 GCA_023531295.1 Papaver armeniacum | reverse complement strand
AATACATAAAATTATATAAAGGTAGAAAACTCGTGACCGGGACTAATTAACCGGCCAACCGGTCCCTACCTTTGGTATTATTATTATCTCATGGAAACTCTTTTCATAAAAGGAAACTCCTTGATTTCAACAAAATCGCTGAAGTTTCAACAAACTCCTTGATTTGTAATATTCCACAAAATCATGAAAAATAATATAAAAATGGGAAATACATGGAGGGGACCGGCGGTGGACAGCCGGCGGCCGTACCCAACTCAGCCGGAAATCCCCACTATATTCATTTCATTATAATTATTTTCATTCATCTCTTGAAGTTTCTCGAGGTTTCAGCAAAATCTGTTTCTTCATACAAATATTCTCAAACACATCAGAAAATATCAAATTCTCGGGACTGAAGACACGAAAACACTTTGGTGACATGGGCATATTGCGGCAGGAACAGCACGGCTGCCCTCTGTTTTCATCATTTGAAAAAATTCGTTGCCATTATTAAGGTTCCGGCTCTTTCAGACAATTTTGGAATTTGATGAAACGATCGTCATTCTCGGGATCACCCAAGGTAGAACCGCAACGTCCTCATCTCTTCATAATTAATTGGGGTTTTACAGACGAGCGTGTACAATAAATGATTAAACCGAAAATTTATCATCCTTTAAATCAACAAATCAACAAGTCTTCAAGAAACTGCTGGTATTTTGCTCACTTAACATCTAGGCATATTCCATATGGCGTCCCTCCGTGGTTAATTTTCAATAAATATCAATTGATCATCAATTGATCGAATTAGAGTTTTGAGTAAAGTTCATAATTTAGATTCAAACGCTAATAATTCTTACGTTGATTTCATGATCAGCATCTTATTAATTATACTCGGATTCGAATTACCAGTATTCTGTTAATACTTTATTTTAGTGTAGGATTTCCTGTGACTACAACTTTCTTTTGGTCATGCTACCAATAATTCATTAAATGAGCAACATTTGCTCAAACCAGGAATATTGGTTCAACTATCAATATTCAACAAATCATCAAATGAGAAATATTTGCTCACGTCAACTATGTTTATTCATACATTATACCTCTCTCAATCCGTGAGTCTCGGAACATTTTCAAACCATGTTCAACTCAACGATCAAGGACTCATCGTCCCATGAAGTCACGAAGTCAAAGAATCGACTAACTAAATACACGTCTGCCTTGCAGACTCCACAATCACACGAGACATCAATCGTGTTACATGGGGGGATATTAACTAGGGTTTTGGTCTGGCGGTCTACGACACTTGTGTTCATACACACGATGAGAATGTGAGCAAGTCGTGCAATCAGTTGGAGGAGTTAACAAAGTAGTGGATGGAAAATCAACCAAGTCTTCGCACGTTGAGCAACAGGTTTTAACACGATTTCCATTTTCTTCACTCTTTGATTCTGTCAACTGTCACACTTCATGGGATCATGGTGTTTACAATTCCGGCAATATAAATAAGCCCCTGAATCCTGATTGAAAAAGAAGACGATCTCACGTCAAACAGACAACACGAGATTAAAAACTCAACATTTGAGCAATTACTCTCAACAGAGCAAATTCAATCATTCAGAACTTATCTTTTTTTCAGAATACACAACTCACCTACAATCTTCGATCACCATTGATCTCACACATTTCTCAGCTTTCCTCATACAGATCGACCCATCCTCTCTTATGACCGAATTTACTCTGGAACGGCCATTGTCTTGGTTTAGGCCGGAGTACTACAGATTGATATCTCGAATTCAAAGCACTCTCTTCTTGCAAAGTGCATCCGTGTGAGGTTTAACAGCTTGCTCGGTTTAAGGAGTTTCCTCCGCACTCGTCTCCTCAATTCCGTAAAACCAAAAGAACTCGTTTTGCCCCATCTCTGATTGGCGACCACCGTAGGAGATCATTCTCTCGGTTGCAATCTCACTTCTCACAAACATGGTCGGTCTTAGGTCCGGTTCGATTTACCAACCCGGATTCAACACTGGCTCTAATATTGCAAGCTCTAGTGGTACCGCCAACACCACTCCTCCGGCAACCTGCCACTACCACTCCTCTCCCGCAGCCTTGCCATCGCTACCCCTACGAGCACTGGTACTCCGGTGATCACCCTGAAAGTGACGGACCGAGCCATCAACAATCCACTCTTCGACCGGTCTCTGAAGAAATCAGAGAAAATCCACCTACCATAGGTGATCTTATGAAGGTGCAAGAAACTCTTGCCAACAATCAGACTGACATGGCTGTCACTCAGAAGGAACTATTCAACTATCTCAAGACTCTTACAGACAAGATATCAGAAAAAACTCGGGAGAAAGGAAAAGCTAAAGAAACGTCTTCGAGACGGCGATCCCGAGGTCACTCCGATCCATGCGAGAGACGATGAGGAAGTTCCTAAGGCTGCAGATAATCCACCAAAGAAAAGAACCATCCAAGCCATCACTCTTGAAGACCTGAAATGTCTTTTGGAAGATCGTGGAAAAGACAAAACACTTCTTTGTCCATCGTCACCAACCTACATACCCTGCTTCTACGCAAAGGACTCCCTGCCAAAAGGTTATACCTCTCCAACCTTCACACTTTATGATGGAACAGGCAATGCTCGAGAACATGTTTCTCGATTTCTGAAGCACCGGGTGAACATGAGCACAACCATACTTTAATCTGGTCTGAAAGAATTTTCAAGTCTCTCGAAAGGAAGGGCATATACAGGTATAACAACATCGCACTGTGAAGCATCAAAAGTTAGGGAGAGATGGTCAATGCTTTCTACAGAAAGTATTTCTTCGTTTCAGAGCAAATCACCCTCTCTGATCTCGGAAGGAAGTTTCAAAGGAGAAACGAACATCCTAACGATTATGTGAAAAGGTTCAGAGTTCAAGCTTTGGGACCATGATCCAAATGTCACAGAGCAACAACTCGTGGACTTTTGCATCAATGGAATGATTCTAGTCTACAGAGCCTTATTGGAAAATCTCAGGTTTCAGACTTTCTCAGAACTTCATGAAGCAGCCAAGAGATCGGCAACTACTGCACCTGCTTTATTGGAGACAGCTAAGACTACAAAAGCTGAAGAATCACGAGACACTAGAGGAAGCAGACGTTTAATCAACAAATAATACAACCTCCAACCTTCCACAAATGTTGTTGCAGAAGGGAGCAAACGGAAATCCGAGCCACAGCGCAAACATACTTCCTCAACTCCTTCAAAGGCGCAAAAGAAGGATAATACGCAAGTTCCTGCTCAACACACATAAGCTGATCCGGAAGCACCTGATTTCCCCGCTCCATTGAAGAAGTTATTGAACTTCTAGACGCTTGGATTCAAGACGGTGCAATCAAACTGCCATATGTCAAGAAAGAACCAACTGAAGAAGCAATGGAAAATCCCGCGTTCTCAAGCCGCTTTCATAGGTTCGTCAACCATCCCGTCAAGTGATTGTAGAACTTTGAAGTGCATATTCAAAGAAAAAATCGAATCAGGAGAACTCAACTTGGGGACTGAAGGAGTACACAGAGATCCTCTCCCATCAGAACCTTCACCCTTTCTCGAACACTTTGTCGAGGAAGGTCCAAGTCCTTAATCGAGCATGTCTGCGAATTGCTATACTTATCAAAGGATCAAAGGGGAGATATGTTTGCTGCACTAAATCACATCGTATAAGGGAAGCATTTGTCGATTCAAGAGCCTTCAATAACAGACGAAGAAATGTACGACTGGGGACTTCTCACCACAGTCCATCTCAAGGGAAACAAGTTCAAACGAGCATTGATTGACGTTGGCACTGCTATCAATGTTATCCCTCTGAAAACTCTCAGAGCCGCTGGTGTCACAAGACAAAAACCCATCCATGCTCCAGTGACAATCACGGATCATGAAGGAACACCCGAGAGACGCTTATGGCCACATTACTCTCAAGGTGAACATAAACTCATCACGGGATGAGAAACAAAATTTTACATAATCCGAGAAGATCTAGGATATGATATGATTCTTGGACGCACGTGGATTCATCTTTGGAAAGGTAACACCTACATCTTCAATTGCACACTTCTGCAGTCGAAGAAACCTCCCGGTTCAGAGGAAGAAAAAGAGGATGTTTCACCGTTCGAGTATCTGGAGGAGGTAAAAGCCTTGACAGAGCTGACACAAAACCCTTAGGAAAATGCAAACGCTTTCGTCAAAAAATTCCGTACTCATGCAAGTCTTATTCCCCCTCATGTGTCCATATCATCAGTTTTCAAATATGCTTATCTGGTCCGAGGGATTCACTCCACCAACAACTTAGCTATTGCAAAATGCTATGAGTGGATAATCTCACCTCAACAATATTTCACCAAGTGGCTGGACGCAGAACCTCTCCGAATCGAACACCTCACTAATACAGTCATTGCCGAAATAATGGCTGAGTTCGACAAACAGTATCCCAAATACTCTCCTTTGCTGGTCGGTTGTCAATCCGTCAAAAATAATTTCACTTTCTTACGCACTAAATTTAAATGAAGCACAAGGTAAGGAAGAGTTCGTATCCACAGAGAGGCAATTGTTGTTAAGTAATTTTCGCTTTCTAAAGTAACCCAAGGTATGTTTGTTGTGTTTAAGAAAATAAAAGTAATTGAAGGCAAAGTAAGTAATTTGAGAAATCAATAAGGAGAAGATATTGGTCAAGGGATAGTATCATTCACAAACATGTATTTTCATCAATGATTAGAATTGGTATTTTAATCTCGTATTTATTAAAAGTCCTAGGATATATTGATCGCAAGTATAACCCGTTAATTCCCTGTTTTCATCACAACCACATTAAAAGATGCATATGTGAATTCTTCGTCAAAGCAACCTAAAGTGTAAAAGCACAATTAAGTTTAACTCCCTAAGAGCATTAAGTTTTATGGAATAAGACTCATCAATGCAAACGAATGTGTAAAAGCACTAGACGTTTTAACAAAAGTTATGATTCACTTATGACTAATAGGATGTATCACTACAAGCACTAACCACAATTATGCTACTTAGAATCAGGGATAAACAACTTTTTCGTATTGAAAACCCTAATATAGCTCTAGAGATGAACACAAATCGGATTGATTCCTGACTCAACCTAACAAGTTTCAAATCTTATAACACTATTAATTGTGAATCACAAACAATAATTTCTTGAGACAAAACTAATTCATTGAATCAAAAGCATGTTGAGAAATCAACTTTTATCCCATAACCAATAAGATGTTTAGCTACTCATAGCTATGGAGTTCATCATCATCAATATTCAATAATAAAACAAGGAAGAAGAAGAACAAAACCAAACCCTAGAAGCGTAAACAAAACGGCTCTCCCAAAATTCCCAAGAAAAAGATATCTCTATGTTGTAGAAAACCTTCCCTTTTATAGCTTTCTCCAACTTCTAAAATTAGGTCTAGTCTTCAAAGTCCATTAGGTGAGAATCCACCAAGCCCATAAGAATGAGAGACCCGTGTAGAAAATACGCCCCAAAAACGGTCGCCGGAAGTCCGGTATTGTGGCCAAATCTCTGAGGAAAGTTGCCGGAAAACAGCTCCGGTGACCGTAAAAAGTCCGGCCGGTCCACCGGTCAACGAGTTGGATCGGTCGGGTCAACGATTCGGATCGGGTCAGCGAGTCAAGCACCGAGTCAGCGAGTCAGAGAGAGTCAGGATGAGGCTGGTTGAGTCAAATTGGCCAGATGGAGCCATTGCACAAAGCTAGAAGTTGTGCAAAAGACAATCATTGTGCATCACCCGTTCTTGGCCAATCATCTTGCTATCACTGTGCATCACTACTCAAGTCACAGCCATGTTGGCCCTTCATTCCTCCCAAGCTCAATTTCAGATCCAGTCCAAACTCCACCTGCAAAATTCTTGTAGCTTAACTCTGTCTCCAGCCTTCTGCAATTCTGCCTGCATCCACCAGGTGCTTCTCAGGTTCATAACTATAACCCCAAATCCTCAGCTGCCCCATTGCTCTGCAATTGCAGCAACAGCTCAACCAGCTCAGGCCAACAATGCCCATCACAGCGCACTCATTTCACCACTGCATCACCACCATCTACTTCAATCATCCAACCTCACTTCCCAGGCCAGCATCAGCTCAACATGGCCATAACTCCCCCTGCAAATCCTCTCCATTGCATTTGCTCCACCAACACATCTCAGTCACAGACTCACAAACTCCATTTCCAGCCCCCTTGCCACTACAGCACCACCAGCTGCAACCTGCTCTTTGCACAACATTCCGACACCAATACCACAAACGACCCGAGCCATTCCCTGCTATCACTTGCAGTGCCTCCAGCCTGCCAATGCCTGAGCTGCAACCCAATACAACCACCAAACACCGTAGCCAACAAGACTACTACCACCTGAAACCTGCAATCTCCAAAACCCTTAGTCTATTCCTCCACTGCCTCAAGCCAACATCACATTCATCTATTACTTGTCTTGTTTTCCAGCTCCTCCTCAGCCTGTATCATCCATCTGCTTGAGCTGCTACTACACAGAGCCTAACCTCCATTCAGGCAACAACCACCTGCTATCTCCACCTGAGTATCAACAGCCCAGAGCTGCACCAGTAAATCTGAACCTCCACTGATACTATCAATTTCTTTTATCACTGCAATGATTCCAACTCAGCCTTCCACATTACTCCATCTATTCACATCTCTTGGCTCCAATAGCACCACACAGCTGCTCAGCCTTGGCACCTGAGCTGCACAACCTGCAATCCCAGATGCTCCACCAGCACAGAACCTTAGCCACAACTGTGCCATATCTATCTTGTTAACCTCCATCTGCATCAGTCATTACCACCTGTAGCTTCACTTAAGCCATCAACACCACAACAGTATCAATCAGCCCAGAGCTCCAGTTCCTAACATTCATATAACCAGCACCAACAGACTGCTTCAAGATACCACCATACATCACCTGCAGTTTCCCCTGTAATTCCAGCACAAAGCACAACAGCTTTACCATCTCCTCTTCAATTGCCTGCACCTGATTCCTTGGCTCATATCCTACAAACCCCGTAATTGCAACCTAGCATTTACTCTTGATTTCACTTGAAACAATTCTATCCACTGTGATTTGAGTCCCTATCCTTCAACAACAAGCCCCGAGAATCATCTCAACTCAATACTTCACTGAGACCCCTCACAGCTTTATTCTCGAGTTCACCTTCCACAAATCGATAGAACCCATCACAGCAAGAACAATCACCAGATTCAGAATTGAACCAAAACCCATGAAAATAATCACCCTTCTCTTCATACCCATATCTTCATCTCGACAGTCGACCCTATCTCCCAAATTCATCAAAACCCATCTTCAAACTCTTGAAATCGAGCTCGCCTTCTTCCCAGGATCAAATCTGGTTTCTACTCAACCACCGATTCAACGATGGCACAAAGACTTGTTCATCATCATTTCTTCCTGATAGAAATAGATTCAACCCTTTAAACCATCTCCAATCGATATCAGCTTAATCTTCTCCATCCCTCTTCTCTGAATCTCTCGGTCTTCTTCCCGTGTTGTGCTTTCTTGCAGCAGCCATTTTCTTTTCTCATTTTCAGGCAAAACAGAAAGAAATGATTGAGAAATAAATTCTCAATTTAGGGTATTGGGGTTGGATCTGGGTACTAATATGGGCCGGACAGTGACATCCCATCTAACTTGCATAGGTGCCTTGAGTACCTAACCGGATGCCTTTAACATTTGAATGGGTTTCCCCTTATCCTTAGCTAAGCTGCCTTTAATGCTTCTCCAAAAGAGTTGCCTCTTAACCTTGGTTAGGCTCCAGTTAGTGTTCGCCCCTGAAATGACAATTTTGCCCCTTTGGCTCAATTTGGATAATTCCTTCTTCTTTTCCTCCGTGCGACTCCATTGCACCTGATAACTCAAAAGCAAACATAAAATACATAATTCACACGAAAAATAGCAAAGAAAGCATAAACTCTATATAGTAAATACGGTGTATTCTACACCTATCAGATTCCCCCACACTTAGACTTTGCTAGTCCTCGAGCAAATCAAACAAAACAATAAAATACAACAACTCCGTGTCGTCGAGGCTACGGTCACTTTTAGCATAAATAACAAGCCTTTAAACCCCTAGGTGTCCCTAGTGGACGAGTTATAGTCTCGTGAGGGTTTACTAGAGATTTACCCACAAAACCTAAATTTCCAACTTACTAGTTCTCCGTAATGATAGTATCCAACGCGCTAAGAAGACATAGAGATTCTTTTTAGTCATAAGAAGTTAGACACATAAATGAACACAATCTCATTCTTAAAAGTTGAGAGAGAAGTAACCATCCCTCCTCGACTAAAATTCGGGTTCGGAGTGATCAAAAGTCTCGACTACGCCTCACAAGAAAGGGTTTTATGATATTGCTCTCAATAGTAAAACTCTTTATGGGTCACACATGTGTCCCGGTTGGAATGACGAGAGAATCCTGAGACACGTTGAATGGTGGGAAGGCATAACCCTCCGAAGTATTTTGAAAACCCACATCTTTTATATATTTTTTGAAAACCCATTTTTCTGACGATCTCTTCGAAAGGAAATCAAACCATTTAACGAAGGTGGGAATATGCTTACTTACCTCGTTATCCGTTCGGCGTGCAGCTAGCACCACTCTCACAAAGATCCATAGAAACGTCTTCGGTCTTCTATCGGTGTCTTCATCTTCGTCTTCGGTCTTCAACTCTTGATGATAACTCTCGAACTTCTTAGAATCTCGACAATATGATTATTTCCTCTAATTCCTTGTCGCTTGATACTTCATTACAAATATTCCTTCTTTCCATAGGCTTTATTGAAAGAATACAAAAAATAAAAACAAACTATACAAACCCAACAATTTTTTTTTTTTTTTTTTTTTTTTTTTTTTTTTTCTTTTTTTTTTTTTTTTTTTTTTTTTTTTTTTTTTTTTTTTTTTTTTTTTTTTTTTTGAATAACAAATAAAACAAAATAAAAACATTTTTCTCTTGTCTCTTTTTTTTTTTTTTCGTTTTTTTTTTTTTTTTTTTTTTTTTTTTTTTTTTTTTTTTTTGAGACAAGAGAAAGTAAAATACAAAAAAAATAAAAAAAAATAAAAATGTAAGTACAATGCCATGGTGTAAGTACTTTACCGCTTGAATCTTCACAACTTATATGTCTTGATATCATAGACTTCTCAAATTCTCATCCTTTATAATTTCCGCTCTTGTACTATAGTCTTCAACTTATAAAAATTTTGCTCCCTGTTTTGTTGCTTTACTCAAATCTGAAATCTGTCCATTTCTGTACCGTTGCTTGTAAACCTCGAACATGTTCAACTTTCCTTCGAATTTGTGATGCTCCTCTTGTTGATGATGATGGTGTTTCTATGGACATTTTGGTGTAGAGAGATAAGGTGGATGGTGCTAACTGCGAACAAGATCACAAGTGGTATGTAAGTTAGCAATTCGATGTCACCAACATGGTTGATAAAAATAGCACTCAAGAGATCAAAATAGTGCTTCTATGGTGGGAAATTGGACAGCTCACCATTCTGCCCGGAATTTACGTACGGTGACACACACTCTAAAAGCACAATTTAGACAGGTACAAAGAATTGAAGGTTGGTGCCTCACATTATGTAACATGGGTAGTCTCCACTATAGGGGATCACTGTTCTAATACCGAATTCAGCCTGCACCTTATTTGCCACTGGCATGGTTAAATCCAACTTTAACTCTCATACAATTAAGAAACCCGATCATGTTCTCTGTCATCTCTAAGTTCAGTCACTATTGTGAGATTCTCGATGTAATCTTAGCGACATGTATACTATGTGACTCACAATAACTACAAGTTGGAGTTTTCTTATTCACTAGTTCACAAAAAAGTTGAAAAATTGCAAAAATTTACAACATAAACCACTCCCCCACACTTAAACTTTACATTGTCCTCAATGTAAATTGAATCGTCCAAAGTAAGTCAAGGTGGGAAATCCTAGCAAGAAATCAGCAAAAACAAAGTAAAAACAAAACAAAAAAAACTAAAAACAAGAAAAGAAATAAATACAAGACAAGAAATACTCATCCGTTGGGTTGCCTCCCAATTAGCGCTTGGTTTAAAGTCGTCAGCCCGACTATCTCCTTGCATTCTATGACTCCTCCAGAGGAGCACATCCACAAAGTTAACTCCTTCCACCACTTCGGAAGTGAAGTTCTCATAATATGGTTTCAACCGGTGCCCATTAACTTTAAGTTCTTTCCCCGTAGCTATGCTACGAATTTCCACTGCACCATGAGAAAACACATTAGTAACAATAAAAGGTCCGATCCATCGTGACCTTAATTTACCCGGAAATAAATGCAAGCGAGAATTAAACAAAAGAACTTTCTGCCCTATGCAAAATTGTTTCCTAGAAATCATGTTATCATGGAATGCTTTCGTCTTTTCTTTGTAAATCCGTGAACTTTCAAATGCATCATTGCGAAGCTCCTCTAGCTCTTGGAGTTGTAACTTCCTTTGCTTTCCAGCCCCATCCATCTCCATGTTGCATTGCTTAATAGCCCAAAACGCCTTATGCTCAATTTCCACGGGTAAGTGACAAGGTTTACCATACACAATCCTAAAAGGAGACATTCCAATAGGTGTTTTGTATGCGGTTCTATACGCCCACAAAGCATCATTGAGTCGCATGCTCCAATCCTTCCTTGTCGGGTTCACCGTCTTTTGTAGAATTGATTTCACCTCTCGATTAGACACCTCGGCTTGTCCATTGGTTTGTGGATGATAAGGTGTTGCAATCTTATGCGACACATTGTACTTCCTTAACAAGCTTTGCAAGAACCTGTTTTTGAAGTGAGAACCCCCATCGCTAATTATCGCCCTTGGAATTCCAAACCTTGCAAAAATATTAGCTTGCACGAAATCTAAAACAACTTTAGAATCATTAGTTGGGGTGGCTTTAGCTTCCACCCATTTCGAGACATAATCAACCGCAAGTAAGATATAAAAATTTCCATGGGAGTTGACAAAAGGCCCCATAAAATCAATACCCCATACATCAAAAACTTCAATAAATTGAATAAAAGTTTGTGGCATTTGATTTCGGACACCTAGATTTCCGGTTCTTTGACACCTATCACAAGTTGTACAAAATATATGTGCATCCTTAAACAAAGTTGGCCAATAAAAACCACTTTCAAGTACCTTGTGCGGTTCTCTTACTCCCAAAATGTCCTCCGCAAGCATAAGAGTGACAAAAAGACAAGATAGAGTTAAATTCAGATTCGGGCACGCACCTTCGTATTACTTGGTCACTACCATGTTTCCATAAGTAAGGATCATCCCATATGTATTGGTTCCTAACCTCTTAAGTTTGTCACTCTCAGCACGAGACAAGTTCTTGGGGATTTGTTTAGAAACTAAGTAATTGACAATATCGGCATACCATGGTTCTCCAAAGGCAATCGAGAAAAGTTGCTCATCCTGGGAAACTTTCACGCAACGGGATAGTCTCCTTGTCCACAAACAAGTCGGCTCAAGTGATCCGCAACGGTGTTCTCAATCCCTTTCTTGTCTTTGATTTCAATATCAAACTCTTGCAAGAGTAAAATCCACCGTATGAGCCTCGGTTTAGCCTCTTTCTTTGTAAGCAAGTATCTAAGTGCTGCATGATCAGAAAAGACAACAACTTTTGTACCGATTAGATAAGAGCGAAACTTTTCTAAAGCAAAAACAATGGCTAATAACTCCTTTTCAGTGGTTGTGTAGTTTTGTTGGGCCTCATTTAACGTTCTAGAAGCATAATAGATAGCATGAGGAAGCTTCCCCACACGCTGCCCAAGCACCGCACCAACCGCATAATCACTAGTATCACACATGAGTTCAAACGGCTTACTCCAATCCGGTGGTTTAATGATAGGGGCTGAAATCAAAAGTTCTTTCAAACGATTGAATGCCGCCATACATTTCTCATCAAAGTTAAAAACCACATCTTTTTGCAATAAGTTACAAAGTGGTGATGCTATCTTGGAAAAGTCCTTGATGAACCTACGATAAAAACCTGCATGACCAAGAAAAGAGCGTATCTCCCTCACCATAGTGGGAGGGGTTAGAGCACGAATAAGGTCTATCTTAGATTTATCGACTTCCAAACCTTTAGAAGATATTATATGGCCTAAAACTATGCCATGAGTTACCATGAAATGGCACTTCTCCCAATTTAGCACAAGATTTGTTTCAACACATCGTTCAAGGATTAGAGACAAATTATTCAAGCAAAGGTCAAAAGAATCACCAAAGACACTAAAGTCATCCATGAACACTTCGATTATGTTTTCAACATATTCCGAAAAGATACTTACCATACACCTTTGAAAAGTAGCCGGAGCATTGCATAAGCCAAAAGGCATCCTTCTATAAGCAAAAGTACCGAAAGGACAAGTGAAAGTGGTTTTGTCTTGGTCCTCCGGTGCTATCACAATCTGATTATAACCTGAATAGCCATCAAGAAAGCAATAGTATGAGTGTCCAGCTAAACGTTCAAGCATTTGATCAATAAAAGGTAAAGGAAAGTGATCTTTTTAGTGGTGGCATTCAATTTTCTATAATCAATACAAACCCTCCAACCGGTTTGCACACGAGTTGGGACAAGTTCATTCTTATCATTCTCCACCACCGTCACACCCGATTTCTTTGGTACCACTTGTACCGGGCTTACCCACTTGCTATCGGATATGGGGTAGATAACACCCACTTCCAAAAGCTTGAGTATCTCCTTTTTCACCACTTCCATCATGGGAGGATTCAAACGACGTTGCGCGTCCCTAGTAGGCTTTGCATCATCCTCCAAACGAATTTTGTGCATACAAACGGCAGGGCTAATACCCTTGATATCGGCAATTGTCCATCCTATGGCCGTCTTGTACTTCCTTAGCACCCTTAGAAGTTTTTTCTCCTGTAAATCATTAAGCTCATTAGAAACAATCACAGGTAACTCTTCATTATCACCCAAGTACAAGTACTTAAGGTGGTCGGGAAGAGGTTTCAATTCTAAAATCGGAGATTTAACTATTGAAGGTACAAGCTTTTCATCACTGCATGGTAAAGAAATAAAAGAGATATTATGAGTTTTCGGGCATCCTTGGAGTGAATTAAGATCACCAAGAGCTTCCTTGACTTCATTACCACACTCTACACCATTATCCATGGATGTAGTTAACACGGTTTCCAAAGCATCATCACCGTTTAATTCAAACATTTGTTGTGCCAATGAATCCATAACATCAATGGAGAAACAAGAGTGGACATCGCTAGGATATCTCATCGTCTCGAAAATGTTGAAACGTATTGTTTCTCCATCAAACTCCATGGTTAGCGTTCCCTTATCCACATCAATTATGGTTTTCACCGTTTTCATGAAAGGACGCCCAAGTAGCAATGGAAGAGACGAGTCCGGAGCACCTTCATCCATCTCTAACACACAAAAGTCCGCTGGAAATACAAGTTGATTAACCTGCACAAGAACATCCTCAACAATACCCATTGGGTAGACATTAGATCGATCGGCTAATTGCAATACAATTTCCGCCTTTTTGAGAGGACCAAGATCAAGTAAATTATACATTGACGCAGGCATAACATTAACGGATGCACCTAAATCCAACATAGCACTCTTAGTCTCTTGTTGACTTTCTTTGAACATGGTGGAAATGCCTTGCATAAAAGTTTGAAGCTTTGCATCAATATCCGAACCTTGATTTTGCATCGATTGTTGTGCTTGAGGTTGCTGAAATTGTTGTTGTTGTGGTTGAAATCCACTCGGACGGTTGAAAGTAGGTTGTTGAATGGCACCTTGCTTGTTGGCATAGCTAAAATTGGGGTGATCTCTCCATCCCGGATTGTAAGTGTTGGAGTAGGGATCATACCGTCTTGGTTGATTTGGAAAGATCGCATTAGCTTGCTCGTCTTCATAAGATTGAGGAGAAGTTGGTATAACCGCGGATGCAACTTGTTGCAACATTGCAGTCATGTTTCCCATTTGTTGGCGAAGTTCCTCCACCTCGCTCACTTCACTCACCCTTCTTAGAATCACATCCGAACCACGACTCAAGAATTGTTGTGAGTTCGCTGCCATGTTTTCAATCAACTCTCTAGCTTGTGCCACCATCTTACTAACTAGTGCACCACCACCCGCAGCGTCAATAAGATTCCTATCACTTGATTGGAGTCCTTCATAGAAGTATTGGATGATCATAGCGTCACTAAATTGGTGGTGAGGGCAGCTTGCAACCAATCTCTTGTACCGTTCCCAACATTCATATAAGGATTCTCCCACGTTTTGCTTCATCCCACAAATTTCTTTGCGAATTTGAGTAGCCTTGGATGCAGGAAAATATCTCTCCAAAAAGAGTTTCTTCAACCCATTCCATGTTGTGACACTTCCGGGAGGTAAATAGTACAACCAATCCTTAGCACTATCCATTAAAGAGAAACGGAAAACCTTCAACATTGCACCATCCGCCTCAACATTTGCTGGAAGCATAGCCGTGACAATGGTGTGGAAGTCCAAAAGATGTTTGTTAGGATCTTCATTCACCATGCCATGGAATTTAGGTAATTCTCTAAGCAACCCCGGCTTTATCTCAAAAGTAGAGTTCGTTTGAATACACCCCTGTTGTGTATCAAGCCTATGAGAAGCTAAGTCCTTGAGTGAACGATTTGCATCACCCATTGTTTCTTCTTCTTCCACGTGTGGTTCCTCTACGATTGGAACCTCTTTTTCTCCTTCGTGTTGTTGGAAAATCTCTTCTCCTACTTCCTCCTCGTGCTCGTCCGTTGTGTTTCGCCTTGGTTGGAGTATTGTGCCGCGTCGAGTAGCTATCCCGCACCTTGGATAATTCCAATCCTTAGAAGCCAGATATTATGCACCTGCAAACAATTCTCGCAAACAAGTGAGAAACAAGACAAGAAACGAAAAGCAAAGATAAAAGCAGAAATTGTAAAAAGAAACTAAAAACTTAATAACAAGCCGTATGCCTCCCCGGCAACGGCGCCAAAATTTGGTCGGTTGTCAATCCGTCAAAAATAATTTCACTTTCTTACGCACTAAATTTAAATGAAGCACAAGGTAAGGAAGAGTTCGTATCCACAGAGAGGCAATTGTTGTTAAGTAATTTTCAGTTTCTAAAGTAACCCAAGGTATGTTTGTTGTGTTTAAGAAAATAAAAGTAATTGAAGGCAAAGTAAGTAATTTGAGAAATCAATAAGGAGAAGATATTGGTCAAGGGATAGTATCATTCACAAACATGTATTTTCATCAATGATTAGAATTGGTATTTTAATCTCGTATTTATTAAAAGTCCTAGGATATCTTGATCGCAAGTATAACCCGTTAATTCCTGTTTTCATCACAACCACATTAAAAGATGCATATGTGAATTCTTCGTCGAAAGCAACCTAAAGTGTAAAAGCACAATTAAGTTTAACTCCCTAAGAGCATTAAGTTTTATGGAATAAGACTCATCAATGCAAACGAATGTGTAAAAGCACTAGACGTTTTAACAAAAGTTATGATTCACTTATGACTAATAGGATGTATCACTACAAGCACTAACCACAATTATGCTACTTAGAATCAGGGATAAACAACTTTTTCGTATTGAAAACCCTAATATAGCTCTAGAGATGAACACAAATCGGATTGATTCCGGACTCAACCTAACAAGTTTCAAATCTTATAACACTATTAATTGTGAATCACAAACAATAATTACTGAGACAAAACTAATTCATTGAATCAAAAGCATGTTGAGAAATCAACTTTTATCCCATAACCAATAAGATGTTTAGCTACTCATAGCTATGGAGTTCATCATCATCAATATTCAATAATAAAACAAGGAAGAAGAAGAACAAAACCAAACCCTAGAAGCGTAAACAAAAACGGCTCTCCCAAAACTCCCAAGAAAAAGATATCTCTATGTTGTAGAAAACCTTCCCTTTTATAGCTTTCTCCAACTTCTAAAATTAGGTCTAGTCTTCAAAGTCCATTAGGTGAGAATCCACCAAGCCCATAAGAATGAGAGACCCGTGTAGAAAATACGCCCCAAAAACGGTCGCCGGAAGTCTGGTATTGTGGCCGGAAATCTGCCGGAAAGTTGCCGGAAAACAGCTCCGGTGACCGGCAAAGTCCGCCCGGTCACCGGTCAACGAGTTGGATCGGTCGGGTCAACGATTCGGATCGGGTCAGCGAGTCAAGCACCGAGTCAGCGAGTCAGAGAGAGTCACGATGAGCTGGTTGAGTCAAATTGGCCAGGACAGGCCATTGCACAGGCTAGAAGTTGTGCAGCACAATCATTGTGCATCACCTGTTCTTGGCCAGTCATCTTGCTATCACTGTGCATCACTACTCAAGTCACAGCCATGTTGGCCCTTCATTCCTCCCAAGCTCAATTTCAGATCCAATCCAAACTCCACCTGCAAAATTCTTGTAGCTTAACTCTGTCTCCAGCCTTCTGCAATTCTGCCTGCATCCACCAGGTGCTTCTCAGGTTCATAACTATAACCCCAAATCCTCAGCTGCCCCATTGCTCTCGCAATTGCAAAGAAGACTCAACCACTCGGGCCAACAATGCCCATCACAGCGCACTCATTTCACCACTGCATCACCACCATCTACTTCAATCAGCCAACCTCACTTCCCAGGCCAGCATCAGCTCAACATGGCCATAACTCCCCCTGCAAATCCTCTCCATTGCATTTGCTCCACCAACACATCTCAGTCACAGACTCACAAACTCCATTTCCAGCCCCCTTGCCACTACAGCACCACCAGCTGCAACCTTTGCTCTTTGCACAACATTCCGACACCAATACCACAAACGACCCGAGCCATTTCTGCTATCACTTGCGGTGCCTCCACCCTGCCAATGCCTCGAGTTGCAACCCAATACAAACCAACACCGTAGCCAACAAGACTACTACCACCCGAAACCGCAATCTCCAAAACCCTTAGTCTATTCCTCCACCGCCTCAAGCCAACATCACATCCATCTATTACTTGTCTTGTTTTCCAGCTCCTCCTCGGCTGTATCATCCATCCGCTGAGTCTACTACACGAGCCTAACCTCCATTCAGGCAACAACCACCTGCTATCTCCACCTGAGTATCAACAGCCCAGAGCTGCACCAGTAAATCTGAACCTCCACTGATACTATCAATTTCTTTTATCACTGCAATGATTCCAACTCAGCCTTCCACATTACTCCATCTATTCACATCTCTTGGCTCCAATAGCACCACACAGCTGCTCAGCCTTGGCACCTGAGCTGCACAACCTGTAATCCCAGCTGCTCCACCAGCACAGAACCTTAGCCACAACTGTGCCATATCTATCTTGTTAACCTCCATCTGCATCAGTCATTACCACCTGTAGCTTCACTTAAGCCATCAACACCACAAAGAGTATCAATCAGCCCAGAGCTCCAGTTCCTAACATTCATATAACCAGCACCAACAGACTGCTTCAAGATACCACCATACATCACCTGCAGTTTCCCCTGTAATTCCAGCACAAAGCACAACAGCTTTACCATCTCCTCTTCAATTGCCTGCACCTGATTCCTTGGCTCATATCCTACAAACCCTGTAATTGCAACCTAGCATTTACTCTTGATTTCACTGAAACAATTCTATCCCACTGTGATTTGAGTCCCTATCCTTCAACAACAAGCCCTGAGAATCATCTCAACTCAATACTTCACCAGACCCCTCACAGCTTTATTCTCGAGTTCACCTTCCACAAATCGATAGAACCCATCACAGCAAGAACAATCACCAGATTCAGAATTGAACCAAAACCCATGAAAATAATCACCCTTCTCTTCATACCCATATCTTCATCTCGACAGTCGACCCTATCTCCCAAATTCATCAAAACCCATCTTCAAACTCTTGAAATCGAGCTCAGCTTCTTCCCAGATCAAATCTGGTTTCTACTCAACCACTGATTCAACGATGGCACAACACTTGTTCATCATCCTTTCTTCCTGATAGAAATAGATTCAACCCTTTAAACCATCTCCAATCGATATCAGCTTAATCTTCTCCATCCCTCTTCTCTGAATCTCTCGGTCTTCTTCCCGTGTTGTGCTTTCTTACGCTGACCATTTTCTTTTCTCATTTTCGGGCAAAATGAAGAAATGATTGAGAAATAAATTCTCAATTTAGGGTATTGGGGTTGGATCTGGGGTACTAATATGGGCCTGGACAAAGGACATCCCATCTAACTTGCATAGGTGCCTTGAGTACCTAACCGGATGCCTTTAACATTTGAATGGGTTTCCCCTTATCCTTAGCTAAGCTGCCTTTAATGCTTCTCCAAAAGAGTTGCCTCTTAACCTTGGTTAGGCTCCAGTTAGTGTTCGCCCCTGAAATGATAATTTTGCCCCTTTGGCTCAATTTGGATAATTCCTTCTTCTTTTCCTCCGTGCGACTCCATTGCACCTGATAACTCAAAAGCAAACATAAAATACATAATTCACACGAAAAATAGCAAAGAAAGCATAAACTATATATAGTAAATACGGTGTATTCTACACCTATCATTTGCACGAATGTCCACATGTGTCGCAAGGTTGGAAGACTTTAACAACATGAAATTCCACTGCACGAAGAATTCCAAATCAACAGAAAATATTCAGGGCATGGATGATCAAATCTAACAAATTCCAGGAAGGAGATTTAGTTCTCTAAGCAATTAAGCGTAACTTTCATTCTGCAAAGAACTCCAACTGGGAAGGACCTTTTATGATCTCTAAGTCTGTTGCTGGTGGCTACTACATGTTGATTAACATGGACAACAAGGAGACTGTGGCCGTGATACATGAGAATTGGCTCAAGGCCTTTGACATTTAAGGTTTTGGATATTAGAGGCATCGGATGTCAAGGCACGAACACCTCAAACATTTGGTGTTTAGAATTTTCTTTCATTGTATTTCAATTCCTCCAAAATGTTTGCAATACTTGCATTCAGTAATTTAAATTCAACAATTTATCAAAATTCAGTTTACTTAAAAGAAAATCTCTATCAAACCCAAAGAAAATCCTCAATCATCTACTTATCCAAAACCAATCAAAACCAGAAACCAAACCTCACATCTCTCAGAAGTTCAGAAGTTCAAGAGATTATGAAAAGAAATCAAAGAAAATCAGCAAAGAAAGATTTTTGCTCCTATGCATCTTTCAAGACTTGTAAGGCCGCCTTCTCCATGTTCAACTCTTCAGTCAGCCTAGCAATCTTGTCTTCCTTCTCCATCACAACATCATTTGGAAAGGGTATGTTCTTCTCACATGAGTTCTTAATAGCATTTATCTTCTTACGAAGCCACTTCACGTTGAAGCCAAGTCTCTCAGAATTTTCCAAGTTGAACTCCCAATCAAATAGTACATCTGGAGTCACATCATTTCTGGCCCTAGTGCATATATCACTTACAACACTCAAGATAACACTTACTTGCATGTTTAAGGAATAAGCACGCTTTGGGTCTCTAGTAACGACGGTATGACCAAATTTCTTCCATATTTTCTCGTACAAGTTGGCATATCCAATGGGAACGCTGAATCCACCAACTAGTTCGTGATATGGGACTGATGCGTCAAAAGGAGGATCAAAAGCAACTCCTGCACTTGGGTATTCATGCACCACTATACGGTTTTCAATTACTGGAGCAATCTCTACAACAGCAGTTTCTTCAGTCTCTTCTACTTGCGGCTCAGTTCCTTTCATCACTGAAGCAACAACAATCGAAGTCTCGATCTCCTTAATTTATTCAACGACAACACTCTCACGGCCTTGAAGTGCAGAGATGGTTGGATCTTTTTCAATAACCCCAGGGTTGCTCGTCTCATCATTATTGACTCCATCATTCTCAACTTCAGTATTTTGCACCTAATACGAAGATTACGTGAGATTAGGATCATCCAAGCATGAAACCAAAAGAAATCATAAACCACAGCATATGAGTGGTATAACATCATCAAGATTCTTAATTATACATGCTAGATGTCAACAAATAACGTGAAAGTCACAAAAAACACGTTTTACAACAAGCTCGCCTGAGAAGACTTTACACTTCCCTATACAAAACGATGAACTGGGAGCAATTGGTGAAGAATAAAGGGTTTAGTTATATGCCATTCTCTTCGTATGGATGTTATCTACAGCATATCAAAATTTCATAGCAATCGGATAAACGAGCAAAAAGATGTGGTCGAAATATCCGACTACATGACAGCTGAAAACTTCCTGTAAAGTCTCCGGATGTTTATCTTGTTTCGTCGATTTCGACCCCTAAACGTGCTCAAAACTTAAAAATCTTCTTTCAAAAAGCTTGGAAATTTCTTGGGCATAAAGATACATATGCGGATCGCGAAAATCTGATAGCGGATGAAGATTTTACGGCGTTTTTTTAAAAGGCTGAGTTCTGAAATTTCTGGTGACGTATTTTCGGCAAAGCTTTTCATATATTCACATACATTCTCATTCATTCATTAATGAATCAACAAGTTTATGCTCCTATGGATAAAATGCAAAGGAAATACTTACTTGGGTGGTCTCTGAAGCATTCAAGAACCAGAAATTGCTCGCATTGACATCGATAACACCATTACTTTCATTCGGTTTCAAGCTTTGGGAGTTTCCTTTATCACCATCCTCCAAACGAGCATCATCAGTACTCTCCACTTCCATGGAGACATTCTCCTGGACATATTCTCAACAATTAGCATTTTTTATCTACAAAGCATCATGGTTCGTTATAGGGATAAAAACTTCTGACCTCTTCTTCATCATTCAAATCGAAGTTATTTGCCCAAAGAAAGAGAACTGAAGACCGTCAATACTCGATGGAGTAAAATTCTGTAACAAAATAATAAATATTAGCTTTTACGATCCTAATTACATGGATGATAAGAAGTCATGGTAAAAAAGTATCGATGAGTCACCAAATGAATCACTGGGGACTTTATGGTGTTAGGTAACATCTTATAATTCTTGTTCCTGTCTTCTCCACCATGAATAGTTGCTTCAGTTTCTGAGAAGTCTACATCGATTCGAGGTCTTACGTTACGACCTTCCCGTGGAAAGTTTTGATGAAATAATCAAAAGACAGTTATCATAATCTTATGAAGACTTCGTAAAGAATGCTTACTTGTGAACATCCTGGAGATGTTTTAGTTTATCACTACCAGGGAAATACTTCAATCTTGGTCGAGTAGCAATCATCTCAGCGAGAAGGAGGATCCTTCACTAAAAGTTGATCAACTCTCACGAAATCAAGTAACGCTTGAGTTGTTAATTAAAAAATTTTATGTAACCCGGAGTTACATATGCGACTCTCTCAGAGCTGGGGAACCAGAATTCACTTCCTTCCACATGTGTGCGGTCCCGGACGGGTCATGAGTCATTCAACGAGGTTTCCTTCTTTGAAAAGTCGGAACACACTGATACATACCCATTTGCCGAGCCGCCCTATCAATATTGTATTCTTCCACCAAGATTTCGCCATGTATTATGGATATCAGATGACCGGGAGTACAACTTAACATAAAAGACCTCTCGCCATCATTCAAATTAGCACCAGATTTCAAAGTCATACTCTCTTTAGTATTAAAAGTTGTCAACTGAGAGATGTAAGGGGGAACTGACACCCATGGGCGAAAGTTGAACTCAGATTCACGGTCTAAGACATCAACGAAGCGAGTCTTGAGTCGAGGTTGTTTTGTAGACCAGCGCATGATCCTGGCATTGGCCATCAATGTTCAATCCTTGCAAAATGGTACGTGGAATGGGTGCGTAATTATTGAAACGCGCCCACATCAGATCTTGAAGAAACATTGTATTGGCATAACATTTAATCTTCATAAAACCATTTGAAATGCTGGAGTCTATAATCAAAGAGTCCAAGTTAGAGTATAAAGAACCAAGGAACAAACTACCTATTGGGAGCTGCTCACCCTGAGCCATCTTAATTGCAAAGGGAATCACAAACGGCTTCAACAAATTTCCAGCATCTTCAAATACATCTCTGGACAGCCATAAACACAAAAAAGCAGCAATAGATAACGTACCGTCAACAGGCCACTCCAGAGGAGTATCTCTTGGCCACCATTGTATTAACCAATGAGCATAGCAACCTTTGCTGCCATATGAATTATTAATCTCCTCCATTGTGGTTGTCAAGGTGTTAGAGATTGCGACTTCCTCTGATGAAGAAAGACCTTCAGGAAGATTACCCTTGATTGGAAGATGCAACAAAGCAACTACATCTTCTAGAGTAATGTTAAACTCTCCCCATCTGCATATTGTTTATGGGTGAAAACTACTCCTGCAGAATTTGGTAATTTGGGGTGTGGATGAGGAATGAATTTAAACCTTAAACAAATGCACTGCGCGGTGAGTGCTTGTAGATTCGAGAGATCAATCTGTGCAAGTCCAGCCTAAACCAAGAAATGGCCGTTCCAAACTTGTTTCGGTCACAAAGTGAAGGAGATGGGGTTGATATTAGGGAGGGAAGCGAAGAAGGTGTTGAGATTGTGAAGGTGTTGGCTTGCTTATGACTTGTAACGAAAGGTGAGCAGGCTTGTGATTGATGCAAGCAAGCTCTGGGTGTTGGAATACGTTTTTGTATTAACACTTGGTTTTCTGTCTCGTCTGGACTTGTGTTGTTGTTTGAAATAGGGCGGAGAACCTATTTATACAAGTCATTGAGCCTTATTCACGTCTCTCGTGGGAAGTGGAGGAAGTGGAGTGATGGAGTAGTGGAGTTGTGCGTCGGTGCCACACGACCAGTCTTGCCCACTTCTCCTGTTCATCTCTAATCGTCCATGACTTCCTGACACGTTCTTGTGATGGCGCGTTGCACGCTGCACGCTGTAAACCGCCAGACCAATACCCGAGTATGTATCCCCCCAGTTTGTGACATGATTGATGTCTGGAATGTGTGGATCGTGGATCCACGAAAGATAGCATGTAATGCTGAATTGAATAACTGTGTTATTCAGAAAGTCGATACTTGTGAAGTATCGTGTGTATTTTATGCAGGTACTGCATTATGGTGTGGTAAAGTGATGGGTAATGACGCCCCACTGACCAAATAACTCCTGACCAGGGTTGTATAACCAAGCTGGTGAAGTTGTACGGATGAGATGATCTTTGAGACACTCATCTGCGACCGTTAATGAATATTAGGGTTTTTTTTTTGAAGAGGTGCGCAAGCATCACTCTTCAGCTTGGTTAAAACCGAGCATGGAAAGGGATTTGGAGAGAACCGACCGGGCGTGCATGTAGATAGCATGCCAGAGTACACGTCCATGTCTCACTGTCCCATGAAGGTGCGATCTAGGACACTCAATTTGACCGGCAAAGAGGAGTGGTTGAGATCAATTTTGCAATAGGAAATTGATGCCGCAAAAGGCCGTGCATCATGCTTTTTCCGGCGCGCGTTCCAAGACGACCTAATTTGGTCGGTCTTGGCCGATGGGTTTGACGTGAAGATGGCAGGCTGGTGTTCATGCCTATACCTGAATATCCCATGAAAACGTGATCTAAGCCACTCAAATCGTCCGGTGAAGTTGAGCGGTCGAGATCGGTTGTGGTTTGGGAGGCGTGGCCATGCTAGTTTGGACGCACGTTTGGGATTAACCAGGCATGATATGCCTTGGTCGAACACATGAGGAGGTAGATGTGCCCACGATGGTCATGCTGGTATGACCGG
The DNA here is from genome assembly GCA_023531295.1 of Papaver armeniacum. Taxonomy (NCBI): domain Eukaryota; kingdom Viridiplantae; phylum Streptophyta; class Magnoliopsida; order Ranunculales; family Papaveraceae; genus Papaver; species Papaver armeniacum. Next base: position 25,981 of record JAJJWW010016499.1, on the reverse strand, counting down.
CCCTTGCTTAATCTAATCTGTGACCCTCCATTCGTGCCGGAAAAGATGGACGCGCATGATGGCTTGAAACCCTAATTTTGGCTTTCAAAGCCGTGTGCCATCTCTTGTTTGGGTGACGATTTTGTCACGGCCAAACATTGTTGGTCTTGGCCGATTGGTCAAGTGTGTGGCGGTCCCACGGTGATCGTGTTGACATGCTCTGGGCCCTTTAAGTCTACATCTACACCCTCAATCTATACCTGCGAAGATGGATGGTTGAGACTGCTTTGCAACACATGTAATATGCCGCAAACCCTAATTTAGGGTTTTCCGTCCATAATGCTTGGTATGAACGGTTTCTTGGCAAACTAGGCCAATGACCACCGACCATGCGGGGTCGGCCGTGGGTATTCCATACACGCTGGGGGTGATGGAATTGATCTGGGGTCATCCAATCATGCTTATGGAGTTGGATGACTACAATCGGATCATATCCGGATCGATACGGTCGATCCGGATGCTCAATCGGGCTAGTATAACACACCGAGAGGGCTCAATCGGTCTAGTATAACACACCGAGAGTCGGCACATACGGGTATTTCGTACAAGGTTTCATTATAGTGCTTGGAGGTTCGTGTTACTCGTAAGAGTAACACTCGATCGTCATGCCACACCGATAATGAGTACCGGAAATACAAGGCTGATATGAAATTCACAGGAAGGGATTGTTGCTACATGCTCCAACCTCGGAGGAATTTCATGTATTCACGAGAATGGGATTGTTGCTACATGCTCCATTCTTGGTGAATTAAGTGAGGGAGTATCAACACTTATAAATGGCTTTATCTTTTACAAGATGTCAGCGCATGATTTTTTTTTTCTGGTTTTTACAAATTTAACCTTAAACGAAAATCCACCATCAATATTAAGTCCCCCGCCTAGCACATAATGGTTACACTATTGTGTGGTAGGCATGAGATGGTGACATACATATATCTTTGAAATGACCAGCTAAAGTAGATACATATTTACCGGATAGTCGGCGTTTGCCTGGAACTGGTTGGTTCTGATTAAGGATGCGAAGGAAACATGACTTGATCTGGTGAGTCGCTTTGGTTCATCTTGTACATATTTGAGCTCGGCCGCTTCTTCAGGTGTACTTCCTTCATCATACATGGCTTTCCTCAGGTATATCTGATAAGCCTCTTCGATTGTTATCCCGAATTGGCAGCCTTCATAGGTGGCAAGTAAAGACTCCTTTTCCTTACGAATTACTGTCGACTTGTGAGATTATAAAAAATCGTCTCACGTGGTCGTTTATTCTATATCTCAGTCTTGCTCGATTTTTCTGATTAACTGATCGATGGATTTGATGATTTTTTTGTGTGCTCATAACTCCCTCTCCCTTTGCAGTTTATCATGGAAGCGGTGACGATCATTCTGTTGCTTCCCGGGAAAGAAGTTTCAAAGTTGACAAGCCCGAAAACCATGCACACGAAGATGTAATGGCTAAGATCGATCTTCGCTTGCGAAGTCGCGCCGTGCTATACGGGGATGTCCATTTCACACCTTCGTATTGCAAGAGGACGTATCGTGCACTTTCAGCTGCGATTGACATGGAGGAGCGGTGGAGGCGCGAGGAAACGCTGCACACTAGTAAGCGCAAGGACGAGAGATATTTGCGGCGCGGTTGAAGAGGCGGAGAGTTGAGCATGAACGACCTCCGAATGAAGGCAAGTGTGATTACCCGATCCGGACGGCGTGATAATTCTTGATTACGATACTGATTTAACCTGAACATGTGAAAGCAATTGGTACGACTCCTAATGTTGTTGTGCCCTTTGATGCTCCCGATGATGTTGGGGTGGAGTGCGGCTGCTGCTGTCGCTGCGGAGATGTATGATGTAGAAGTTGCAGTAGATCCGAAGGGAGGTGCATCAACAGGTGATGGAGAAGAACCCAACGGCTGCGCAGGCGAGGCCGGCTCTCTTGACAACTAAAACCTCTTTTATTTTATTTTTCTTTCCAAGTATATTCTGTACACTCAAACATCCTCCTTGTACTCGGTGGCGGCCGAGTTCAAGGTTTTTCTTCCATTTGATTGTTTGAATAAAGTTTTCTTTTATAACCCTTTGTCAAGACTGCAATCGAACCTTCTCAGGCGCAAGGGTGCACCTTCACACATAATTCTTAGTGATAAAAGAAACAATATCATAATGGAATATCCACGGACCTGTGCTTCTGATGCAAGATCTTCCTGGCTTTGCTGGGGCGGATGTCTCAAATCATTTCCCTTTTTGTGCACACGTTCTATTTCCTTCTTCCCGTGAGATATTTGCTTAGGGTTTCCTTTCTTGCTCCAGTGGGTTGGTTTAGGCTGACTCAGGACTTTGTGTTTTTAGGAGTAAAGAGGTTCTCGGATAAAAATAATGCTTCAATTGAAAGTTGAAAATTGAAACCCAAACCATGAATGCAAGTATTGCAATCATTTTCTGGAGGAATTACAAATATGATATGAAATTGTAAAAGGAAATACGCTGGAAAAAATAGCACAGCGTTTTAAAGAGTGGAGGATGCTGGAAAGTGATAGCACAATATCTTAAGTTCGGTAGGGTTTGAGCCATCGTGAGTGAATTGTTATGCCCTCTAGTTTATCGGCGTTGATGAGCTTGCGGTAGCCGCCTAGGATAACATCTCATACCGGTATGGTTCATCTTCTCTTCCGGGTGAGTCAGGTGGAGTGATCATTTTCACCGTCATGCTCCCAACCTTGAATGTAGTCGTCTTCGTAACCAGATCTCCAATTCCAAATGGGTTTGGGCGTGCAGATACTTGGACCTTGGCCTTATCGTCTTTGACCAAGACAGCCTCTACGCTCTTGATAAAACATTTGAAAGGGCCGGCTTCCCATTCACATCTCCTAGCCGGGGTTGGTTCGTTGGTTGGAGTCGGTCCCAGGACTTGTCGAACGAGGGGTGGTAGGTTGTAAAGAAGGTTGCGCGGCGAGACTTACTTGAGATCGGAACTTTTCAACGTATCTTTGACAGTGCTTTCTCCCGGAAGTTGTGTCACATTGGTAAGTTGTTGCTGGTGCGGCAATAGACAGCCATCAGGAGGTCCAGAAGGCGTGTTGGAGATTCTTTCAGGTATCGAGACCGGCAGAGGACAAACTCCTAGTATTGCTTTGTTTTTGTGCATCCAAGGGCGTCCCGGATCATGTCGTAGTTGGGGTGATCTTTGACTATGTAGAACTTTGCTTGTGTCGAGGCATCACCCAATTTGACTTCCGGATCAATATATCCGTATGCATCTCTGGGGCTCTCCCGCCTGAATCTTTAACCACGGTCGGGTGACGAGTAGCTTCTGCTTCGAAATCTTTGCCGCTCTCAAGGTCTTGGACCAGTAATGATGTTAAATTCGGAAGCCGTATCAATCAACACGCTATCGAATTCAACGTTTCTCAAACAAGTGACGGTTAGGAGTCCCCAATTTCCATCGCTCATGTCTTTCAGGAAAGACTGGGGTTCCTGGACTGCTACTGGATGCAAACGCCTTCCTGACACAACGTGGTTGAGGGCCGCAAATATGTCTTGACGCTGTCCTTTGGAGAAGTACAAGATTTCACATATGTGCTCCATCATAGATTGTACGGTCTTGCGAACAGAATCCCCAGAAATCTTGCAGCTCCTGATAGGTAGAGGGTCTCTATGAACATCTTCGTTTCCAAGCTGGAGTTCCCCTGTCTCTACCTTTTCCCTGAATATTTGTTTCAACCTGTTGCAATCTTTGGTCGGATGATGGACGAACCTATGGTAGCAACAATATCTGGGATCTGCCATTTCTTCCTCGGTTGGAGGACGTCTGATAGGGGGGCAGCTTTACGGCGTCGTCTTGGATCCACGCTTCCAAGAGATCTATCACTTCATTCATGGGAAAAGGAAAACCCGTGTCTTTAGTGTTTTGTGCTGGAGTTTTGTCTGCTCCTTTTCGAGACGAAGTCTTGTGTGCCGGGGATGTCCGCTTGGTTTGTTGTTCCGTCACTGGAGCTTTCCTTTTCTCTCCTCCGCCCACTACACTCACAGAAGGACCGGTATTGTATTGCTTGTTCGTGAGGCGCCTGCTCCCTCGACTTTCACGTGAATCTTCACTTCGAACAACTCTGGTTCTTTCTAGTAGTGCCGGTGCAGTTGTTGCTGAACGTTTTGCAGCCTCGTGGAGTTCAGAGAATGTTTGAAAGCCCAGATTCTCTAACAGAGCGCGGTATATGGGTATCATCCCGTTGATGCACAACTCCACCAATTGTTGTTCGGTGACGTTTGGGTCATGACAATCCAGCGCTTGAGTTCTGAATCTTTTGACGAAGTCGTTAGGATGCTCGTTATTCCGCTGAAGAATTCTTTCTAGATCTGAAAAGGTGATTTGTTCAGACACGAAGAAATACTTCCTGTAGAAAGCACTGACCATCTCGCTCCAATTGGATATGCTGTTAGGCGCAATGTTGTTGTACCAGGTGTATGCCCTCCCCGTAAGTGATTTCGAGAATTCTTTTAGGCGTAGAACATGATTGTATTCATGTTCCCCAAGGATTCAAGAATCGAGAAACGTGTTCACGAGCATTACCGATCACCGTCGTAGAGGAGAACTAGGAGAGGTGTATCCTCTTGGAAGAGGGATCCGTTGCATATCTTGAGGGTATGGCGGTTGGTGTTGGTGTGCATCCGTCAGATTTCCTTTGCCTCGGCTTTGAAGGAGTCGTTCTAGATCCTCACGTGTGATGAAGTTGGGTGGCTGGTCCCTTTCTCTTGAACATTCAGGAGCAACACGAGCTTGTCCAGTGGAAACGCCTGCTCCGGGTGAATTGAAGGCATCTCTTGTTGGCTCCAAAGATTGACGTGAATCCTGCGGCAATCGTTCAGTCAAGGTCTTGAGGAAAGCGAGTACCTCCTTCTGAGTTGCGGCCATATCTGTTTGAGTCTTAGCAAGAACTTCCTGTTTCTCCATCAAGTTTGCAACGGTAATAGACGGTGGTCCTCCTCTTGTGCCTCCGGCTCCTCGTCCTGATGGAGGAGTGAAAGTTGTTGCTCTGGAGGTGTTACACTTGAGGAGATGCCGGGATTTGCGTTGCTCTGGCTCTCAGTGATGGGAGGCGTTACACCTACGGGGATGTCTCTGCTCCGCTAGTGTTGGTGATAGAGGTAACGGCTCCTCGAGATGTGTTGGCTACGTTAGCTCCACCGACGGTACTTCGACACCCGGGATTGTTATCCACACTAGCCCCATCAGAATTGATTGCTGATCCAGACCTTAATTCCACCATCTTGAAAATTATTGATTGAATTGATTCTAAGATCTACCCTTTCGGAAATTGATAAAATTGAATCGGATTGGAAGAAATTGACTTTACAACCGAGAGATTAATCTCCCACTGTGGTCGCCAATTGTTTATGGGTGAAAACTACTCCTGTAGAATTTGGTAATTTGGGGTGTGGATGAGGAATGAATTTAAACCTTAAACAAATGCCTTTGCGGTGAGTGCTTGTAGATTCGAGAGATCAATCATGCAAGTCCGGCCTAAACCAAGAAATGTCCGTTCCATACTTGTTTCGGTCACAAAGTGAAGGAGATGGGGTTGATCTTAGGGAGGGAAGCGAAGAAGGTGTTGAGATTGTGAAGGTGTTGGCTTGCTTATGACTTGTAACAGAAAGGTGAGCAGGCTTGTGATTGATGCAAGCAAGCTCTGGGTGTTGGAATACGTTTTTGTATTAACACTTGGTTTTACGTCTCGTGCGGACTTGTGTTGTGGTTTGAAATAGGGAGGAGAACCTATTTATACAAGTCATTGAGCCTTATTCACATCTCTCGTGGGAAGTGGAGGAAGTGGAGTGATGGAGTAGTGGAGTTGTGCGTCGGTGCCACACGACCGGTCTTGCCCACTTCTCCTGTTCATCTCTAACCGTCCATGACTTCCTCGACACGTTCTTGTGATGGCGCGTTGCACGCTGCACGCCGTAAACCGCCGCACCAATACCCCAGTATGTATCCCCCGGTTTGTGACATGATTGATGTACGGAATGTGTGGATCGTGGATCCACGAAAGATAGCATGTAATGCAATTGAATAACCGTGTTATTCGGGAAGTCGATACTTGTGAAGTATCGTGTGTATTTTATGCGGTCTTGCATTATGGTGTGGTAAAGTGATGGGTAATGACGCCTCACTGACCAAATAACTCGACCGAGGGTTGTATAACCAAAGCTGGTGAAGTTGTACGGATGAGATGATCTTTGAGACACTCATCTGCGGCCGTTAATGAATATTAGGGTTTTTTTTTTGAAGAGGTGCGCAAGCATCACTCTTCATCTTAGTTAAAAACCGAGCATGGAAAGGGATTTGGAGAGAACCGACCGGGCGTGCATGTAGATAGCTTGCCGGTGTACACGTCCATGTCTCACTTGTCCCATGAAGGTGCGATCTAGGCCACTCAATTTTACCGGCAAAGAGGAGTGGTTGAGATCAATTTTGCAATAGGAAATTGATGCCGCAAAAGGCCGCGCATCATGCTTTTTCGGCTGTTCCAAGACGACCTAATTTGGTCGGTCTTGGCCGATGGGTTTGACGTGAAGATGGCAGGGCTGGTGTTCATGCCTATACATGAATATCCCATGAAAACGTGATCTAAGCCACTCAAATCGTCCTAGGTGAAGTTGAGCGGTCGAGATCGGTTGTGGTTTGGGGAGGCGTGGCCATGCTAGTTTGGACGCACGTTTGGGATTAACCGGGCATGATATGCCTTGGCCGAACACATGAGGAGGTAGATGGGACCACGGTGGTCATCTTTGGTATGACCGGCTCTTGCTTAATCTAATCTGTGACCCTCCATTCGTGCTTGGGAGAAGATGGACGCGCGTGATGGCTTGAAACCCTAATTTTGGCTTTCAAAGCCGTGCGCCATCTCTTGTTTGGGTGACGATTTTTCACGGCCAAACATTGTTGGTCTTGACCGATTGGTCAAGTGTGTAGGCGGTCCCACGGTGATCGTGTTGACATGCTCTGGGCCCTTTAAGTCTACATCTACACCCTCCATCTATACCTGCGAAGATGGATGGTTGAGACTGCTTTGCAACACATGTAATATGCCGCAAACCCTAATTTAGGGTTTTCCGTCCATAATGCTTGGTATGAACGGTTTCTTGGCAAGCTAGGCCAATGACCGACCATGCGGGGTCGGGCCGTGGGTATTCCATACCTGGTTGGGGGTGATGGAATTGATGCAGGGTCATCCAATCATGCTTATGGAGTTGGATGATCTGCGATCGATCATATCCGGACGATACGGTCGGTCCGGATGCTCAATCGGGCTAGTATAACACACCGAGATGGGCTCAATCGGGCTAGTATAACACAGGAGAGTCGGCTGTGCGGGTATTTCGTACATGGTTTCATTATAGTGCTTGGAGGTTCGTGTTACTCTGTAAGAGTAACACTCGATCGTCATGCCACACGATAATGAGCTTTGGAAATACAAGGCTGATATGAAATTCACGGGAAGGGATTGTTGCTACATGCTCCAACCTGGAGGAATTTCATGTATTCACGAGAATGGAATTGTTGCTACATGCTCCATTCTTGGTGAATTAAGTGAGGAGTATCAACACTTATAAATGGCTTTATCTTTTACAAGATGTCGGTAGCATGATTTTTTTCGGTTTTTACAAATTTAACCTTAAACGAAAATCCACCATCAACACATATGAAAGAGTGAGTTGGAATACACCAAATGAGCAAGTAGAGCTACTATACCTCGCGCATCATGAAAAATGAACAAATCTCCAGAAGCTTGAATAGCCGTATTACTTGTGCATCATGCAACTTGGCTCGAACACGAGGAAAACCTAACATGTACCTCGCCCATCCAGAAAACTTTTCCAAGGGACGTCGAGAAATCTTGAATTCGATGATTGATGCAGAAAAATATCCTCGTTCAAGACAGAACCGAATGGCTGCCTGAGGAGTCACCAATTTTTTCTGAGTAACCTCTCTGGGATTTATCAGAAGACGAAATGCTGGAGTTTTGAGACACTTTTCAGGCCCTTTATCTATGAAGAATGCATCCTCTATGTTTGGAACGTTCTTAATTCCAGGAGTTTCATCTTCGCCAATGGAAGTCTCATCCGTGCATGAATCATCCTTAGAAGCATCATTATCTATGTATGAATCTTCCCTGGAGGCATCATTATTCACACGCATATCATCTCTAGAAGCATCATTGGCTTGGGAATCAGACATCCTTGCAAAGTATCTATAACATGCACACAATGCTCCGCTTCAGCATATCATTCATATAAGATGCAAACATCAATTGAATGAAGTAATTGGAAAAATGCTCATGCAAGCATCTACAAAATGGTAATTCTCAACTCTTACATTTTTTACGATTCCACTAACAGTAGTGATTGCAACGTAAGAGTTAACACTTCAAAACTTGCTCGTTTCTTGAACCTACAAAAGATGAGCAAAAACTCAGTTTTCATAAAATCATGAATATTTCTCTTTGTGTGAACATTCACCATGAAATTATAAAAATTAAAACATTATAAATAATTGTTTACTTCTAATGATTACACAAAATTCAAGTCTTGATTTTTATATATATTCATATATATATAAATAATAAAAACGTGAATTATTCACGTTAATAAATAAAAAACATTTTGATGTGAGCAAAGCTCATGTAAATAAAATTTTGTGGATATTTCACGGTTTCAAAAAAAACATAAAAAAAATCCATGAACAGGTCATGGTTTCATTAAAAAAAAAATCTTTTTCCTTCGCATCATCATCTTTCTTTAAAACGAGGGTTTATTTCGGTTTGTGAAAAGTTCACATCTTTTAAGGTAAAGTTTTGGTTTTCATGAAAACCAAAATTTTTTTATTTATCACTGGACACAAGTCTATATGTATAAATAAAAAAAAAATCCCTCCTAAGTCAGGGATTATTGCTAGTTTCTTAAACTAACGATCAAACGAACATACGTTTTCAAAAAAAAAGAGCAAGGGTTTTCTACAAAACTCACACTCATATATGCACATGTATATAACTTCAACATGATCAAAGCATGAACAACTCATGAAATCAGCAAAAAAAAAAAAAAAAAAAAAAAAAATTTTACCTGGTCAGCGTCGGCCTGAAGTTGGCCGGACGGTGAATGCTCCGGTCGGACGGCAGTGGCACTCCGGTGAGTTTTTTTTTCTTCTTCTCCTGTTGACGTGAAGGAGATGGTGAGTTGATGAAGGAGGTAGTCGTGTAGGTGAAATAAAAAAAAGGGGGGGGATTCATTCCTTTTATATCAAATTTAATTTCCAAAACCTAAGTTCACAAGGATTTCCTTTTCGGGCCCGGCCCATGAATCCTAAACCGACCAAGGTTCCATCACCAAATAAGCAGTTCAACACCAATTTATGCTCATAAGATGATGCTCTATTGTTCCAGGATCTCGGGATCTTCGTTCAAGCCGTGGATCACTCGCGCAATCGAAAATCCGGTAACATCTTATCTTACGACTAAGTTCAATTACTTGTTTCGTTCGTTTACGTTGGAAAATCACCATTTAGTGCGGCTGAGGAACATGACTGTCCTTCACTAAGCAGGGGACTTAATGTAAATGGTGGATTTTCGACAAAGGCTAAAATCGTAAACCCATAATTATATATATTCCTGATCCAGCAATCAGACGAGTATTGAGACTCATGTCTCTCGACAAAAGCATGAAAGCTCGTGCCACAAGCATTTCTGACTGAGACTACTATCTCTCAGAGAATATGTGGATGTGCGATCTCTCAGTGAGGCAACGACATATCTTGTAAATCTTGAGCAAGTTCGGTAACTATTTTTATATAGAATCGAAAGATTGGACGGCTCCTAGAACAGCTTGCTGCTAGTATAGAGAAATAACGTCTTGAGGATGTAACAATATTTTCCCCGACTATATAAAAGAAATATGGCGCTTCAACAAGCTCATATCATTCGACTCTGAACAATTAATGCTCCTAGACGATCGTATTAGTATAGAGCCATCAATTAATTATTCCTAAATCACTAGATTCATTCACCGAATCCACAAAGATATTCTACATTTTTCATAATATTTCGTTACTTCAATTCATGGTCCTTCCCAAAGAAATTCCATGGGTTAGTAATAAATATCTAACACACGAGCATCCGAGCATTATCGAGTAAGCCCACTAAAATGGTGCAAGTGTATTCAATGCACTAACGAGCACCTGAATGCACGAATGAATATTTCAAAATACGACGAGACGATGAACCTATGCAAAATAGAAAAGAAAATAATAAATAATAAAATATTAGCCAAGGCGCTGGAGACTGGACCCACCGGACGGCCGGTTGTGCCGTGACCAGTCCCACGCCCAGTTTTATATTTAATCATATTTTTGTTATTTTCCTTAATCTTATGAAGATCCTTTCATTTGAACAAATATCCTTTGTTTTAAAGGAACTCCTCAGTTTCATGGTGTTTCCTTCGCATCAAGGAAATAATATAAAATTGGGAAAAATATCGTGGGACCGTGTTTATTAGCCAACCGGCTATGCCTTGATCCTGGACGGTCCCACACCTCATGATTCCTCATTATTTTATTATTATTTCCCTAATCTCATGAAAACTCCTTAATCTCATGGTATTTCCATAAAACCATGAAAAATAATGAAAAAATTAGGGAAATTCTTGGGCCCGGGCCCAGCCGGCCGGTCATGCCCTAGCTGGTCCCACACGCCACTTATTTTATTATTATTATTTTTTATGTTTCCTTGATCCCATGGAATTCCTTGATTTCATGGTATTTCTTTCAAATTATGAAAATTCCTTCAAATCATGGAAATAATACATAAAATTATATAAAATTAAGGAAAACTCACGGGACCGGGCCCTAGCCGGCCGATCATGCCCAAGCCGGTCCCACACCCTTATTTTATTATTATTATCTCATGGAAACTCTTTCACTTCAAGGAAACTCCTTGATTTCAACAAAATTCCTTAGTTTCAACAAACACCTTGATTTCATGATATTTCCACAAAATCATAAAAAATAATATAAAAATGGGAAAAGACTCATGGGACCGTGGTCGTTGGCCGGCCGGCCATGCCTTGGCCTCAGTCGGTCCCACACTTCATGATTCCTTCATTTTATAATTATTTTCCTTCATCTCATGAAGTTTCCTCAGTTTCTGCAAAAATCCCTAATTTCTTCATATTTTCCCAAATGATTGCTCAAACGCACATCAGAAAATATCAAAATTCTCAGGATCGAGAACCACGAACACTTAGGTGACATGAGCATATTACCTTGACCGACCAGGGGTTGAATCTTTGGCTTGGAAGAGGCCGGTCCCTCATATTTTCATCATTTGACCTAATTCGTTCATATTAGGTTCAAACTCTTTCGAACAATTTTGGAATTTGATAAAACGATCGTCATTCGATCCCGGGATCACCCAGGGCCGGTTTCATGACCCCTTGGTCGGTCCCTCATATCTTCATAATTAATTAGGTTTTATCACCTAAGGCTCAGACGAGCATTATTTTAATAAATGATTAAACCAGCATTTAATCATCCTTTCATCAACAAATCAACAAGTCTTCAAGAAACCTTGGTATTCGCTCACTTGAGCATCTGGATGCTACATGGTCGACCCATGATCCCATATAGCCAGTCCCTCCTTCACTCCATGGTTAATTTTCAATAAACCATCAATTGATCAATTAGGGTTTTGAGTCCAAGGTTCATAATTCCAGATTCAAACGCTAATAATTCTCGTTGATTTCATGATCAACATCTTATTAATTATACTCGGTTCGATTGCCGTATTCGATTTAATACTTTCTTTTGGTCATGCTACCAATAATTCATTAAACGAGCAACATTTGATCAAATGAGCAATATTTGCTCAAACCAGGAATATTGGTTCAACTATCAATATTCAACAAATCATCAAATGAGCAATATTTGCTCACGTCAACTATATTTATTCATACATTATACCTCTCTCAATCCGTGAGTCTCAGAACATTTTCAAACCATGTTCAACTCAACAGTACAAGGACTCATCGTCCCATGAAGTCACGAAGTCAGCAACTGACTAACTAAATACACGTCTGCCTTGAAGACTCCACAATCACACAAGACATCAATCATGTTACATGGGGGGATATTAACTTGGGTTTTGGTCTGGCAGTCTACGGCACGTGTGTTCATACACACGATGAGAATGTGAGCAAGTCGTGCAATCCGTTGGAGGAGTTAACAAAGTAGTGGATGGAAAATCAACCAAGTCTCACACATTAAGCAACTGGTTTTAACACGATTTCCATTTTCTCCACTCTTTGATTCTGTCAACTGTCACACTTCATGGGATCATGGTGTTTACAATTCCAGCAATATAAATAAGCCCCTGAATCCTGATTGAAAAAGAAGACGATCTCACGTCAAACAGACAACACGAGATTAACAACTCAACATTTGAGCAATTACTCTCAACAGCAAATTCAATCATTCGGAACTTATCTTATTTTCAGAATACACAACTCACCCACAATCTTCGATCACCATTGATCTCACACATTTCTCAGCTTCCCTCCTACAGATCGACCCATCCTCTCTTATGACCGAATTTACTCTGGAACGGCCATTATCTTAGTTTAGGCCGGAGTACTACGATTGATCTCTCGAATTCAAAGCACTCCCTTCTTGCGATGCATCCGTGTGAGGTTTAACGGTTTTCTCGGTTTAAGGAGTTTCCTCCGCACGGTCGTCTCCTCAATTAAAGTGAAAACCAAAGAACTCGTTTTGCCCCATCTACAACATCTATTTCAAACCATCCTAAGATCCGGGAAAACTTCATTCATGTTGTTTTTGTTGGAGTCGTCTATCCATGAGAGGAAAGTACCTAATTAGGCAAAATCTCTTACGACCGCTCGTTTAAAGAATTCTTTGGGATCAATAAGCTCTCACAGTACCGTTGGTGTGAAATTAGATAATTGCATTGTTATTTTAGTTTTCGATTATTGATTTCATTGACTAAAGGTTGTTGAAACTTTGATTGCACCTAGTTTGATTATTCTTGAGAGCCTTCTCTTCTGACATAAGGGTCACTCAAACTAGATCAAAGTATTGACATGATCTTTATAACTGTTTTTAGATCTAAAGATAACTTGTGATCATCCATTGTTAACAGTCTCCGTTCTATGTGTGATTGATCGTAAGTGGATTCAAGTTTGTGGTGTGCAGGTACATAAGAAGGAAATTGAAGATTTGATGAACAAGAAGATTTTTCCTATTGGAATTATTCGGGACATACCTCCTACCTATCTATGCGAAGTGCGGGTGCGTGTTCAGACCTTCTTAGATTCGGTGAACATGGAGGAGAAATGGGAAGGTGACGAAGCATTCTTGTGCGTTGAAAGGCTTCAGTGCAACAACACTTCTTCACATCCCAGTGCTAGGGCAGAACGGTCTGCTTCTCGGTTGAAACGACGGAAGACTGAGTTTGTGAAATTTTTAGGGGAGAACCCACGTAACTTCTCTGTTCAAGAAGGCGTCATAATCCTCGATCCTGATGTGAATGAATCAGGAAATCCTCCTCGAAAGGTTGCTGAGGAAGGCGACGCTGCATTCGATGAAACCGAAACAACTTTCAGAGTAGACGCCGAAACTGTTGTTGGTGACATCGGGGGAGTCATGGTGGCGTATGCTGGGCCAATTGTTGAAGCGGACGTCGGGAAGGAGACGGATGATGTTGTTGCTAAGACGGCTTCCAGGCGGTACGTTGAGGCTTCCAGGCGGGACGTTGAGGCTGTTACTGCTGATGCGGCCTTCAGATAGAACCTTTGCTGCCCGAAAGATTGCTGGGGAAAGTGCTTGAAAGGGGATCTGACCGAGGAGTTGGGAACTCGTGTATCTGCTTTTGATGACTAGTTTCCGTTGTTATTGTTTTTACTTGTTGCGTAGTTGACGCTTCACAGACTCATTTTCACCTTCTTCATATTTGTGGCGAAGCTAGGGTTTCACCAATTATTATCATGTTTGTGGTTTAACATCCTTGAATAAAGCTTCTTTTGAAAGACCCAAATCTTCCATTAGAATAGGTTGCTCGACTTTCCATATTCGTATATTATTCCCATCAGAGCTTCGAACGATTGAATAAGGTACTTCTAGTACGGTTTTTTTTTTCGAGATTCTAAGACTCATTTGGAAGAAAAGGTATGCTTTAAATAAAAACAAAAACCTAATGGAGAATGCAAGCGGTGCATTCATCTCGGGAATACAAGTATCAAGTGGAAAGGAAATGGTGAGGAAGTACTAAAAGAAAGGTCTTTGGAAGAGAAAGTAGTACAGCGCCTTAGGTATTAAAGGCTTGAGCCATCGCGAGTGAACTATCACGCCCTCCCGTTGTCGGTGTTGATGAGCTTGCAATATCCACCCCGAAGGACGTCTCGCCACCAGATACGGCTCGTCTTCTTTGCCTTTGGGTAGATCGATCCAGGCGACTATCTTCACTGTTACCTTTCCGACTTGAAACGAAGTCGCTTTGACTACCATATCTCCAATCTGAAATGAGTTCGGGTGTTGTGCAACCGTTTGAATCTTGGTCTCGTCAGTTTCGACTGCAGTTTCCAGATCCTTGGCAAAGTGCTTGAATGGCCCTTGCGCCCCATTCACATCTTTTGACAGGCGCCCATGCCGCCAATAGTCTGAGTTCCCATGACAGGCTAAGAGAAGGAATGATCGGTGATGGAGAAGATCGTTTGACTAGACTTACTTGTGTTTGGAGCCTATGAGTCGGTGCCACGGGTTTTCCACGGGTGATCGAATTCCGTCGATAAGTTATTGACGCGGCTGTGGGTTGGGCGGCTTGTTGGAGATTCGTCGGGTGTCGACATCGGCGAGAGAGACATTTCGAGTTTTGCTTTGTTGTCGGATACCCACGAGGCCCCAAGATCATGTCGTAGCCTAGTTCTTTGACAATGTGAAACTTGCCATGCGTCATGGTGCCTCCTATCTTGATCTCGAGGTTAACGTAGCCGTGCGCGTTCAAGGCTTCCCCCTCCGAGTTCTTGATCACATACGGGAGATGGGTAGCTTCTTTCTTCAAAACTCCCGCAACTTTCGTGAGTCTTGAAAGTAACGGTGTTGAAGTCGAGGCCGCGTCGATTAGTGTATTGTTGAATTCAATGCCTCTTAAGTAGGCCATGGTCAAGATCCCGCCAGTGCTTTTCAAGATAGTATCCTGATAGCGCTTGGGTTTTTTGCTCGGTTTCCGTGGTAGGAAAAAGTCTTCTGCCTGACACGATACGATTGAGATCCATGAAAATATCTTGGCGCTGCGCCTTGGAAAAATAGAGAATTTCGCATACATGCTGCATCATGGATTGTACAGTCTCGCATACGGAGTCCCCGGAGACCCCACAATTCCTCACCGGAAGTGGATCTCTATGTACTCCTTCGTTACCCAGCTGAAGTTCTTCTGCCTCTACTTTTTCCTTAAAGATAAGTTTTAGATTTTTGCAATCACTGGTTGGGTGATGAACAAATCTGTGGTAGTGGCAATATTTGGGATTTTCCATCTCGGCTTCGGTTGGTGGGCGCACAGGAGATAGTAGTCTGATAACATCATCTTGAACCCACGCCTCTAGGAGTTCGATTACCTCCTCAATGGGAAATGGAAAATCCAAGAAACTTCCTTCAGCTTCGTGACGACGCATGGGAGATTTAGCGGCGGCTCTTCGTGGCGGAGCTGTTCGTCGTGCTGGAGCCTCGCGTTTAGGCTACTGGTCTGTAACGGGGGCCTTACTTTTTGCTCCCCCTTCTACCACACTCACAGAGGAGGGGCCGGCGTTGTACTGCTTATTAATGAGACGTCTACTTCCGCGAGTTTCGCGCATGTCTTCGATTCTGGTTGGTCTGGCCCTTTCTAATAATGCTAGTGCTGTCATGGCTGATCGCTTGGCAGCTTCATGGAGTTCAGATAATATCCGGAAACGTAGGTTTTCTAGCAAGGCGCGGTGAATGGGAGCCATACCGTTGATGTAGGAATTCACCAATTGTTGCTCGGTCACGTTTCGGTCATGATAGTCTAGTGCTTGAACCCTGAATCTCTTGACGAACTCATTCCGATGTTCGTTGTCTCGTTGGTACATCCTCCCTAGGTCCGAGAAGGTAACTTGTTCGGACACGAAGAAGAATTTCTTGTAAAACGCGGTAACCATGTCACCCCAAATGGGGATCTTTGTTTGGCGCGATCTTTGTTGTACCACGTGTATGCTCTTCCAATAAGCGATTTCGAAACTCCCCGGACGGAGAACGTGATTGTATTCGTGTTCACCCGGGGACTCCCGAGAATCGAGATATGCTCTCGTGCATTTCCAGTGTTGCCGTACGAGTGAATTGAGGAGAAGAGTACCCTCTTGGAAGAGGAATTCTTTGTATCTCAGGTGGGTAAGGAGGTTGATGCTGATGTATATCTATTTCATCGCTTTTGAATCGATTCCGAAGAAGTTGTTCCAAATCCTCTCGTGTGACAAAATTGGACGGCCGGCTTCTCTTCGGCGGGGTTCCGGCATGGATCCCCTCGTCTACGTCAATGCGTTCTGTCGAGGTGCCGGCGCCATGAGTGTTGGAGGTGTTTCCCATCGGACCTAGAGGGCGTGAATCCTGTGGTAGTCAGAGCCTTGAGAAAGATGAGTACTTCTTTTTGAGTTGAGACCATGTCCGTTTGGGCTCGAGCAAGGACCTCCTGTCGTTCCATCAAATCGGCGATGGTGGTATAGGGTCGGCTCCCTCTGGCTCCTCCGGTTTCTCGTCCTGTTGGAGGGGTAACTGGAGTCCTGGTGGCGGTCGGAGGTGCCATGCTTGACGAGGCATTAGGGCGAGAGCGGCAGCTCTGGCCCCGGTGATCGATGGTGTAACACCGGAGGAGGGCTTTCGTGTTGCCGATTAGCGGGTTGCGTAGAAGCATTAGAGGCTGCGCAGCTCGCCCCGGTGACCGGTGGTGTAACACCTGAAGGAGTGATTTCAGTGATGTTGGGCTCAGTAGGTGGCATAGTGATGCCGCTGGAAGGAGCGTTAACACTAGGGACAGATTCCGTGTTAGTATTCTCGTGGCTCGCAGCTGATCCGGATCTAAGTTCCACCATGTTGAAGTTGGGATTGAAAGATGAGATTGAAAGATGAAAATTGATATTGTTACCGAAAGATCAATCTTCCCGCTGTGGTCGCCAATTGTTTGAGGGTGAAACGGTTTCTGCTGATTTCGGTAATTTCGCGTGAGTGGGTGAGAAACTGAGTCTAACCCTAAACAATGTACTGCAAGGGAGTACTTTAGATTCAAGAGATCAATCTGTACAAATCCGGCCTAAACCAAGAAATGGCCGTTCCAGACTTGCTTCGGTCACAAAGTGAATGAGAAGGGTTGGTTTTAGGGAGGGGAGCGAAGAAAGTGTTGAGACCAGAATAGTTGATTCTAGAAGAGTAGTTGTTTGACTTGTATCAGAAAGTGAAAGGTAATAGATGGGAAAGTTAGCAAGTGGTTTCTGAGTGTTTTATGCTCCTGAACAAAACTTGTTGTTCGGTGGAAATAGGTAAGACCTATTTATACAAGTCCAAGTGAAACGTACTCTGGTCTTGTAAGAAATAGAAACAGATGAGTAAATGGGAGGAGGTGGTAACCGGTAACGCCTGGAATTGATGTTCCATAATGAAAGAAAGCGTTTCACCATTACTCCCTGTATTTACTAACCGCCTTATTCTTACGACACTTTCATGTAACGGGCGTAGTGTACGACGCACGCTGTAAACCGTTAAACCAATACCCTCTATGAGCATCCCCCAGTTTGTGACATGTGTTAGACGCCTCGAGTGTTTTCATGGGAAAACGTGTAGCAAGGTGTTACGTGTGGCATGGTGGCATGCCAGTGGCCATGGTATAGTCGACATGGCTTTGCCAAAGAATAGGCACGACCAAATTTGGGGTTTAGATGCAAACCGTGATGTTTTGGCTTTGGTGCGTAAGTTAGGTGGCGAATTTGAATGGTCGAGATACGCATCTCAGAGGGAAGAATAGTCGTTGATTATTGCAACCTTCCGTTTTAGCAGCCAGCGTTGAGCATGGCTTTGCCAGTAGGCGCGGCCAAATTAGGGTTTAGGTGCAAACCGTGTGTTTTGGCTTTGGGACGCAAGTTGCCATGCGTCAGGTGGCGAACTTGTGTGGTCGAGATCTGCATATCAAAGAGAAAGGTAGTCGTTGATTATTGCAACCCTTCGTTTGTAGAATCCAGCGTTGAGTCATGGCCTTGTCAAAGAGTAGGCGCGGCCAAATTAGGGTTTAAGTGCAAACCGTGTGTTTTGTCTTTGGGCCGCAAGTTGCCATGCATCAGCTGGTGACTTTAAACGGCTAAGATATGCATCTTAGATGGAAGGGTGGCTGTTGATCGTTGTAACCCTTCGTTTTGGCAGCCAATGATGTAAAGGAGAGAGGGTGGCATGGTATAGGCACGCCAAAACTAGGGTTTGGTGCAACAAAGGGTGTTTGGCCTTGGGCCGCAAGTTGCCGTGCGTTAGGTGGCGAACTTGGATGGTCGAGATCTGTATCTCGAAGAGAAGGGTAGCCGTTGATTATTGCAAACCTTCGTTTTGGCGTGAAGAAGTGGCTCGCATGGTTTGCCATTGGCACGGTAGAGCGGTGGGTATGGTTGGCATGGCTTGGCGTAGAGACGTGGGCGGCATGGTTGGCATGCCTTGCGCAGACGTGGCGGCTTGGTTTGCCATGGGCACGGTGGTGCGGGCCGGCATGGTTGGCATGCCTTGGCACAGACGTGGCTGGCATGGTTTGCCATTAGGGTTAGGTGTATACGAGAGGTGATGTCGGTTAATACTAAGGGTTACGTCGTGGAACATGAGACATGTATAAAAAAAAGGTACCCCCTGTAATTCTTACGTAAATATTTGATTGATTGATAAATGCGCTATTGGTCATAGTGACGTCATGTCAGATGTACAGTTTTACGATTTTATCCCTAAGCTAAAAACCACCATTAACAATAATCCAAAGAATATTAACCATGATGAGTTAATAAGAAAACAAACACACATGATGCACGATTCGATTCTCAGCGATAGTGATTTAGATTGAATTTTCATAAAGCTTGCTGATAATCTAAGAGATAAAATATATTATCCATTTATCAAGAAGTTTATCAAACATACCTTAATAAAACCTAGGTTTCATGAAAAAACTGTGCTTCAACAAACTCTTGAAATTCATAAACCTTTTGACAGGATGATAATCTCATCTATCTCAACAAGTCGGTTTCAAGATGGACCTACTCGTATGTCTTTTCTTGAGTCTGAATCTAAGAATTCTGACAACTGTCCTAATGTCATAAATATTTTATTAGTCAAGACTTCTACGTGTAAGACAAGGGTGTGTGATCCTAGTATCCAGGATGTCTTGATTAATAGATTTACATCCCGGTTCAAACAGTCTAACCACCTGCAAAAATCAAAAGAGTTTTGTTTCAAAGATAATCCACCGATGATACTTAGTTAATTAAAACTCGTTGGCAATAATAGCGAAAAGATTATTTATCCGAAGAAGACATAGATCAACTTGAATGCAAACAAACTAATGATTTTATACCATTTAGTTTTGTTATTGATCTTTTGTCTGATTCAAGACCTAGAAAACAATCTCACTAGAAGATGTCATCATATTCCAAGAAAAAACAGGGTCAACCTAAGAGTACTACTCGATCCACGACTCAAAGGATTTCAAATCACACTAATAACTCTATTCCTTTTCGAATAGAATTATCTGTTAAATAAGATTCATCAAGTTGTGATTTAAAGGATTGTGAAATCTATTCTTGGAATTGTCCTAGAAAAGGGAATGTTCGAAAACATCAGTGATATCTTGTGAAAGTTATTTATTGCTTTGATAGATCTTGTTCCATTAGCAACATTGATCTATTGAAAGATCATTTCAACAACTAGTCTTGTTGATTGAAACTTCCTCATAATTGTGCTCAATCTTAGATGGGGAATTTCTCAAAGAGCTCAAAGGAACATATGGGATTAAAACATCCTTAAACACCTATCTATATCATGAATAGTCTGATTATTTTCTAAAGATGTATTCGATTTCCTTATTTGGAGTAACCTCCTGATATTTTCAGTCCATTTTAAGAAAGTTCATGATAAATATATACAAGGTATCTTCGTACTTTCTGTATATCAATGTTTCGGAAAAATCTTCATCGATTTTATTTCTGAATTTAAACATGCCTTCACCGGTTTTAATATCAAATAAAATACTAACTTTTTTGGTATTTCGAAAAAAACTTGGAAACCAAGTTTCAAGACGGTTCAACATGGGTGAAAAAACTATTGATATCAACTTTAAACTACAAAAGCTTGAAACTTATCTTCCAACCGAGATTAAGTGCTACTTTTCAAGAGAACATAAGAGAAATCAATTATCTCTTGAACTCATGTTTATGCTTATGCGAGATTATGAAATTTCTCATGATCAGCTAGAAGCTTCTGTAAAGAATGAGGAATGGATTGAATTATGAAGATGATTGTGGATCTAAATCTTTTGAAGAGACGATTCAATCAACTTAAAGAAAAGAGGAAACTCAAAAGTTTGAACACTGAAGAATCTTCGGTGATCAAGCAAAGTACCTCTAAGGATTCATTTAGCTTGTAATACTTAATCTTAAGAATAAACTAATCAATTGTTGATTTATTTCAATGTTTGTGTAATGTCTATTCAAAACTATCAATAACATGAATGATTAAGCTTTTATTTAAACTTTTTGTTGTTTCGATTGCATAACTTATGTGAAATATCTTTATGCATTACTTTCGGATTATGAGATGTTGTTTTGGTTTGACTAACCCTAATTTCCGGTCTCATATTGTGGTGATCTCTTATGATTTGTGTGACTTTTTGATTTAGCGGGATTAATTTCTAGCCTTTTTAGGTAGGCTTTTGTAGGACCAGAATCTCGCAACAACAGAACCATTTACAACACATTGCGAAGGCGTCACAGGTTGATTACAGAAACAACGTGAATGATGGCGTTGGTAGAAAAACAAGAAAGATGTGAAGATCTTGCGAGATTTAAGAATGTTGCAAAATAAACACTTGTATGCTTGCGATAGTCTCGCAAACCATATCCGAAAATAAAGATTAGATTAGCTGTCACCCACTATGTAAATACCTATATAAAGAGGAGAGCAGGAAAGAGAAGAGGGAGACAATTTTTTGGTAACAGAGAGAGGGAGAAAAAAAACACATTTGTAGAGAGAGAGTTTATTTTCTTTATCATCTTCTTCCCCAAAACTAGATCTAGAAAGCTCCAAATATTCATTAATGGAGATTCTAAATGTAATATTTATGTAATTCCAAAAATCATAGTGAAGAACCATGGATGTAGATCACATTGATCGAACCATGTAAAAAATCTTGTGTCTCCATTTATAATTTTAGCACTTTAATCTTGATTTTGATTATGAAATAGATTTAGATCTAGAAAATATTATAAGGGGTGTGTTGTGGGATTTCCTGCAACTACATTTTTGGCGCTAGAAACAGGGACCTGTTGTTGATTAGATTGAAGAAAATAAAGAGAAGTTGTCAACTGTTAGGGGTGGATTAAAGAGAAAATTCCGAAGGAAAAATCAACAGACAACAAGTGATGTTAGAAGTTTGGTGAAATTAAATGAAAGAGAAATACAAAGTATAAAATGTACTCGTGAAAATCAGTGGGGAAGATAGTCAGAAAAGGGAAATTGGTCGAAATATTCACCAACAATTGATTCATGAAGACCAATTCTAACTCAATCTCTTTAATTTTTCTCTCAAGAATGCAGATCTTGTGATTTTAAAATGTTTTAGACAAGAAATTTCAGGAATATTCGATTCTGTTATTCATCAAAATTTCATGAATGTTTTAAAACTCCAAAAACATTTGTTTACCAAAAACCAATCAACTAATTTTGAAAACGTTAAAATGTCAAAATTTTGATTTAATTTGAAGATTCAACTGACAAACAATAATTTTTGTTTTAATGGTTTGATGTTACAGCAAACGATTGAGAACAATCTTATAAAACAGGTCATGATATCTCCACGGATGAATTACTAGGTGCGATGACTTCGCTGAAGGAGGGGAACGATGAGTTAAAGTTCGCAGTAACAAGTCTAGAAACAATTGCAGGACGAAGAAAACACATCACAGTCACGTGGAGGTGGACTAAAAGCATCACGACATGAAAAGTCATTAGCGTAATTTCATAAGATAACAAACTCCTATTATCAACACGCGAAGAAACTTCGCAGGAGCTTAAAAACTAGTCACAGGCGAAGAAGAAAAATCAAAGAAATTAGGTGCATCTCAGAGGACAATAGCAGCACAATGAAAATTGGAGTTTAATTTTTTGCAGGAAAATGAAATGATGACAGTAAGAAAGATATCAAGACGGTCGTCACTGCGAAATATATTGTTATAGCATGAAGAGGTCGTTGTCAACATGAAGAGTTCTCAACAAACCCAAGGGAAGGTGAATACCCACACAGGTTTACAGTACAACTTCCATTCTTGAAATCTGCACATCTCATCGGCAAGCAGCGAATGAATAAAGGAGGGGAAATTTGGTTCTCTTAGTAAGAGATATCAAGGACAAAGGAAGAAAAATTCTGCGAAGTTCGCTGCGGATCAACGAACTTCAGCGTACATAGAAGATACTAAGCTTGGGGCCATTAATCTACACATCCAAATCATCAGGGAAAATATATACAAGCGAAGAGGGAAACCAAGGAGACTTTGTGTAACTCAAGACCACCAGCAACACGAGTAGCAGTGAATGAATAAAGGAATTTCTACGTCTATCATCAGCCACTTAACTCTCTCATGACTACATTGATTATCATCAGCCAAAAACCAACACAACGAAGCAATAGATCACTTCGCCAACACAGTCAGGCTTTGTCAGGAATACGAGTATAACAAAGCAATAGATCACTTCGCCCGGGACCTCATAAGTAAGCTGAATCCACAACTTGACAAGACACGATCGAAATCATTGCTATCTGCGAAGAAGGAATGAGTTTCTCGAGCATTGATGATAGTTCCAATGAGGTTAGTTAAGGAAGAAGAGAGACGAAGTATATATTTTCTCAACGGTTCCGGTGAAAGCAAGTCATTATTATTGCCAACAAAGTAACACGGTTCAAGGAAAATTAATTCAAGCTTAAGTCATCACCAAGAACCAACTTCATCATTAACATCAACAACTAGAATACCACCCACTCCACGATAATACAAGCTGGAAGGGGATGTATTCTTACTCTACTTTTTCTAATTATGAAAAATTATACACTAGGAACATTTGAACAACCATATTAAAAATTACGGCCTGTTGTGATCTCTTTTAATCGTTTAAACACTTGAATTCTAAGTCACAGGTACACAAACGATGTTGAAACAGTAAACTTGAGCTGCCGGCAAAGGACTGAACTTCAGAGAGGGATCCATACGAATCTTTCTGAGGACCACAGTGGGAATAACCACAATTCGATGAAACTCTTAATATCAACAAATGAAGGAATGGATGAGCAAGCAATGAAAAGTCTCCAAGAGGATAAAAGATAAATTCACTGAATGCTTCATTAACTGAGAGCAGAATAATCACAACGGCCTATGAAGTTCACTGTCGAAAGTAGAGAAACTCTCCTGGCTTGGCGAAGGAATCAACGTCAATTAATAAAAAGAGAGCACCAGCGAACACAAGTTGTCTTGAGAGGAGCCCCATGAGTTCATGAACTTCGTAAAATGTAATATTACACTTGCGAAGAAAATTTACAACAAACCAAGACCAAAAATAATCTGGTCATATACGTGAAGAATACCAAGAGAAAAGAAATGAGAAGCAGTGTATTACAAGAAGAAGAAAAGCAAATAAAGACGAATAGAACAAAGATAACTTCAAAATATCGCAAATAATAATGTTACTTCATCACACGAAAAACAAATCCAGCTAATAGAAGCCATCAACGAAAGTAGAAGTTTTGCGAAATTTACTTCACCTAGGGAAATAACCAAGAGGATCTCATGACCATCGGTGCAAACAAAGAAAGAAGTACAAGCAAATAATGCACATATGACGATTCCAGCCCGAAGAACCAAGCACCCGAGCAAACAATTAACAAGGATGATCACTACAAGTAAAGAAAAGAAGGAAAAGAACTCTGAGAAATTTTGTCAAAAGAATAATTTCTGAAAATCTAAATGAACCTCGCGGATGCTAAGAAGAAAAAAAAAAGAAAAAGGCAAAAGGAAAAGTGTACAAAGGACATTAAAATAAGAATAATATATGCAAATTTTGCCATTCCGACACAAACAAAAGCCCCGGCGAGAGATGGTTAGAGTTGGACCGAACAAACCTGAGGTCATGTGCTCGGAATCGCGATCGCACAAAATTTTTCAAATATTTTTGAACTTTTAAAAGCGAAGAAATGGAATAAAGTTGCGGCATTGTGGGTTTCTTTCAGACAGCGAAATATCACGAGATGGCTCGAGAGAGGAGTATGAACTAGAGGAAGAAGATTAAACTAAGTATGCGAACATAGGACTTTCTCTCACGAACGGGAATTTGCACAGTTAGTGCAGGCGGTAGAATACAAGTATAAGGTCGCGGGTTCGAGTCTTCCCCTTTGCACATAATTTTTTGCCTTGCAAATGTTTACATTGCAGACATTTACCTCGCAATATTCGCAGCAAGAATGAACACTTCGCAGATATTCATGTACTTCGCAAAGATATTTACTTCGCCTACGTCCGTTACCGTGTAAAGAAAAAATGAGTAGCGGGCAAGCCCAATTATGCCAAGCCCATTGATTCGATAATTTGTCGACATTTTCGCACAAGCGAGGTCCAATGATTAGTAAGTAATTCATATTCTTCGCGAAAGACGACAGCAACAGACAATCACATGAAAGCTAAGTACCACTTTCCTAGAACATTTTACTTACAGAAAATAAAAGATTTTTGATTTGATTTAAAAGAAAACGATACATTCGCACTATTACAAAAAAAAAAAAAAAAAAAATCGAGATTTCAAAGATTTCAAGATTTCAAAAATCTTAATTCGAGATTTCAAAGATTTCAAAATTACAAAGATTTCAAGATTTCAAAAATCTTAAAGATTTCAAAGATTTGAGAAAAATCTCGCAGATCAATTTATATATTTCTCTTGAATATTTACTTTGCTTCAAATGATATGATATTTAACATGAAGATATGAGAATGAAAGAATGAATGAAAGAAATGACCGAAATGAAGGAATGAATGAAAGAATGAAGACATGCGAAAATTTCGCACAGAAAATGACAAGAGGTTATCAAAGATCAGCGAAATTACAAAAGAGCTTATATGCAGAAGAATCAACAAAATAATCGGATAGAGCCGAACCTACTGGCGAAATCAAAATTTAGCAAGAGGCAAATGTACCTAAAGTGCGTCATAGTAGGGGTACCTATTACATATAAAGAAAAATTGACAAAATAATCAGAATGGGACGAACCTTCATGGCATACACCCTAGTTCGCGAATAAAATTTCGTAAGAGGCAAAGTACCTAAAGTACGTCATGTAAGGGGGTATCTGTAGCGTGGCTCAGGGAAAAGGTTACTGTAGTTGCAGGAAATCCCACAATACACCCCTCACTATATTTTGTTTAACTAATCCATTCAAAAGATAATAGATGAACAATTATGAATGAATGTTTATTAATAACTTTCTTGAATCTTTACACAGGAAAATGGAATTACACTTAAGAACTTACAAATATTCTCTCTGTTTCTCTCTCCTAATGACTTACTCTTCAACCCAAAGACCTCCTCCACGACATACACTCATCCCTTTATA
>JAJJWW010016498.1:0-26142 GCA_023531295.1 Papaver armeniacum | reverse complement strand
AGCTTAATTTTAAGAGTTTGAACTCTAGCAGCTAGTATAATATGAATTCATCAAAAACGAAAAATTGCATGATAAAGATACAAGATTCCTAAAAATTGCATGATAAGTATAGACAAGATATAACATTTACTTTACACAAAATTAAGAACGCTAAAAAGAAGTGGCTTTTTGATAAAGTACCACTACTTTTAACATTACATTTAAAAAAAAAAGCCACCGGCGGCTTTTAACGCTGATGTGGCAGGGTCAAAATGTCCAAAAAGCCCTATCTCATGAGTAGAGTTGGATTTTCATCGACTCCAAATCAACTCAACTTCTTCTTATTGCCTGCAACACCAACATCATGCTCTACAATACAAACCAGTCCACCAACATGCATTCAACCATTCTCATGCTCAGTTCATATACATTCGGCACATCATTCCATTTCTCTAGCTCCTGCAACTCTTGTACTCTCAGTTGCTTCATCCTAGATTTAAATCTCAACTGCACAACCTCAAAACCACCTGCAATACATTACTTCCATGAACTGCAACAAATACAGCTCTTTCAGCTTCACCATACCAACTCCATAATTACCTCCATCTCTGGTGAGGCTGGTAGCGCTTTGTCATAGTGTGCAGATTATACCTACTAGAAAAACTCGTAAGGACCGGTCTATATATGGTATAGATATAAGTTCATACTCGTAGTGTGCAGATTATACTTGCAGCAAACTTCTTAGTTCATGCATCTGCTTACTGATGAAAAGACGAGAAGGCAAGAAATAGAATAAAATACATAGAAGAGACTTTTTTTTTTTTTGCTAGATTTAAAAACATTGCAACAGAAGAGATTAAAATGGTTGTTTGTCAGCATGGGTGCACATTACTTTCAGCCAGATGACAACTTAGCTCTAAGCTTCCTGAAAGGATCAATTTATGTAGAAAAGTGCAAGTGTGTGAAACTGCCTGCTAGTCCGCTACTCTATCATCACAACCAATATAGGTAAGCAAAACCATGATTCATGAGAGTGCAGAATGTTCAGAACTGCAAGGTGAGTAGCCGTTTAAACATATTTGTATTTGTAAAACCAAATTTGCCGAAACTGTCAATGCACACCTGTCAATCAAGCATATTGTAACTTTGTAAGCAATCCGTATAACCCAAACGGAAACATTCAAATAACAGTTTCATGTTTAATGAAGTCTAATCAGAAAATTACCCAAGTTAAACAGAAAGGAAAAGGAGATGCATTACCAAATGAATCGGATTATTAGCAAGGGCAAGAATTCCATTATGTACTACTAGTACTAGTGTATGATGCCTTTTCTATGACGATGATACTTAAGTATTGCACCTTTGTTTGTTGAGATCTTGGTTTCACTCTTTTTTCAACATAATGAACGTTTTACACTTATAGCCTGTTCGGTTGGGAGAATTATAATCCTAGGAATCCAATTCCTAGGGAATGCGCCCAATGAACTCTACGTAATTGGGAATTTCAATTCTTAAGAATCCAATTCCCTCCAAAATGATAGATTTCCATTGCATTGGTCCAATGATGCAATGGAATTGGATTCCGGGGTAATAACAAAGGTAATTGAATTACCTCAACCGAACATGAATTTTTTGGATTGGAATCCAATTCCAAGAATTGGAGTACCCCATAATTGAATTCCTATGATTCTAATTCTCCCAACCGAACGGGCTCTTAAGCAACATTTCATACTTACAAATTTCAAAAAGAATCAGGAAAAAAAAACAGAGGGAAAATGTTAGACGCCTGAGTTGTGAACTTATGAGTAGCTATTGAGTAGTAAGGATTTAAAAAACAAAAAGTTAGGTTGACATTGCACATCAGATTCTGCATACTACATCGTCTCATCCCAGCCCAGTTATAGTCGCATCGGATTTTTAAACATTGGTTCAGTGGAAGGATTGTTCTGTATCCCTCAATGTCTCTATTCAACATTCACATTTCCCCTACTAATCCTATTCCTAGTACTTAGAACACTTTACAGTAAATGAGATTAGCAACAAAAAAACTTCATTCTGATGAAATTCCAGTAAACATGGAAGAAAGTTCCAGACCACTGTCTGAAAGTAAGATGTTAACCATTATACCGACCCCCCTTGCTTGTGTTTCTTCCCTTACATGTTCAAATTCTTTATAAACAAAGACACTGAAGAAGAAGAAGAAGAATATTGCTTAACACTAATAGAGTCTTTCAACGTACCTTAAAATAACATCAGATATTTGTTTAGCAATAACAGATGCTTGCGCAGCAGGCGACCAGACCTACTAATAAGGGGGAACAAACGGAGGCATGTGGAACTGAAAAGCTAAGCAACCCTCATCAGTTGAATCTGTTAATGGTATCATGACTTCCATTTTAATAGCAGCCAATATACTCTACATAAACACACATCAGTTCATTAGCGCATTTCATCAAACACCATAAGTTCATTAGAAAAACAGAGAGAGATTTCACCTAGTTCACTCGCCACGTCTCTTTGCATCCATGGCTGAAACAGGGCAATTCGTAGGTTTGATTCCTGCAGGATGTAAGTTCAATCGCTTCTTATCAAGGCTCGCCCTTCTAGCATATGGGGCACTTCACTCGAGGAAGCGTGAATCCAATCTGGCCAACATACAGTGAATACCAATCTTTGTGATGGCTGAACCATCAATAGATGATAATCATCTATCTATTTCAGGCACACAGAAAACATTTCTACGTAGAATCATTATCTTAGAAGAAAATTCAATAGCATGCAACGATGAAAGAAGAGTGGATAAATGGAATTTAAATGTTGGTAAAGATTCAAGTTTTGTTATCGGACCAGAACTGTTCATCCTTTTAAACCCAGTTGTCATCCCATCATTAAGAACAACTTGAACAAGAAGAAAGAATCCAGAGCCAAATTTGGATATTGTCTTTGCATTTAAAGATTACAAAGTTCGCAGAAGCTGTAAGCCAACAAACCTTGTAGTGAAGAAGTACCAGGAAAATATATGCGAAGAGAAACTATCAAGGCTTTATATATAAAGCCTTCTTTAAAAATTCAACAGATGAATTACTGCAAAGCACGATTGTATAACAGCACCAAAGGAACTAATAAGAGAAGTACAACTGGAAACTGACACAATGTTTACTCCAACTACTCAATATCATGGCTCAGTACATATGCGGCAGTCGTGTCTAAAGAGGTTAAAAGTCCATGTGAGAACAATGTTTCAAGTTTCAACCTTCGCTCTAACATAAAAAAACTTAATTTTCGGAACAGGACACATGAACAATTTCCAATACGTATTTTGGATAACAATGATACTGGGAGGAAGACAAACTGCAGTGTAGTGTGTGATTAATCAAAGAAAATCATACTTCCAGCAAGATGAACAGAAATCTATTGCATCTAGATGATGGTAGCACACCTTGCCATGACATTCATATACAAAGAACATGCATTGAGTTATAAATATCTTATGGGGTGAATGAGGAAGGTTGGTGACAGATTCTACAAAGAAAAAATGTTTATGCGTTAAAATACAGGCTATATATTGAAGTCACTTACCATAAAAAGCTGACGATCCCATTTGGAAGAAAAAACATAATAATCACCATAAGGCACCAACTAACAACCTTCCTCATTCACCCGCCAAGGTGGAAATGGTACCTAGGGTCCTTTTGGTCCTTAACACCAATCATTATAATGGCAAGGATGGTGAAAAATAAGAGATCCCCGGAGTCACACGCAGCACCGTATCAGTTTCAAACCACTCCCTATCTGGAGTCTGGTAAAAATGATTAATCCCTAAAACAAAAACAAAAAATTAATCAACAAAGATGAGTTTTAAACATTTTAAGCAAACTAGAGACCCTGAATTACACAAATATCAAAGCTAATAACAATTTCACATCCAATACCAAAGCTATTCACCCAATAATCGTAAAGTAAGACATACATGAGATTTTGTTTTCTAAACTTCTCAATTAGTTCTACAGGAAACCTAAAGCGTCGGGAAAACGGCAAATGTATGTCAATCAGTACCAACAATGTTCTTGATGAAGTTGAAAAAAGGAATGATATTGTTTCCTAAACTTTTACTCAGGATATCTGTTTACATAGCTTTTAGTTCTTAAATTAGATTACCTGAGGGGAAGATCAAATTTACCTCCTGAAGTACGCCACTATGTCAATTAACCAAATACTACTGCACTTCAGGAAACAATGAAAAACTGAAGAACTAACTTTGCATAATGATAGAACCAAAATTGCTAGCTGCTTTTAACATGAGGATTTCTCTCTTAGACTATTTATCAACCTAATCAACTTCCATGTCTGAAATTGCTTTGTTCAGAACCTGGTGAAGTTTCTTCTCTCTATCGTTTGCAATTCAGAGTAAGATTCCTCCTGTCTTTATTG
Source organism: Papaver armeniacum (assembly GCA_023531295.1). Classification (NCBI taxonomy): domain Eukaryota; kingdom Viridiplantae; phylum Streptophyta; class Magnoliopsida; order Ranunculales; family Papaveraceae; genus Papaver; species Papaver armeniacum. The sequence continues at coordinate 21,732 of JAJJWW010016498.1, read as the reverse complement.
AGTGGCTTGTGTACTGTCTTTTCCCCCTTGTTTCAAACTGACAAAGCAATTAATTTCCCCTCGCCATTCATAGACAGACAGGGATGCACACTGCAGTCGAAAAGAAGATTAAATGATATAAATGTTATCAGCACTAGTCATCTTAATTCATATACAGACATCCTAAACCAGAAAACTCAAGAGTGTGACCCCTCATTTCCAGGCAAGAAGAAATGTGGCATCTTAAGAGTTTGAACTCTAGCAGCTAGTATAATATATCATGCAATTGCATGATTAAGAATTCATCAAAAACGAAAAATTCCATGACAAAGAAACAAGATTCCTTAAAATGCATGATAAGCTATGTTGTCAAAGGCGCCGCCTAGGCGCCAAAGTGGCCTTATTCTGAACTTGGGCGCCACGCAGTAGGTAAGGAGATGCCACTTTAAAAAGTGGCGCCCAGGCGTCGCCTTTTTAGGCGCTCAGGCCAAGGCGCCAGTTTGTTGGCGCCAAAGTGGCATTTCATGCTAAAAAAAGGAAAAAAACTATTGCCAAAAATCTTTTGAAAATCTTTTTTCATTAAGTGTACATTAATATTTTAAAACCCTAAGCTAATTATGTTAAGAAACAGATCATTCCTAGCTGTTTTTGTTAATTACTTCAACAATAGTGGGTCCGGATCCCCTGTCTCCTATTTCTATGTACCCTCATGTCCCTCCAACTAGGTGTTGACATTTGGCGTCATGTCTTCCCCTATATTTACTTCCGGATTATCTAGTTAATTTGAGAAAGAAAATCTGAAATATATATGGGGTAGTATATATGCGCTTCCTTTTTGCGGCATGAAACCATTTGGAAACCTATACATCCTTTTCAATCAAAAGTTTATCTATAGAGTAAGTATTATCTTCCAATAGCTTGGTGCACAATAAACCAAAACTGCAATTACAATGTTTTTAAGCCATAATCAAACTAAAACAACTAAAAAGATTTTAAAACCTATAAAATTTGTGGTTTTATAGGATTTACAAATGGAAGTTAATCATGCAGAAGATGATCACCAAAATTTTAATCATGTGGAAGATGATCACCGAAATTTTAATCATTTAGAAGATAATCACCAAACTTAACCTTGTTATGTTTTTATTTAATGTACCTCATTCATAGCAATTAGGGGAAAGATGAACAACAGTAAAAGAAAAAAGAAGAACAAGAAGATGTAGGTTAGGAATAAGTTCGGAAGATTTTGACAGAACTGGTAAGTTTTGAACTATATTAATTCATTTCCTATATTTACTCAATTTGACAGCCGGTTTAATAATACTGAATTTAAGGTAATCAAATAATGACACATGGCAAATTTACATTGGTGGGACATGGGGAGACACGAAACAAGGAGACAGGGGATCCGGAGCCACAATAGTGGAGGAAAAAAAAAATCTTTCCAAATTTTTTGCAAATCTTTTCATTAAGAGCTAATATAGAAAATCCTAAGCTAATTATCAGTTATGTCAAGAACATAAACCTATGTGAGAATTATTGTTCTACGCCGCGGCTTCGCCGCGCCTCGCTGCGGCTTGAGATTTTACACCCGACGCCACGCGGCGCCTTACGCCCATGACAACATAGATGATAAGTATAGACAAGATACAACATTTACACAAAATTGAGTATGCTAAAAAGAAACAACGACTGCTTACGACTAGAGAATGCAGCAACTGCTGAAAGTAGTGCAGCATCAAAAAGTGAGCCATCTGCATCCAAACAGTATACGTCCTGCATGAGGAGAAACGAAAAAGTTTATGTAACATTAACAGCAGCAAAAGTGTCTATATTCTGCAATTAAGTAAGCAAATCTTATTGTTTGCATGGATGAGAAATTTGCTGGTTGTCAGTAGCAACAGATGCTGCCGAGATATTAGGACAGATAGACATCACAAACGATATGAACCTCTCAATCCACAGGAGTGGAATCAGAAAGTATTCTTTCTGCAGGCTGCCGTAGTAAAAATAGATAGATAGTGAATACGAGAATAATTTTGGACGAGTTAAAACAGAGTTGGTACTCGGTTGTATTTGTACATTGATGTTTCCACCGCTTTCCCCGAAGGAGCTACACCACATAGGTGCACCAAAGAAGGAAATTAATAGCGGAAACAAATTACCATGCAATGTCCTGGAGTACCGCATAACCCAAATGGAAACATCAAACAACAGTTTCATGTTTAATGAAGTCTACTCAGAAAATTACCCCAAGTTAAACAGAAAGGCAAATAAGATGCATTACTAAATGAATCAGAGTATTACCAAGGGTTCCGTTATGTACTACTAACTGATGCCTTTTTTTATGATGATCATACTTAAATATTGCGCCTTTGTTTTTAGAGATCTTGATTTCATTCTTTTTTTCAATATAATGAACAATCTAAATTTAAACAAAATTTCATACTCACAAATTTTAAAGAGAATCAGGAAAACAAAAACAAAAAAAAAAAAGAGAAATGCTAGACGCGTAAGTTGTGAGTGAACATATGAGTAGCTATTGAGTAGTAAGGATGAGCTAATCAAACAAAAAATGTTAGGTTGACATTGCACATCGGATTCTTCATACCTCATCAACTCATCCCAGTTACAGTTACAGTCGCATCGGTTTTCAAACATTGGTTCAGCGGCAGGATTGTTCTGCACCAATCATAGTCTCTATTCGACATTCACATTTCCCCTACAAACTAACTAATCTTATTAATCCTAGTACTTAAAACACTTTACACCTAATAAAATTAGCAACATAAAAACTTCATTCAGATGAAATTCCAGTAAACAGTAAGAGAGTTCCACACCATTGTCTGAAAGTAAGATGTTAACCATTACACTGAACCCCCTCGTGTTTCTTCCCTACCATGTTCATACTCCTTTACACAGGCAGACAGATAGAAGAAGAAGAAGAATGCTACTAATATTAATAGATTCTTTCAACATACCTTAAAATAACATCAGATAGTTGTTTAGCAATAACAGGTGCTTGCAGGCAGACCAAGCCTAACAAGTGGCGAACAAACCGGAGGCATATGAAACTCAATAGCCAAGAAATCTTAATCAGGTAAATCTGTTGATGGTATCATAACTTCCATTTTAATAGCAGCCAACATACTCTACATAAGAACACACCAGTTCATTAGCGCATTTCATCAAACACCATATGTTCATTAGAAAGACAGAAAGAGTTTAGTTATCGTTATACTGAATATGAATCTTTGTTAAGGCTGAACCATCAGCAGATGGTAATCTTATGTCTATATCAGGCACATAAAAACATTCCTAAGTAGAAAAATTAACCCTAAGTGTGTACGTGCTTAACAGATTCCAAGGAAACAGATGTAAAAACCATCATACAATCATTGGGGAAAAGGATTTCTGAAAAGAACCTGAACAAAAAGTTAGAATCGGTGGAACAAAATGTTCCAAGCAATCTCTCCGGAATTCAACAACATATTCAATTGCTATATATATAACACAAAAACTCCAGATACTACAGAATCAGTCCATGATCGAGGATTCGCTCTGAGTGAACCTAATAACGTGAATTGGATGAAAAATCAAATAGATACCCCAATTACGGTGAGAAAATCACTTCTGCAACCTCAACTATTTTTGGCAAAGCAATTTCCGCAAAAAAAAATCGCCGCTGCAAAACTTGGGTATAGTGGAGATGATAAAAGCAATTTTCTCTCACATGATGACCGAAAAAGAATGTACAAGATTGGTGATTATGGATGACAAATTGATATACCAGATGAAATGAACGTGGATAAAGCTCCAGCCCAAAACTCTAGTTTTTTTTTTTTTTTTAATCAGAATCAAAACTCTAGAGAGATCCCTGTTGGGGTGTCTCATTTTTGTGCTTCTGCAGCATCACCTATAGTAACAATTTCTCATCCAATATCACAGCTAATAATTGTAAAGCAAGACAAAAACATGGGATTTTGTTTTCTCAATTAGTTCTACAGGACACAATAATATCTGGGTTAGCCGATAAGATCTTCTAGTTCAAGTCTAGAGACCTATTTAGAATGGAAACAATCAAATTTGGGTTTTTAGGGTTTTATGAGTATCAAATGAAAGGATCAGTGGCACTGACTCTAGAGATGTGTGGTCCTATTCCAAATCAAATTATTACATAAAGAACGAAACATTGCTACAGAAAATGAAATTAAAATTTTTAGGGTTTAGCAGTCGCACTTACAGGTCTTGGCAGAGTTCACTTGGTGAGAGAAGATATGAAATTGAAAATGAGAATTCTGGTGGTGTGTTGGTAAAATTCAAAGGATATATGGAAATGGGCCCTGAGGTGTGGGTTCTATTATAGCCTGTTTGGATAGGAAAAAAAAAGTAACTTTTCGAAAGTTAGTATGGATGTCTCGTTTATAACTGACTTTTGGAAGCAAAGAAGTAGCTTCAAAACTGATGCAGGGCGGAAGCGTTGAATATAACTAAAATCTAAAACTCATGTTTCCGAGAGACCACTCTCAAAGAAAAACATTACTTTTTCATTAATCAAAAATCTTCTCCTCTAATATGAAAACATGGAGCTCTTTATATAGATAACTCCTTTTCAAATAATCAAATATTTCCTAAATAAATTATCAAAATGCTTATTACCAAAACTAAGAGATATTTCTAACTAATATAAAATCCCTAACTAAATTATCATATTTCTAGAATATACTTAATAAATGAAAATAACATAATTAATTATAATATATTCTCGCACATTTATTAAAATAAATTAAAGAATAGTAGAAATATGCAAGCATATTTTATTTCCATGAATACTCCACCATTCTCCCCTTCCCAGAAAAAATTCGTCCTCGAATTTTGCTGGTATAATTGCTTACATTCATGGTTCTTTGAGGAAACTTCTTATAATTCTTCGGCAAATGCAACATTTCCAAAAAAATTACTGGAGATAATGACATTTGCATTGGACTAACAATAAATGTTCCTTCAAGAAAATAAGGATCAATGCATTTGGAACATACTGAAACCTTATCGTCAGGGTAAACATCATAGATTGGTGGTGAATTCCAATCCACAATGACTTGATATTTTTGATTCTGAAACAAGAAAAATATCATCAAACCTTTGATTTCAAGCTTTAATCCCACTCCAACGAATCTCGCGGATCATGTGCAACTCCTTGAAATCCTTTCTCCTTATCGCCAAAGAGGTTTTTGTTTTCATCACCTGGTCACTTCCTCCACTCGTTGAGGCTAGGACCATGATGGGGCTCTTGCCGATGATGCATTTCCACAATTGGAGGGTGAGCGCCTTAACCTTCCGTTCTAGATCATCTATTACCGCTTGCTCTTTCTCATCGCCGAGAGCGCTCTTCGAACAACACCATAATCTCTTCCTCGAAACATGGTGCAAGAGCGTTGCACCGTCTCTCGAACCAACTGATGCAGTGCGGAAGCGTTGAATAGTACTAAATCTAAAACTCATGTTTCCGAGATACCACTCTCAAAGAAAAACATTACTTTTTCATTAGTCAAAAATCTTCTCCTCTAATATGAAAACATGGAGCTCTTTATATAGATAACTCCTTTTCAAATAATCAAATGTTTCCTAAATAAATTATCAAAATGCTTATTACCAAAACTAAGAGATATTTCTAACTAATATAAAATCCCTAACTAAATTATCATATTTCTAGAATATACTTAATAAATGAAAATAACATAATTAATTATAATATATTCTGCAACATTTATTAAAATAAATTAAAGAATAGTAGAAATATGCAAGCATATTTTGTTTCCATGAATACTCCACCAAAAACGAAGCAAAAAAATCTTGGCTTCTTGATTCTCTCAGAAGTAGCTTCTTGCTTCTCCTCGATCTATGTGTAATTATATTTTTATCTTTCCGCTTATCTTCCTTTCCTCTTTCCCCAAACCATGATTTAGAACTGAAAATTTCTCAGTAGGGTGTTCTTAGCGGAGAAAACCCATCAATCTCATTACGAACTGAAAACTTCTCAAGTCGCTTTGGTTTTTTCTTTGCTCATCGTCATCATCAATACTCCCCCGGCTTCTGAGCTACAATATCATACTAATTATGGCGCCCCAAAGATCGCAGATGGCTTAAGATTGATGGGTTATAGTCGATTTTAAGGTATGTAAACCTTGATTTTTATCCTCTTTACTGATTTTTTTCGACTTTCCATTATGTAAATCATCTATTGTTTTCCTTGGATGTGGAGATGAACTCTTATAGAGATCTCCGTCAGTTTGTATCATTTTTCTACTTTTTGGATTTTGTTCAATTTTAATCATCTTATTGATTTGAAGGATTTTGTTCAATTTTAATCATCTTATTGATTTGAAAATTATGTAATTACTCTTGTGAAATTTAGTCTAGGTGTCGACTAATGACCCTAAACCGTAGCCGTAATGGGTTTCATTATCTCGCACATGGATAGTTGACTAATTTTAATAAATTGCTATACATATTTGTGATCGTGGAATGAATTTATTGAAACGTGATTTTGGACCACAAATCCCATTAGTTCCAATAAATCGGTAAGAAGATAGAGTTAATCAAGGTAATTCTAATCCTTAATTTGGTTTATGTTGGGCAATAGGAACAATAAAATCGCCACGCTTAGAGATACAACCCCGCCAGGGCATATAACTCAATCTTTGCATTCGTTCATGGAGAACTCTCCATGCTACAGAGGAAAAATTGTCGCTCTAGTCGAACTTGGTTAACATTTGTGCATTTAAGAGGTTCACTACATTGGAAAATAATACCAACCGCACTCATTAGATGTACTAATACTAACCCAATTCAAGCTAGGAAAACTAATCTTCCACTCTATACTGCTACTTTGCTAGCTTCAGCTTCGAGTAAAGGTAAGTATAGCCATGCTTTTTTTTATATGTAGCAACTGTGCAAGAAGGATCCTAGAAATGATTCCATTATATGAATGCTGGACATTATTCTTACTAAAGATAACTCTTAGCCTTATACTGCATTTCAACTTGCGTCGTTTCACTTACTTTCATTACTAATAAATTAGTTCGATAAGTTCAGAGTTGAGCCTTACTAGATTGGTATATTATAGATGACTCTTGTGAATTTTTATACTCCAGTTAGGCTTTTAAAATTTTGTCCTTATCGTGAGAGAGATTAGCTTTTGTGAAAATGTTTGTAGAGTTCTCGCATGTTGTCAAGAAAAGGACAAGAAAAGTATGCAACATAGCATGAATATGTTTACTATTAGGCAATAGTCATCCTGGTCCTAGTGGTTGTAAATTGTGCTAGTCCAGTGCATTAATGTGGATTTGTAGAGATGATTTTTTTAGGTTTGTTTAGGACCAGGTATCAAGTTCTCTTAATTCAGTATAAATGGGATGACCAGAATTCAAGTTTCATCAAATTTTTAATTCAGTATACTTGCGTAAGTAATAATGTGACTAATATTGTTCATTCTTGTTACTGATAGGATTGTGTTGAGGCGATTGACGGAAGTCGTATTAGTGCATCGGTTCCAACTATTATTATTACTTAAGTTTGAGTTCCCATCAGCTCTAATTCCCTATAACAGTAACACATCAATATAGTCAGAATAAGATATTTACAAATTAAAGTACAGAGGTTGAGAAAATCAAACAAACTATAACCATAACAGGAAATCACTTTCATACGTCAACCATTCAACAGTTACAGACTAATATAAAGGATAAGTTGGGGAGAGAGAACTATGCCAAACATTCTCCATAAAAACCTCTGCCCAAACGAATTTTGAAAGGTTTATCCAATAACTTATAAGCGGATATTTTGGTGAGAGACGATGTAAAGCATTTCCCCCTAGTATTTAAATTCACCGGATCAAGTTCCATTAGCTCAATATATATATACCATACCCAAGTTAATAAAGAATCACACATCCGAGTATTTAGAAATGTGCAAACGTAGGTGCCGGGATGACTCATCAACAAGCCGATCAAATGCTAGGTGCAAAGTTGTAGCCCTTCCAATAAAATTTAGAATTCCCCGGGAGCAACTTCAAGACATACATATGTGTGAAGAGATGTTCAAGAAAGGATGCATCTCAAGAAGAAATTCCTTACTAAGAATCAAGATTGGTTCTAATTAAAATCTTCATATCACTAATTATCCCTCTTTCCTATTCGCGCCGCATTGAGAAGCAAATGGTCAAACTGATCGTGATACAAGGAAATCACTTGATAATAGTTACGGTATGCTTGAGAATGTTCTCTTATGATATAAGATTTACTCAAACTAGATTAGAATATCGACGGGATCTTTAGAACTATTGTTAGATCTAAAGACATATTGTGATAATCCATTGTTAATGACCAGCTTTGTGCATGATTGATCACAAGAGATTCAAGTGGTGTTGTGCGGGTTATTGAAGATTAAAGAAGATTCAAGACGAAGAAGATTTCTTATTAGTTTTCATATCTTGTGAATTATGTGCACAAACCTTGATCGTCTAGGATCCAACTAGAGTCGATTTATATTTGATAGATCCGATTGATTAGTTGCGTGAGATCGGCATTCTCAATATTTCTCTTTGAGAATATTTATATTGATTGAGTGTGAATCTATACTTGACTATTTCGGTAGTTAAACTTAGATTGATCTAACCAGACAAAAGAGTTTATTACATTAAACGAAAGAGCCTTCGTCAACAACTCTTATCAAGATTGATTTGAGTGGTTACCAAACAGATTCTTTCTTTGATGTTTGGAATACGATCAAAAGGACTTGCTATTCACGTGCGTGACTTTAGAAGTCGAAGGCGTGGATACCGAGGGAACTAAGTAGTTAGGGTAGTTCGCTTGGACTCAACTATACGAAGTTGGTATTATATTTTGTATAGCGGATTAATTATGAGTACTCAAATCGGACTAGGTCCTGGGGTTTTTCGCATTTGCGATTTCCTCGTTAACAAAATCTTGTTGTGTCTTTTACTTTGATTTTTTAATTATAATTATTTATTATAATAAAGTAAAATACATATTTTTAAAGCACTACTCGGTCGAACTCATGAGGCGTTGTTATCTCAAGATTTTTGTCAAGTCTACTTATAGCTATGTCTCGGATTAGGATAACATGTGTAGTTGAGCTTTAGATTTCACGGCATTCACCAATTGAATAAGAAGATCTACTGGGGAGCTTGGAGGAACTTCATCAACAAAAGGTATATGGAGACTAAAACTTATCTATCACTCAGAAGTTTATTCTATTTTATCTTCTAATGAGACTAAGATTTATAGCTATATAGACTTTTACATTATACATATTTGATATTTTGAGCTGAGTTTATCTCGCTTATTTATTTCTCGAAATATATGTTGGAAGCATTTTTCTTTAACTATGTTCATCATATTCTTGACGAGTTTAGTTGGAAACAATTTATTTGTTGGAAACTTTATTAAGTCAAAAGATGATCATGTGAAAATTACCTTGAACATCTTATATGATTTGTGTGAGACGGTCATTTGATGTTAACTTGGGAAGTTTCGTATTGATCATTCGATCACTTGAAAATTACTTGAAGCTAATGGTATATGTGAGATTACTATTGTCGTCTTCTAAGGATATTTCAATGATTAAAATGAGAGTTTAGAACAATTACACATGTTGGATGCAACACGGTATACATACCTAGTATCCGAACTATTTTGTTATGTTTCAGGTCCGGAACTCTTGCTTGTGTACCTAGTATGCGAACGGATTCACTTGAAAAGGTCTGAAACTCTTGTTTGTGTACCTAGTATGAGAACGAGTTTACCTGAGTTGGGTTCGGGATGGTTGTTCGCGGACCAGGTTTGTGAACGGCTTGACTAGGCCAAGGTCCGGAGCTGTTGTTCGCGTACCTAGTTTGCGAACACAATTTTTAAGTTCTAAAATCGGTTATGTATGATTCTCATACTCATGAACTAAAACATTTATGATTTAAGGAATGCAAATTAACTTTGCAAATTGTTTCTTAATGTTCATGAATTAATTCTTGTATAAAGTATCTTGTGTATGATTACGAATCAATACGATTTTGATTCAATTTTTTCATATATATTTTTATGAGATAGTGAACAATTGAGTAACTCTAATTGAAATACAATTAGATTAATTTGACTATCTTTCATGAATGATATATCATCATATTTGATCTAGAAGTGTTAGATGAATACGGCTAAGACAAAAGTATTCATATGGCTAACTTCGGCTAACTATTATTGAGCCAATTCAATATACACGTTTAGGTATAGTTACTCATATCTAAATATAAGTATATTTCATTTGTGTGTAATAACCTAAAACCATCTAACAAAGGAGATTAATTGATTAACTTCTAAGCAGACTTATCTTGAATCTTAAATTAGGATTTCATCTAACGGTGAATATTGAATGCTTTGTTACTAAGATATATTAGCTTTGATTGTAAGCAACCCCGATTTGAAAGACTATATAAGGGATAACTCTAGCAACTATAAAACCTAATCCCTGTAATTTCCTCGTCCCTAGTTGCAAACTAGAGTCAATTCTTCTTTAACATAGGTTTTTCCAAAACCATTATAAAGTTAACGACATGAAGACTTCATTTGGGATTCGTGAAGCAAGATCCAACTACTTTCTCTCGTGGTTGTGTATTCTCGATCTTACTTGTTCTATCGTATTGAGTTTTATATTCTCTAAGATTTACTCGAGATTTATCTCTCGATAGGTAAGATATAAAAAGTAATCACAACAGTTCTTCGTCTCAGACTCTTGTGGTTCCGCAATAACTTTTTCTGTTAATCGGTTGGGTTATTGTGAGGTGACTAATATTTCAAGGCCACTCTTCAGGAGTATAAGACATGATTCTTAGTTGGTTCCTTTTCACCTTGATTTACCTTGAATAAAGAATAAACATATCTGTACGTGGGAGACAGATTTGTTTATAAGTCTTCGACTTTGGGTCATAGCAACTCTTACTTGTGTGTGATATCATCTAAGGGAATCAAGTGCGCATAATCCGGCGTGGTTTTAGAGGCATAAGGAACGCGACTGTACCTTAACCGGTGTGAGACTTGGTTAGGGCTCAATTACATTCAAGTCCGAAGTTAACTTGTAGTAGGCTAGTGTCTGTAGCGGCTTAATACAGTGTGGTGTTCAAAGCTGGACAAGGTCCCGAGGTTTTTCTGCATTTGCGGTTTCCTTGTTAATAAAATTTCTGGTATATGTGTGTTGATGGTGGTTTTTAAACAAGGGGTAAAATCGTAAAACCCCATGACCTAGTGTTACCCGCAACACATTAACTAAGAGCATTTAACTCAGGTGTAAATAATTAATAGGGGTATTTTTTCAAAATACCAGATTAGGTTTTCGACACGTAACCCTAATTCCAAAACCAAGCCGCACCTATCGCGCACCATGGCAACAATGCCAAACCAAGCCGCATATCGTGAACCATGGCAACAATGCCAAACCAAGCCGCGATGTTTGCGCACCATGGCAACAATGCCAAACCAAGCCGCATCTTCGCGCACCATGGCAACAATGTCAAACCAAGCCGCATGTCGCGCACCATGGCAACAATGCCAAATCAAGCCGCTATGCCATTGGCACATGCCAAATATAGCTGCCCTAGGCTTGCAAGACTTGCAACTAGGTCAACATGGCCGTACGTGCCATTGGCACATACCAACACGTGCATAAGCCATATTTCTAAGCCGCTATGCCTTTGGCCCACGCCAACATAGCGCCTCCTAGGTTTGCCAGACTTGCAACTAGGTCAACATGGCCGCACGTGCCATTGGCACATGCCAACACGTGCCGCAAGCCATATTTCTAAGCCGCTATGCCTTTGGCCCACGCCCAACATAGCGCCCCAGGTTTGCAAGACTTGCAACTAGGTCAACATGGCCGCACGTGCCATTGGCACATGCCAACACGTGCCGCAAGCCATATTTCTAAGCCGCTATGCCTTTGGCCCACGCCCAACATAGCGCCCTAGGTTTGCAAGACTTGCAACTAGGTCAACATGGCCGCATGTGCCATTGGCACATGCCATCACGTGCCGCAAGCCATATTTTCAAGCCGCTATGCCTTTGGCCCACGCCAAACATAGCGCCCTAGGTTTGCAAGACTTGCAACTAGGTCAACATGGCCGCACGTGCCATTGGCACATGCCAACACGTGCCGCAAGCCATATTTCTAAGCCGCTATGCCTTTGGCCCACGCCAAATATGGCGCGCCCAGGCTTGCAAGACTTGCAACTAGGTCAACATGGCCGCACGTGCCATTGGCACATGCCAACACGTGCCGCAAGCCATATTTCTAAGCCGCTATGCCTTTGGCCCACGCCAAATATAGCGCCCTAGGCTTGCAAGACTTGCAACTAGGTCAACATGGCCGCACGTGCCATTGGCACATGCCAACACGTGTCGCACCATACTTCCAAGACGCTATGCCTTTGGCCCACGCCAAACATAGCGCCACTAGGCTTGCAAGACTTGCAACTAGGTCAACATGGCCGCACGAGCCATTGGCACATGCCAAACACACACGCCGGTAGCCTAACTTGCAAAACCGTGCAACCTACCACCAAGGCATTCCGCACATGCCATTGGCACATGCCAAACACACACGCTGGTAGCCTAACTTGCAAACCGTGCAACCTACCACCAAGGCATTCCGCATATGCCATTGGCACATGCCAAACACACACGCTGGTAGCCTAACTTGCAAACCGTACAACCTACCACCAGGGCATTCCGCACATGTCATTGGCACATGCCAAACACACACGCTGGTAGCCTAACTTGCAAACCGTGCAACCTACCACCAAGGCATTCCGCACATGCCAAACACACACGCTGGTAACCTAACTTGCAAACCGTGCAACCTACCACCAAGGCATTCCACACATGCCATTGGCATATGCCACACGCGCCACTAGCAGCGCCACTTGCACTCAAGATGCAACCAACACTCGAGACATCGACACAAACTGGGGGATGCTTCTTTAGGGTTTTGGTTTGGCGGTCACAAAGATGCGCGTACACTACGCTCACATTAAGAAAGCGTGAAAAGGAATAAAGCGGTCAAATAAAGAGGAAATAATGGTGAAAAACGTTTCGCCCATTAAAACATGCGTTACCACCTCCTCCCATTATTTCACCCTTTTACTCTCTTCCTTCATGAGGCCAGGGTACGTTTCAATCTCGACTTGTATAAATAGGTCTTACCTATTTCCACCACACAACAAGTCTCGGTCAGGAGAAAAATACTACACTCTCAAAAAGGCAACTTTGCAAGCTCTCCAAAAGCTTTCATCTCTTGCAAGCTTCCTAAGCTTTCACTTTCTCGATACAAGTCGAGACACTACTCTTCTAGAACTATTCTCGATCTCAACACCTTTCTTTGCTTCCCTCCCAAATCAACCCTTCTCCTCCACTTTGTGACCGTTGCAAGTCCGGAACTACCATTTCTCGGTTTAGGCCGTACTTATGCCAAAGTATTGATCTCTCGAATCTATAAAGTGCTCACGTGCAGCATATTTGTTTAGGGTTTGAACCAGCTTCTTACTCACCTACCGAATTTACCGAAATCGGCTGAAACGATTTTCACCCATAAACAATCAATTGGCGACCACATCGTGAGGATTGATCTATCGCTACAATGTCGATCACTGATCTCGTTTCTTCACCCGATGTCAAGATGGTAGGGGAAGGCGACTGATCCGACTCAACTACCAGATCGACCTTGCCACTAACAAAAACTACACGAGAAAACCGGGGACTCGTTGAAGATGCCACCAGCGATTGGGACTTGTGACTCACCCGACTCAACTACCCAGACGACCTGTTACTTAGTTATAAAAACTACACAAGAAACTGGGACTTGCCAAGATGCTACCACTCGATCCGACTTCAACTACCGATCGACCTTGCTACTGGGCCAAAACTACACGAGAAAACCGGGGACTCGCCAAGATGCTATCAACGATTGGGGAATTGTCGACGATGCTACCAAAGAAAGCCGCCTTTTACATGGAGAGGGGCGTGTTCACAAAAACCTATGAAGTGAGTAAATTTAGATCACAAGCATTACATACGATCTGCTTTTAGGCTCTTAGTAAAACCGTCATACTACCGAGTATTGTGCCTATTGCTAGCACACACTTTCATAAAAGCAATATTCCTTTCCCAAAACATAATCGAGTCATTTTATCAAAACCATTCATCCCGTAAATAATCCAATATCCTCAAAAGCTAACATTTATCTATCAACCCAAGAAATCTAGGAAGACAAAAACCATAAAACCAGCGCTTTGTTTGCATTTCAAAAAAAAATTCACCTACCCGTACATACCTACTTTGCACAATAACAATTACCCTGTCACTATTAGCGTACGTTACTACAAAGATATTTGAAGAATTATTTATGATGAAGTATTTCCACAAGTTTATGAAAGGCATACCTATGGCTACGGTTTACACCAAGACAAGAAAACAATAAAACAAATTGAAAGAGAAACGTCCGAGTACATAGTTGGGATATGCTTGCCCACTTTGTCACTACCGCGCTACCGCTAACACCATGACGTGATAACAAAGATACGAGGTAAAAAGGGGAGCCAACCCATTTCATAAGCATAACACTTTTTGAATTTGAATAAGGAAAGGATTTCCCTTGAGCTACGTATGGGAAGAGGCAACCGGGCCCGCAGAACAAGTCCAAGCCACACCAAGTCGGCGCCCATTCCAAGACGATCCATCCAAATACTACCGAGACGCTGTTTCCGGATGCGCTTACCGACGCTTGCAGCACGCGCATGCCAGCGTTGCCGGCGCGCTTCCGTAAGCGCTTGCCGACGTGCTTGCCGCAGAGGCGCGCTTGCCGCACACATGCGCCACGCGCATGCCAGCCTCCCAGACCACACTCATCTTTAACAGTTCGCATCCTTCAGCGCTAACATCTTGCGCCCTTCAAAGACCATCCCATCGCCCTTCGAAACAACGCCATGGCTCCAGACTTCGTGATCAAAACCGTGTCATCTCTCGCACGATACACTTACGATCACCGGACTGCAGCCACTTCCGCCACCCCAACGGTTCTTCAAGCATGGCAGCTCCAACCGTCACCAGAGACGCTACTCCACCATCAGGGCAAGATACTGGAAGATCCGGAAGAAGCCGACCTCCTTGTAGCGCTGTTGATTTGATGAAAGACAAAAGATACTTGACAGACGCGCGTTTATAGATGAAGAGGCTCGCGTTGCTCTTGAGCGACCAAGATAAGGGGATAAGCAATCCAATTTCGTCACATGTGAAGATCAGCAAAGGCTTCTCCAAAATTGAAAGCAAGTGGAATCAACAACTCTCCTGAGTTCACGGAGACCCTTCCCTCGTCAAGACCCGCACAATGGGAACTTCGCCCACAAAGTCGTACGATGCTCTATGATGAAACAAGTTTAGTGTGAGATTCTATGTTTCTCCAAGGCGTAGGCCAAGACATATTTGCACCCCTCAACCGCACTATATCGGGAAAGCAAAGCGTTTCCATCCAGGGAAGCCGTTCCCAAACCCCAACCTCTCATAGGAAGCACGATCGATAGATGGACCGGGGACTCCTAACCTCTCTCTCTTGAGGGATGTCGAGTTTGACAGAACGTGACGCGGTCTCCGACTTCAAAATGGTAACCGTCAAGGCTCGAGAGTTGCAAGACGTTGTTTCAACGTTCTCTCCGTCAGTAGCTCCGCATCAACGTTCTCTCCAAAAGTAGCTACACATCAACGTTCTCTCCGTAAGTAGCTACACATCAACGTTCTCCGCAGCGACTTCGCATCAACGTTCGCTTCAACACCACTCCTTCCCCGCAAAGGGTCATGCCGCCACACTCCCGGCCCAGAGCTCCACCGCAGAGCAATTACTACAAGGATGGAAACACGTAAACCATACTTGAGGACTAAGATATACATGGGATCCCTTCACCGTCAAAGCTACGAAAACAGTCCACCAAAAATCCGTACCCACAACAAGGTCCTCTACTCTTCAAGGGTGCAGCGGAAGAACATCATCACCTCTCTCGTATAGAAGACGCCTTCAACACTTTACGAGGCCGCGGAGGATCCCGAGCCCGCACTATCGAGAATATGTCATCATGTAATTTCGAGCATCCCAGTGTCACATCCAAGAGTACGATAGTTTATATCAAATCCCGGAGGAGAGGGGGATTCAAGGCGATATAATGAAAGTAGGTCATGCATGGAGACTACCAACGTAAGATGCTTTCACTCCCCTCAACCAGGCTATTACCGATTTCAACATCACCACTATCGAGGTTTTACGAGCCACGGTAATTTCTCAACATGAATCCGTACATGTGCACCTAAAACTCCATAAGCACGCCAGAAGGTTACATTCACGTGTTCATACATTCCATCATATCAAACCGAAGTATGACCAGGGACTTCTCGCTGCATCCCATTTCGTAAGATAGATCCCTAAATCAGCGTCCTCCAAGTCTGCAGCAGTCAACAAGAACGGATTCGAAGGAAGGGGAACGACTAGGTCATCCTCGTCGATAACACTGACGCATGCTCCAACAGATATCTCTGCACAAAAGGGAAATTTTCCATTTATACAACAAGCGGCAAAAAGTGTACGATGACAGTCCGCCAAAGAAGAAGAAAACATATCGGTATGATTTTCTTAACCCGAATAACCTTTGTTGGGATGCTCATGCAAGAGTCAGACCTCGCGCCTTCATCTGGAGAACCTGGCTGGTTAGGAGATAATTCATCTCTGTGCGACATGACAAAGAAAGAAACTCGACAAGAAGAACCCTTTTCTCAAACGAGAGACGATGCAATTATTTTTGGGTATAAATACTAATCTTAAAAAAAAGGGAAAGGAAGCAATCGTGGACATAACGCCCGCATTTTAGCATGAATAATGCCCTAATTGAAGCCGCACGTGAAGGAAAGCAAGATAAGGAAACTTTGCTATCTCAAGAAACTCCCTCCTTGTTTACATCGGTCCACGCCAACAAGCACGCACAGCCTTCCACACCTTGCGCTCTGGCCCCACCAAACAGCACACTCTGTTTCCCAACTCACGCCAACTTCCCAACGTCGCCCAAGTTGCACCGGCCCCACCAATTGCGCCGACTTCCCAATGGTCGCCCAAGTCACGCCTGCAAGCACGCACAGCTTCCACACCTAGCGCCTGGTCCCACCAGCCTAGCACACTCGCTTCCCAACTCACGCCAACTTCCCAACGCCGCCCAAGTTGCACCGCCCCACCAATTGCGTCGAATTCCCAATGGTCGCCCAAGTCACTCCCGCAAGCACGCACAACCTTCCACACCTTGCGCTTCTGGTCCCACCCGCCTAGCACACTCCGGTTCCCAACTCACGCCAACTTCCCAACGTCGCCCAAGCTGGCCCACCAATTATGCCAACCTCCCGATTTGTGCAAAACTCCCGCAGGCAAGGATTCCAAATCCTATTTATAAAAGGTCGACAAGCCCCTCAATTCTCTTTACTATTGTCATGATAGTCCTGTCACCATCTTATGCTTACCTCGCAACAAAGCCCCCCGTTCCGAGCTGCAGGGACTTAATGTTGATGGTGGTTTTTAAACAAGGGGTAAAATCGAAAACCCCATGACCTAGTGTTACCGCAACACATTAACTAAGAGCATTTAACTCAAAATAATTAATAGGGTATTTTTTCAAAATACCCATTAGGGTTTTCGACACGTAACCCTAATTCCAAAACCAAGCCGCACCTCACCATGGCAACAATGCCAAACCAAGCCGCATGCTACGCACCATGGCAACAAGGCCAAACCAAGCCGCATACTGCGCACCATGGCAACAATGCCAAATCAAGCCGCTATGCCATTGGCACATGCCAAATATAGCGCCCTAGGCTTGCAAGACTTGCAACTAGGTTAACATGGCCGTACGTGCCATTGGCACATGCCAACACGTGCCGCAAGCCATATTTCTAAGCCGCTATGCCTTTGGCCCACGCCCAACATAGCGCCCTAGGTTTGCAAGACTTGCAACTAGGTCAACATGGCCGCACGTGCCATTGGCACATGCCAACACATGCCGCAAGCCATATTTCTAAGTCGCTATGCCTTGGCCCACGCCCAACATAGCGCCCTAGGTTTGCAAGACTTGCAACTAGGTCAACATGGCCGCACGTGCCATTGGCACATGCCAACACGTGTCGCAAGCCATATTTCCAAGCCGCTATGCC
Source organism: Papaver armeniacum (assembly GCA_023531295.1). Classification (NCBI taxonomy): domain Eukaryota; kingdom Viridiplantae; phylum Streptophyta; class Magnoliopsida; order Ranunculales; family Papaveraceae; genus Papaver; species Papaver armeniacum. Next base: position 3,460 of record JAJJWW010016498.1, on the reverse strand, counting down.
TTTGGCCCACACCCAACATAGCGCCTAGGTTTGCAAGACTTGCAACTAGGTCAACATGGTCGCACGTGCCATTGGCACATGCCAACACGTGCCGCAAGCCATATTTCCAAGCCGCTATGCCTTTGGCCCACGCCCAACATAGCGCCCTAGGTTTGCAAGACTTGCAACTAGGTCAACATGGCCGCACGTGCCATTGGCACATGCCAACACGTGCCGCAAAGCCATATTTCTAAGCCGCTATGCCTTTGGCCCACGCCCAACATGGCGCCCTAGGTTTGCAAGACTTGCAACTAGGTCAATGATAGGTGTAGAATACACCGTATTTAATATCTAGTATTTATGCTTTCTTTCTTTGTAGTTTTCTTGTAAATTATGTATCTTATGTGTGCTTTTGAGTTTATTAGGTGCAATGGAGTCATTTGGAGCAAAAAGACCAATTGGAACTCATTCAAATACAAGATTTCTACTTTTCATTGTGTAGAGGACGAGAAGACGAAGGCAATGGAGAAAGAACGGAGTCATTCAGAGCTCAGTATGAAGAAGGTTATGGGCGTAAAGAACTCTAAGACTAAAAGGGCTCACCGGTCATTTTTAAGGGCAGTGCTATTGGGATCCCCTCGTTTGTTAAGGGGCATCCAGTTTGTTAAGGGATTGCCATTTTCAAAGGAACTGCTAAAGGAAGTATGTCATTTACTGAGGGGAAGTTCAAATTCAAATAGTGTTAAGGGCACTTTGGACATTCAAATTAGGTGTCGCCACCATCATCTTCTTTCCGTCAACAGAACATGATGAGTTTTCCCAAAATCTCATGTTCCGTACTCAAAGGCGTAGTTAATGGTGGTGATTGAGCTAGAGTATGGACCAGTGGGTTTCAATGAGGCTGTTTTCGATGATGGTAATGAAGCTCAGCTCAAAGTGAAAGAACACAGTTGTGTTGAGAAGACATAGTTTGAGCTCGAGGGAATAAATGGTAGTTGTTACCGCCATTCAGACGATGAGATGGTCAGTGCAGCTATCGGAGAAGTCAACGAGAGAGAGGCGGTGAAGCACAGAACGGAGCAGTCAGAGATGGAGTTGAGCCGTAGTTTGTTGGCAAATGATGGTGATGAGCAAAGTGATCAATGGAAGGTTGTTGCTCGAGTTGGGGTTTTGTTGCTTAACTCGAGCTTGGCAAAAGGAATGTAATATCTACGAGGATCAACAGAGATGGAGGACGCCGTGGTGTGTACTAGACAGGAAGAGTTCGAGAAAGGTTGCATGGCTTTGATGATTCTCACGATGGAGATCGTGGATCGAGACAAGGAGGTTGGATGCCGCCATTGCTTGGAAGTGGTGCTCGACGCCAGGAGTTTTCCCGCAGCTAATGGAAACTCTGGCCTAGTTGTGGTTTACTAACAAAAGTAACTGAGCTGCATAGCTTGGTCTTAGTATAACAGGTTTTTGGACAAGGTGGAAGACGAGGGAGAGCTGGAGTTTGGGTTACTGCCAGCGATTAATGAAAGATGACCGCAGAGAGTTGTTGGGCACCATCGATAGTTAGTGAAGGCGTGATGACGAGCGTGGGTCGTTGTTGATGGAGTTAGAGCTAAGGGAGATGATAGCAATGGTTCAGTGATGATCGGGATTAATGACAGAGAGCTGGTGGTCAGTGGTGACGTGTTTTGGATGGAAGACGGTATTGCTATGGTGGTTAAGGAGATGGAGAGCTCGACAGTGATGTTGCTATGCTCGGGTAGGATTCAGGGACGGAGTTTGACAGGGAATGGAGAACAGGATGGTGGAGTTTAGTTGTAACTTGCACAACATGGAGCAGTTGAGAAGAATGCTGTTTCCATTGACTGACTTCGGTGACAGAGCTTGGTAAGGAAGGTTCTGGCACGAATGGAAGGAGATCGTGTTTGAGATTGGCAGAAGAAACAGCGTTGGAGTTCGATGGCAGCGATGGGGTTATCGATTGCTGCTGACGGAAGTTCATATAGAAGCTCCGAGAAGAAGTCACAGGAAGTTCGAGCTGGTGATGGCTGTAGTATTTTTCACGGTAGGGAAGACTTAAGGGTATATTGTCAGTTCTATGGAACTGACAGTTGAATGAATCTAGGTGGGCTGGACATTTACCACCTACTTGGGCCTGTAAGCTGATTGCAACCACTTCTCATGAGCAGAGCTTGGACGTGAGTTCCTACTGGAGTTTAGATGATATTTGGCAAGAGTTTGGAAGCCCTCTGGCACGGGAAGTGATGCACGAGACACAATTCCTAAGGAGATGCTCTTTCCTATTTTTGCTAGGTTTCCTAGTTTCTTCAAGAGGAGGTTATAAAACTCTATATATAGAGAAGCCTAGGCACAATTTGGGATATCTTTTATTATTCTTTTTGGCCTCTACTTTGTTTTCTAGGGTTTAGAACCATGAAGTCTTTTCTCTTTCTTCTTGTTATGAACTCAATGAATATGAGCTAGAGTTTTATTATTGGTTATGGAATAAGTTGGATTTCCAAATATGGGTTTTAATTCAATAAATTAGTTTTCTCTCATATTATCGTTTATGATTCACCATGAATATTGTTACATGATTTGAATGCTTGTTAGTCGAGTCGCGAGTCGATTGAGTTTGCTTCCATCTCTATTGCTAGATTAGGGTTATTATACGCAAAAGTGATAATTCCGGATTGCAAGTAGCATAAATATGATTATAGTTTGTAGTGATATATTCTTATGATCATATGTGAGTCATAACCTTTGTTAAATCGGATTAGTGTGCTTTCCACGTTCGATTGCTTTGATTGGCCTGATTTCATAGAACTTAATGCATCTAGGGAATTAAACTTGATTAGTGCTTTTACACGTTAGGTTGTTCCTTTAGGTAGAATTCATATTCGCATCTTTTAATGTGTTTGTTGATGGCATGAGGAGATTTGCGGGATATACTTGCGATCAAGGTATTCTAGGGCCTTTGATAAAAGTTGAGATTAAAATATCAATTCTAGTTATTGTGTTGAAAACATGTTTGTGATTGAAGACGAAATCCATGACCAATATCTTCTTATCCTTGATTTGATTTGTTTGCTTTGCTTTATGTGTTTTTATTTAGTTTATTATATAAAATCACAAAACTACCGGTGTTATTTATAGTGGAACCGAAACAATTTGACAACCTAGACCTCTCTGTGGGATCGATCCTTTCTTGCCCTTGCTATATTTATATTTTGAGTAGTAAGAAAGTGTAATTATATTTGTGTCGGCTGACAACCGGTCAAATCAACATGGCCGCACGTGCCATTGGCACATGCCAACACGTGCCATTGGCACATGCCAACACGTGCGCAAGCCATATTTCTAAGCCGCTATGCCTTTGGCCCACGCCCAACATAGCGCCCTAGGTTGCAAGACTTGCAACTAGGTCAACATGGCCGCATGTGCCATTGGCACATGCCAACACGTGCCGCAAGCCATATTTTCAAGC
>JAJJWW010016497.1:0-13896 GCA_023531295.1 Papaver armeniacum | reverse complement strand
GTTGGATAGTGACAACTAATCGAACGATGAAACCAAACCTTGCTTGAGTTTCGCCATCGATCGATGGAGGAGAATGGTCATTAAAATTGAGTTCTAACGTAATTAAGAGATGGACCCGATGCTTGCCAAGGTTGAGAGGCATATCCAGCTGAGAAGACAAGAAACATGAAGAAAGTGGTCCGTTTTGGTGTTGTATTCCAGCTCGAAGCAGAGATGAAGATCAAGTGCGCCTCAATTATGAATGATTAATGATTATAAATGAATGGGTTTGCCGCTTGTGTCACAATCAGAAATTGAATTGCAGTGAAGGAGATGGATTGCCTTTTGAATCACCAAGAAGCTCAAATCGCGCTCATAGCTTTCTGACACAAGATAATCCTGACAATATTTGAACCACTACCAAGCCGAGCTACCAAAGCTAGCCATGGATTTGAATTTGAGGGTCGTATGGGGCTTTGAAGCTAGCGGGGAATCGAGAGATGCGCTGTTACCAGCCATGGGTTCCATCTTTGCGTGAGTTTGTCCGAGAGTACTTGGGTGAGAATCGATAAAGGAATTGGCTAGGAGTTTGGGGTCGATTATGAGTTGATTCGGTAAATATCTTGCCGTGAAGACAGACCACCAAGTGATGCGATTTCCGTTGAGTTCGGGTGTTGAATGGTTGAGATTTGAATGCGTTCTAGAGTTTATATTGAATTAGGAAAGTGGAGATTAAGGTGGCCTCGAAATGAGATAGAAATTGCAAATGATCTTTGTTGTTATACATTGAAGTTGTGAGATGTATTAGCTAGAAGCTGTTGTTATGTTAGAATGTTTGCGACTCGATGATTGAACGAAAGTTAACAAGATGAACAAGGTGAATCGCGGTTCGAGCAAGAGCGGTAGAAAAGAAATCGAAGCCCGAAGCAAGAGATGATGGCGGTGGAGTTGTTACTCAGGTGATGCAATGGCTAGGATTACGAGGTTATAATGATTGACGTTGGTTGATCGAGCTGAGATGAAGCATTGTAGACATTTGAGCATTACAGAAAGGGCTTGGAGCTGTTAACTAAGAAATACATGGTGTGCTTACCTGTGTTTGAATGGAGTTGCGAGGAAATGAGCACGGCAGGTGACAGAAGCTGCAGTTCATACTTCATACTGGAGAAGTTGTTGCTGCTGAATTTTGTGGATGTTTTAGGAGTTGAACGTGCTTGAGTAAAGAATGGAAGAGGGATGTGTTGCTGCTGCTGCCATTAGGTTCTTATGTATCGATGGGGATTTAGTGCAATTCGGGCGGTGGGTGAGACACCACGGCTCTGCTTGGCCTATGCCGCATTAGCCATGGCTCATGCTATGTATGAGATTGTGTCTTTGTTGATGGCCGGAACCCGAAGTTGCCGGGAAATGTAGTGATGTTGCTGTCCTTGGCCGGTGATGCCATTGCGGTGCAGTCGTGGTGCTTGCTGTGGCGTATTTCGGGTGAGGGTGCTTGCAATCGAGAGGACAATGTGGTCAAGATGGTTGACTCGGAGGAGGAGCAAGGCGGTAAGGCGGCCTCGTACACGGGGATGGAGGTTAGCGGGGAGCTGCATTGTTGGTCTTGTGGTGATGAACGGGAGATATGGGTTGAGGTTTAATAGATGATGGAGTTTGAATCTGTGATGCAAACTTGTGTTTGATGCTTCGAGGTTAGGTGCAAATTGGAAGTCATGGAAGAATTGCGGTGAATCAAACTTGATCTTGAGCGAGCTAGAATGGCGAAAGCCGGTGAGCATAGTTCCGTAGCCGATTTAACTTGAAGCATGAATCGCAATATTTGATGTGAATCACGAGGGGGTATGGAGTCGGATACAAGAGTTGGTCACGGACAAATGAGAGCTATAGGTCACGCTTTTGGGTGCGTTTTAGCAAGATAAGAAATTGGGTTAGTTGGTTTTTGTGAATGTTTGAACTGAGAGAAGCAAAGTTGAGCTCTCGAAGTGTAGAACTGCCTGGTGACAAAGTGTCGATGACAAAGGCGGCCTGAGATGCTTTTTGACGCTCGGATTCCGGCAAAATTCCGGTCGGAACCCAGTTTCAGTGCATCACATGGGCATATTTACTACCGGGTTTCTCTTATGTGGGCTTAGTGGATATATTGGGCTTGGACTACAATGGATTTGACCTAGTTTTGGAAGGAGAAAAGGGCTGCAAAGGGAAATTTCTACAACTTTAATATCACGTATTCTTCTTGGAGTTTTGCGAGAAATGAGCTAGGGGTTTGCTTTCATTTAATATTTACATCTCTTACTTTATTTTCGATTATTATTTGATGAAGAACTCAATATTATGAATAACTAAAACTCTTCTTGATTAAAGGCTATTTGAAGCCCGAAATATGAATCTATAATTGATGAAATAACTTGTTCTCTTGCATTTATTTATGTTATTGATTGATTTCTACCATGCTATTATTCTTTATGGATTATTTGTTGATTGTTTAAGTTCGAAATTAAATAGTTTATTCATAATCCTATTGCTAGTTTAGATTTTCTTCGACCGAACTTTGTCTAGAGAAGATAAACGCAAGTAGCAATATATAGGTATTGATGATGGGACTTTGTTGAGTACTTATATGTAGAAATCAACACTAGTAGGTGATTCATGCTTTTGAGTTCATCACTAGGAGCAGCCTTTTCTCTCAGAACTTAGAGCATTTGTTTAAGTCAAACCTAGTAAGCGTACCTCTAGGAAACTTGGCAAGTAGGAACCGGAAGTCGAGCGCTTCCGTATCCGGTGAGCTAGGAGATAACGAATAGTTGAGCGCATTTCAATTATTCCGTGGTTGTTAGTAACATGATAATGGGAAGAACATAGCTATCTATCAATTTGGTTTGTATTCCGTGGTCTAGATGAACCTTTAATCAATTACTTCTCATATTTGAATCGTTTTACAATTTTAAAGATTTACAACAAAATCATCTTTGCTAAGAGTATTTGCATAACAACTTGAACTTCATACCTCCCTTGGGACGATCCTACTTACATTATACTACTTGCTAGTTAAAGAGAAGTAGAGAAATTTATTTTTATAGATTGACACCTCGTCAATTACATATCATGGATGATACCTTTCCATTGTTCCCGCAAGGGCTAATGTATGGAAAGGTTATAAGTAGAAGAAGATTCATTTTCAGCCAAAGTAAGAGCACTTTGGCATTGTATGCACACACACACTACATGATAAAATGCTTCATCCTAGAAATGATCCAGAAGATAATTTTAAAACCTAATTGTCCTTGAACATGTCTTATTGATGAGTGCCAAATATTGCATATTTATACATCTATTTATTGGCATTTTACTCATCTTTTGCGCATAGAAATCGAGATATCCCCCGCATTCTGTGTTTTCTTTGTTTTTCAGAATAAATATTTTGTATTAATTAATTTTTGTGTTTTAGGTAGTAAATAAAGCTCGGAAAAACTGGAGAGCCAAGAGAGCGAAGAATTGGAGTCAAACATCTATGGAGCGGATAACCAAAACCCGCGCGCAAATCAGTGGCAACTCAACAAGGAAGACTTGGGCTGTGAGCTACCCACGACCCGATCCGGGCCCGCCACTCGAGCCCCGTCAAGATCTCGCCTGGCTACATCCAAATCTGGCCGCTCCATCGCTTACATCTATCTCTCGATGATCCCGCATACCACCTCGTGATCACACCGAGACCGCTACCATTCTCGTCCGTTCGGATCTTCCCGGCAAATCCTACGCTCGGGCCGAGGCACTCCCATCAAACCTCCGATGCACTCCGCACTCAGCCGAAGCACCCATACCCCTATACCCTAGCTCGACCATCTCATCTCTCTTTCCATTTCTCTTTCTTCTCCACCCGATCTCTCGCAAAAACCATCCCTATCCTCTCCGACCAAACCTGCGCAGCCGCCTCGCACCTTCTTCTCCATACCTCGACACTTTGAAACAACCACACCACCTCCTACTCTACCTCTCTAGGTCTAGGTTTTCTCTCATTTAGCTTCTCAAACCCTAAAGCTAATTTAGAGAAAAACTAGAACTAGGGTTAACCAAACAACCACGCATGGAGTGTTCCGAGATGAAGTGAAAAGAGAAGGCGATTCGAATGTGCCGAGCGACGTGGGTGAGAGGTTTTTTCATTATTTTTACATTTTTGAAATATTTTAGGTTTGGAGAATTGCATGTATAAATAGAAGGAGGTTTGTGAAAGAGACTTACGCTGGATTAGCCGGGCGGTCAATAGATTTAATTTCGTTATTTTTGTGTTTAATTTAGTGTGAGGGTTTGGATGAAACCACACTTCACGGTGTGTTTAAACTCGCTGAAATGTTCTTGTATGCTTAATATTAGATAACTTCAATTCAATCACTTCAACTCTTTTCTTTTTCTCACAAAGGCATACAAAGCCATGGATGACCGTAGTTAGGTTAACACCGGTAATGAGAGTGATTCAGCTCTTGTTTCAATTATTAAATGCTAATTCCTTTGATTAGTTATACTTGATTAGATAACTAATGCTTTCGGTTAGTACCCTTAGCTGGTATTTGAGTTTTACATGGTGAAACCCCTTAGTTAAGCGGCAGACCGATAATGACACACGCCCTTAGCTACTATAGGAACAAGACACTTAACTTAGTTGAAAGCACATACTAGAATTTAGGGTGGGAATTGAGAACCCAAACATACCTTTGTCTCTCGTTTATACCTTAGTTTAGGATCACAGCCAAAAACACCGATTGGCACAAAAATATCTATGTTACCATCTGTTCCCCGGAATTCGGAAGAAGAAGCCTTCCAGATCAATATCGAGCACCACAAGTCCTCGCGACTCTCCGATAGACGCTGCACTTGCGGATTATAACATGTGTAGGTCATAAATTTAAACACCTTTAGAGGCCTACCAAGTTTTTGGCGCTCGTTGTCGGGGACTTGGCGTGTGCCTTGTTTGATCTTTGCCTTGCTTCACCGAATGTACATCCCCTCGTATATACTTGCATCATTGTCTTTCAATATTCCCTGTATATATGTGTCTTATTTCCATGATATTTCATATGTAACTTAGCATTGTAACATTATTAGCCTGCATTGTAATTCTTCCCTGTACATTTCCACCCTGCATTATCAGCTCATGATTTGGTTGTTAGTCTAGTTCTTCCTTATTTAGTGTGCGTCATCTTGTAGCTTAAGTTACGCATCTGTAAAATTTTCGTCTTTTATAGTTTAATTACTTGCATTATTACCCATGCTCCATCTAAATTAGAGTAACTTAATAGTGTAACTTAGCTCATTAGATCATTGCATTGGGTTAGTCCCTCCATTTACTCGCATCATTGCCCTGCATAAACTCTCCAATCAGCCCTGTGCATCAATTGAAGTTGCAAGTTGTGAGCTGGGTTAGTTGTAGTCACAAAAACATTGGCTTGAGCTGAGCCACCCAACTGTAATTCTGTTTCCCTTTGTCAAGCCCTGAACTGTTGTAAGCCACGGCTTAGAAACCCAAGTTGTAGGCCACAGCCTAAACCTGCCCCGCCACTGTGTCTTTGTGCCCATTGATCTTCGTAAGTCCTGCTAAACAAGTCTTTGGTTGAGCACAATTTGCGTTGTCTTGTGCTAAGCCGCAAGAAGTCAGGCATATTCTCAGGCTTTGCCAATCTGCCCTGTGCTCTATGCTGTGGCTGAGAATAAGAACCTGCAACTACTTCTGCCTTAACATTAGTACTTTGTTGCTTTAACTGAAAAAAAATTGGGAACTAAGAATTGTTTGTTGAAACAACAGGTGCTTGCCAAAGGGAGAAAGACGAGGCTAGGCGCGGGACTTGGAGGTTAGATCCTGTATGCCACTAAACCTCCTGTGCGTGTGTCTTCTGCTGCGTGAGCAGCGATGCCTTCCCATCGACACTTTGCAAAGGCCCTGAGTGAGGTAAGTATGATTAAACTTCCCCGTGAGCCATCACCGTGTAAGCATGATTAAACCCCGAGATTACCCAGTATTGCTCCACCCTCGTTACGCAGCACCTTGCAATGCTCGAGCCAACTCGGCCCTCTGAAGGAGTGAGTTGAGCCGTGGCCGAGCTGCGGTTATGCTCTAACTCTCCAGCCCCTGAAGCTGCGAGTTGAGCCATTGTTTATCCTGTCTTTGTCAAGCATTAGGTCAGCAAGCACTAAGTCATTTGTCTTTGCCAATGTCGAATGGTGTGAGGTTGTGCTGCTGGAGCACTACTAGACCGAGCATCTTTGGCTTGTTCTTCCGTAAAACTGTGCATTCTCCAAAACATCTACGTGGTTGAGCTCTTGGCGGCCGACCTCGAAGCAACCAAAGAAACAAAAAAAAAGTGCAAACCCGAGGTTGGTAATTGCATATTGTAATCCTTGTCTTTGTGAACCATGTTATGCATGATGCCCTCAGTAAATTGCATACACGATTGTAAGCCATTGCGACGCATGCTAAAACCTTGAATGATTGAATGATTGATAGTATGTATGCTTGTTGAATGACCCGAGAATACCACGAGCATGTTGTAACAAGTATCCTTGTGAAAGTGCATCCAGTGAAACTCCCCGAGCATAACCTAAGCATGTTGCTAAGCCATCAGCCACCGTCACTTGCTAAATTCACCAGGCCTCTTAACAAATGCCCCGTGATAGTAAAACCCCCACAACCGATCCATGCTCATGCCTCTGTGATAACCTCATGCCTAATGCTAAGCATGATAATTTGAGCCTTACAAGCCCCCGCACCTTGAGGCGCAAACCACAGCTCACCCAAGAGTATTGCTCTACTCTGTTAACTTGCTAGCCTATGACTACAAGTTTGAGCAAACCACCGAGCTTGGCTGAACTCACAAGTTACAGTAACCATCTGTGCATACATCTCAACCCTTTGGTCATAACTAGTGACTTGTGTGCACTGAACTACCCTGAAGCTGTTGAGCCTCAGCTGCACTGACACTGAAGCCACATAAACTGGTGCACATAACCCAAAGTCCGATCACTTTAAACCTGCATATACTGTACTGTGGCTGTGCCATTCACATAAGCCTTAGTTTGTGGTTGTCTGTGATGTGAGCACTTGAATCCAAGTTAGCCGAACATAACCCAATTTCATGCATGCTCAGCCTTGAATCTAAATGAATGCATATAAGTGTGAGCATTGAACCCCTTCTCGACATTTGCATGCTTGTATGACAACCTGCAGTCGCCTTAGCCGATTGCAGCCCTTAGGCTCCATGTGCTTGTGACCTTATGCATGCTTAACATTGTGCTAAACCCACATGCTGTGAGTGTTATATTTGCTGTTACCACAACCTGGGCTGATCACAACCTGCACTTTCAACTGAGCCCACATAACCCACCTTCTTTGGCTGTTCAAACATAACCAAGGCTTGTAAATATCTAAACTGGCTTGCATACAAATTGGCCTTGCACACAAGCCTGGGGCCGTGAAATCAACTCAGGCCGTGCATTTGCACAAACACCGAGCCCACATCTCGTTGGTCCGGACAACCAAACTGAGTCCAACTCGACCTAACCTGGGCCAATAACCAATCAAAGCCCACAACCTAAGCTAAACTAAATCAGACTGGTCAGCACAAGACTAAACCCACATCAACCCAACTTCCGGCTGTACATTTCTCAATCAAAGTCAATGGTCAGAAAACCAACTGGCCATTTAATCATAATAACACCTTCAGCTAACTCAACTCTAGGGCTTTGTACAAACCACTTGGGCTGCAACCACAACAACCTGGGCCTCCCAAATAAACCAAACTTTCCCAACAAAACCAAATGAATCCCATTGAAACCAAATCCAAATGGGTCAAACAAACCAAAAACCCAATAAACCAAATTCCCACATAAACCAAAGCCCATTTTCATGTGATATTTGTTAATGTTTGTACATATTTTCTATTGGGTTGACCCTCAACTCTTAGACTATTAGTAAATTTTTGTAGGACTTGTTAATTTTTTCTTTCTTGAATCGGTTGAGTCTTCTTGTGCATTTTTTTGTGCTAATCCGATATAATCACCACCGAGAATGTTGGATTTTGCCTTGATTAATGAAGCTAAACCTTGCTCCCGCCGACATCCTAATCTCTTCCCTTTTCTATTATCGCATAGTTCTCTCGGTATGTGACTTGTTAAATTTTTCCTATCTCGTGACACATTGAGGACAATGTTTGATTTAGGTTTGGGGGTGCATTTGCATTTAGAGTTTTTAGTTTTTATTTTGCATTTAGAGTTTTTAGTCTTTTATTTTACCTTTTATTTTCAAAAAAAAAAAAAAAAAAAAAAAAAAAAAAAATTCAAAAAATATTTTTGTAAAAACCTCCAACTTTAGAGATTTTAGAGTCACTAGCATGCTTTTAGCTATGTTTACATAGAGATTCTGACCGAAATAACAAAACTTGGAAGTGCCGAAAACGCTTGTCGGGTTCCTTAGTTGATTAGAGCGTTAAAGTTGGATTTAACCATACCTGAGGGCGAATTAGGTGCTGTTTAGATATTCTGTAGTAGAATTGTGATCACCCATAGTGGAGACTACCCAATTTACATCAAGTGAGGCACCAACCTTCATTTTTGCAACTTTCTAAAAAAGTCGTTAGAGTGTGTGTCACCATACGTAAATTCGGGTAGAATGGTGAGCTACCCAATCCGCACCATTTTCAAGACTACTTTTGATCTCTTGAGTGCTAGTTTTTGTCAATCATGAGGGTGACGTCTAAAGAAGAAAACTACTTCTAAATACCGATTTGCTTAGCATCATTCTCTCTCTCAATCAGCAAGACCCATAGAAACACATCATCGTCAGCAAACGGAGCAGAATAAGAATATTGAAAGAAAAATTGATATAGTCCAAGGTTTATGTGCAACAAAGAAAAAGAAAAGAAAATAGGATGAGAATTAATAAAATTTATAAAATCAAGACAATACAAGTTGTGGAAAAATTGAGTGATAAAGTCCTTTGTCCATGGAGTTAGTTGTTTCATTATTTGTATTTGTATTTTTATTTTCACTTAAAAAAAAAAAAAAAAAAAAAAAAAAAAAAAAAAAAAATCAAAAAAAAAAAAAATATTTTAGTTTATTTTCTTATTTTTGCTACCACCATGGTAAAGAAGAGTTTAAAAAGAAAAATCCAAACAACAAGGAATTTGAGAGAAAAGTTAAAAATTGAAGTTTTGTGAAGATTGAAGATCAACATTTGAAGACCGAAGACCGAAGATTGAAGACGTTTCTATGGTTTCTTACAGAGAGTGATATTAATTGCCGATCGGGTGAGAAGTGAGTGAGTACTCCCACCCCCTTGCTAATGGTTGATTTTCCTTCTTAGAGATCATTAGAAAAAGATTCTTTTTGTCCACACTTTTGTGGAGTCTCCGTTTTATTTCCTAAGGTTATCCTTCTTACCTACAACGTGTGTGGATTTCTCTCTTATTCCCTGCATATACACATGAGACTAAAAAAGCGATCTTTTGAGTGCAATTATCATAAAACCCTAATGGTGAGGCGAAGTCGAGGCTTATGATCACAATCGAATCCGAATTCTTTCATATGGTATGGTTACTTCTCGCTCAAGACTTAAGGATGAGAATGCGTTCTTCGATAGTTCTAACTTCGTTACTAGCATGCAGAAACTCTATGTCCTCATAGCTTCTAGGATGCTTGAGACTCTTTTACACTCAAGTTGGAGAAGGTTTTGTGGGTACACCTCTGGTAAACCCTCACGAGACTACAACTCGTCCACTAGGGACACCTAGGGGTTTAAAGGCTTAGTGCATACGCTAAATGCATTCGAGAGACCTACGACAGTGGTATAGTTAGGATTTCTTATTTTCTGTTTCACTTGAGGACAAGTAAAATTCGAGGTTTGGGGGTATTTGATGAGTGCCAAATATTGCATATTTATACATCTATTTATTGGCATTTTACTCATCTTTTTTACGCATAGAAATCGATATATTATCCCGTCTGTGTTTTCTTTGTTTTCAAGAATAAATATTTGTATTAATTAATTTTGTGTTTTTAGGTAGTAAATAAAGCTCGGAAAATCGAGGAGCCAAGGAGCGAAGAATTGGAGTCAAACATCTATGGAGCAGAGAAGCCAAAACCCGCGAGCAAATCAGTGGCAACCCAACAAGGAAGACTTGGGCTAGAGCTACCCACGACCCGATCCGAGCCCGCCACTCGAGCCAAAGATCTCGCCCGCTACATCCAACGGCCGCTCCATCGCTTACATCTATCTCTCGATGATCCCGTACAACACCGCATCACACCGAGACCGGCTACCATTCTCGTCCGTTCGCATCTTCCCACCCTAAATCCTACGCTCGAGGCACTCCCATCAAACCTACGATGCACCTGCCTCACAGCAAAGCACCCATACCCCTATACCCTAGTCGACCATCTCATTCTCTCTTTTCCATTTCTCTTTCTTCTCCACCCGATCTCTCGCAGAAACCATCCCTCTCCTCTCCGACCAAACCCATTTTGCAGCCGCCCGCACCTTCTTCTTCTCCATACCCCCGACACCGAAACAACCACACCACCTCCTACTCTACCTCTAGGTCTAGGTTTTCTCTCATTTAGCTTCTCAAACCCTAGAAGCTAATTTAGAGAAAACTAGAACTAGGGTTAACCAAACAACCACGCATGGAGTGTTCCGAGATGAAGTGACAAGAGGAAAGGCGATTCAGACAATGCCGAGCGACGTGGGTGAGAGGTTTTTCATTATTTTTCTGTTTTTGAAATATTTTAGGGTTTGGAGAATTGCATGTATAAAAGAAGGAGGGGTTTGTGAAAGAGACTTACGCCCGGATTAGCCAAAAAAGTGCAGTCAAGGATTTAATTTATGTTATTTTTGTGTTTTAATTTAGTGTTAGGGTTTGAGAGATGAAACCCTAAATCCACTTGTGTTTAAAAACTCGCTTGAAATGTTCTTGTATGCTTAATATTATTAGATAATTTCAATTCAATCACTCTCAACTCTTTTCTCTCACAATGCATGCCAAAGCCATGGATGCACTTTGTAGTTAGGTTAACAACGAAATTTAGTGATTCAGCTCTTGTTTCAATTATTAAATGTTAATTCCTTTGATTAGTTATACTTGATTAGATAACTAATACCCGGGTTATACCGTCGGTATTTGGAGTTTTACATGGTGAAACCCCTTAGTTAAGTGGCGTGGTTTGACACTTCTTCTCTTATCACTACTATAGGAACAAGACACTCAACTAGTTGAGCACATACTAGGAATTTAGTGGTGGAATTGAGAACCCAAACATACCTTTGTCTCTCGTTTTATACCTTAGTTTAGGATCACATTTCAAAAACAACCGTATTGGCACAAAAATATCTATTTACCATCTCATTTGTCACAATGTCACTTAGAATTCAGTTGAAGAAGAAGCCTTAGATCAATATCAGAGCACCACAAGTCCTTGTGGGATCGACCCGTACTTGCCGCGTCTCCGATAGACGCCGTGCACTTGCGGATTATAACATGTAGGTCATAAATTTAAACACCTTTAGAGGCCTACCACTTATTGTCTTCCTTCCCCACTTTCTTACTAGTATTACTATCATTGGTGAGAGCTTCAGCATATTTGTTTGCTGCATCATAACCATCATTGGTCACAAAAAAAAGCCCAATGTAAAGCCCAAAAGTTTCTAACAATGTACTCGAATGCCTTATGGTGGTGCACACTGCACACTTTGTACGATTGCTCTATTGAAGTTTGAAAATGAATGTGCACGAAATTGATAAACCTAAATATAGTGTCTACCAAAATGTAACCAACTGGATTATATTATATAACAAATAAGAAAATGCAGTGTTTGGACAATTTTCTCACACACACCACCTAAAACCAAAATACAAAAACTGAAAAATGCAAAATGCACCCAAAGTGATCGATCGCGGTCATCCCGCTCCTGGCATGATTGGATGACCACGAGTCAGTTACATCTTTAGCGGTATGGAATACTTTGGTAAAACCGCATGGTCGACCGATTGTGCTCTTAAGCTTGCGAAGCCGTCCCTTGCGGAGCATTATGAATGAGAAGCCTAAGTGGGGTTTGCGGCATGTACATGTGCTTAAAAGCGGTCTCCAACACCCGTCCATCTTGGCAGGAGCATGGGTGGAGAGGGTGGCAGATGTGAACTCACGGGCAGAAACTGTGTGGGCACGATCACCAGGTGTGACGCCTGCCAGCGCTTGACCAATCGGTCAGCGATCATGGTTGAATTCTGACATCGTCAAATCAGCCCAAGAGAAGCGCGTGGTCGCGGCGAGCTATGAAAAGCCAAAGTTAGGGCTTCCAGATGCATCACGCGGCGTCCCATCTTCTCGGCCTGCGAATGGAGGTCTGCAGTTGGATACTAGCAGGCAGGTCCTACGGCACATGACCACGAGCGTGAGCCCATCCCCGCTCCTCTTGCGGTGCGTGCGAGGCATGCCATGCCGAGGCGTCAGCAACGCCGACCAAGCTCCGCGGCGGTTACACGTCTCCCCGATCCTAAAGCGGTCTGCGTACCGCTCAACTTCCATGGATGATTTGGGTGGCTAGAATCAACGTTTTCGTAATGGGATGATCGGTATAGGTGTGAGACACTGGCCTTACCGCCACCTGCCATGTTTAGTATGATCGGCCAAGGCCAGAGACCAAGATGGAGTGCGTCTTAAGGCAGCACGCCGCGAGCTTGGGATGTCATGTTCACGGTTTCTTCCAGCTCCTTTGCGGCAAAAGGTTCTACTTGCAGCCAAAGCCGATCTCGTACCACTCCTCTTTGGCGGTCCGATTAGGTAGCCTCGATTGCATCTCCGTGGGCATGACCAGAGACATGAGGCGTATGCACCATCCATGCCAGTCAGCACGCATGTATGGCAGGTCCTCCATAAAATCCTTCCCATGCTTGGTTTGACCAAGGTGAAGAGAGTGATGCTTACGCGCCTCTTTAAAATGCACGATTTCGTCAGCGGTCGCGAGGATGAGTGTCTCGAGCATCATCTCCATCGATCCCAGACTGCACGGCCCAGTTATACAACCACAGTCGGGAGGATATTTGGTTAGTGAGGAGTCATTACCCATCACTTTGCCACCACCCAGTGATCTGATGCCACTGCATAAAGATACACACGATACTTCACAAGTGCTCGACTTCTGGGCATCTTGCCCGATTTATTGATTGACATTGCAGTCCATGCTCTCTTCATTGGATCACGAGTCCACGTTCCAGGACATCCAATCATGTCACAGGCCCAGGGGATAACTAACTGCCCGGGGTATTGAGTGCAGCGGTTCGACAGGCGTGCGGCGTGCAACGCGCCATCACGAAGTCGTGTTAGAGAGGTCATGGGCGGTTCAGAGAGTGAAGCATGGAAGTGAGGCAAAAGGCCCGAGTCGTAGTGTTCTGACACGCTGACTCCACTACAACATCGTTCCACTGCCTCCGCTTCCACGAGAAGCAGTGAATGAGGCTCGGTAGCAGCTTGTAGCAAAATAGGGTCTCCGCCCTGTTTCACAACATGACAAGGGAATAGAGCGAGGAAACGACACAAGTTCGAGACAGCGAGAAACCAGAGTGTTGAGCCACCGAGCCAGTATTCAAACACTCGGAGCACCTTGCATCAACCGTAAAGCTTGCTCAGCTTTACATTACAAGTCATAAGCAAGCCAACACCTTCACAATCTCAACACCGCCTTCGCTTCCCTCCCTAAGATCGACCCCTATCTCCTTCGCTTACGTGGCCGAAGCAGAATGCTGGAGCAGGCCGTTCCTTGGTTTAGGCGGACTTGCACTGAGATTGATCTCTCGAATCTGCAAGCACCTCACCGCGCCAGTGCCATTTGTTGTAGAGGTTAGATTCATTCACCTCATCCACACAAATCGCAAATTACCA
>JAJJWW010016496.1:0-70735 GCA_023531295.1 Papaver armeniacum | reverse complement strand
ACTTATTCATGAGGATATTTAGGAGATGAGTTGTTAGGATAAACTACACACGTATGTGTAGTTCAGGTATAAGTAGTCTTTGTTTGGGTCATTGTAATCTAGCTTGGATTAGCTCGCTTATATTTATTAATGAATTTGTTAAATTATTTGGATAATACCATTGATTGTTGATTAACTCTTGGATTAGAGTCATTATCGTCGCCTTTGCTCCTGGATTGGAGTTTCTATCATCACCATTAAGGAGTGGATTCTCCTTGTCTTTCACCGCTTCCGCTTGTGCCATATCAACTTCTCTGACAAATGGCCAAAATGAAAAAAAGTATTGGAGTTTTGATAGATAAAGGGTATTGGAGTATCAAGGTGAGTACATATTGAAACATTGAAATTGTATATTTTTTTATATTTTTTTTTTGTTGCTTATTTTTACTGTTTGTTTTTTATCTTGTATGAGAATTTATAAGTTTGTTTGCCTGTGTTTGGTATGAATTTTGCAATCAGTTTTTTATTTCTAAAAATGAAAAAAAGAAAATAACGAAAAAACGCGTTTGACAGAAGCATTTTCAGAAAAAGAATTCTATTTATTTTTTGTTTTTAAAAACGAAACAATAAATAATCGTTTTCCGTGTTTTTTCTTTCTTCTACCTTCTTCTTCTTCTTCTTCTTCTTTCCGGAACCAAGTCAGAGCTAGGGGAAAGAGTTGCATGTTCCTCTTTACCGGGTATGACTCTCGTGGCATCTTTTCGATGGTTAATCCCTCTTTCAAATAATGGGCGGTTTGATTTCCTACCAAACACCTTTTAGAAAATGAAAACAATAAAAAAGTATATGTTTTTAAAATAGTAGAAAATGATTTTTGAAAATTGTTTTTGAAAATGGTACCAAACAGGCCCTTAATGGTAACTTCTATTTGTACTTTCTCATTTGTTCCAGAGCTTACAATAATCTCATGGGTCGGGATCATGGGACTCATACTTTTGACGCATATATTTGATAAAATTTTCAAACCGTTTATTGCACATCATCCAACGGCAATCATGTTTGATGACGTGTGCTTCTGTTTTAGTCTAAATAAATTTTACGGCTCAAGCCGAGCCAAGCCAACACCAGACCCATTCCCTTATCTCTTCCATGTTCTTGGGATAACTACTTTAGTCTCCTTCCTCACTTCTCCATCACCGTGTTGTAAGCTTCTTTTTTTTCTCTCTCTTATGATTCTCGTTTGGATTTCTTTATCATCCATAGATTTTAACATGTAAAATTTATCATCGTCTGTTTCCTCTTCTCTTTTCATGAAATTTATCATCCATAGATGTACCATTATGCTTGGGATACAATAGTGATTATCAAGCTCGGGTAAACTGATTTGTAAACAAAACCATGCAAGTTCCACATTGCCAGATAACACAGTGTATGAGAATAGGTAGCAGAAGTTTAGCCAAGAATCATGGTTCATAACTTTATATCTAGTTATCCCATTTAACGACAAGATTGTTAATCCTTCATGAAAAATAAAGGAAACGTGATGAACAAAACAATAATTCTTCACTTCTTGGTATGCCACAAGTGATAAAATGAATAAAATCAATAATTCTTTGGAATTTGGAAGTGATAAATGACAAAATTAGGGATTTAATTTTTAATTATAAGAAAGAAACCTAACGCAACGCCGCATCAGAGTTCCAGATTCAAACCCAATCATGAATACTTTACTCAAATCAAAATCAACATTAGGCTCAAATTATTTCAAAAGTATTAAAAAATCTAAAAAATAATAGAGTACATGCTACATCGTAGTATTAACAAAGATTATACTTTTTTTTTTGATACAAGAAAATTATTTATTTATAGAGAATGGATGGCTACAGTTGGTTTATCCAAAAGGATTACATCTTCAATATCATGAGGAACCACCTCATCATACTAAAAAACAGACATAGTAGTTCTGGCTTTTTTTGTGTATACTAATTTATAAGAACTGACCGAATCTGTAGTGGCGGTGTAAAAGAGAGAAGAAGTCGATATATCTGGTATTGGCTTGGCTTATCTTTAGCCGTACAGTTTATTTAGGCTAAAAAGCAGGCCGCCTCATCAAACTTGATTGCCGTTGGATGAGCTGCAATGGACGGTCGGGAATTTTTGTCAAATCCATGCGTCAAAAGTACGAGTCCCATGATCCCGACCCCTAATCTAATATACACAAAACACAAAGTACTATAGAAGACATCTTTTCTTTTCTTTTCTTTTTTGCTTAAAAAAGAACTTAATTATCATTAAGAAAATAGTTTGACATAATAGTTACATGCCCAAATTAGCTATTATCTTGAGGCTTATACTACAAATGACAACACCTCATACTAATATAGTGATGAAGGCATGATAGAGGTGAAATCATTCTTAGGTCCATTTTTCTGTGTACAGAGGATTTAGTGTATTTTTTTTTACTTTATCGATGACACGGAAGGAAAAGAAGAAGATGCTACTAGAAAAGAAGAACTATGGAAATATAAAACTGAAATTAATTTTGGCTTATGTATAAACTATGGAAGCATAAAACTGAAACTAATTTAGTAATACTTCCTCTCTCTTTTGGTGTAAATTGGCCAAAAATGCAGGGCACGTAAAAACTTATCTTTCATTGATCACTATTCTGTTGTCTTTACTCGTTACCTTGATTTTCATATAACGGATAATTTTTATTTTGTAGTATATTTCACCCCTACGTGAAATCCAGGGACATTTGAGAGAATTCAACTACCTAGTATATTTCATTTGATATATAAGCATATATTTAAAGATTATGTGTTATACTCATCCCCGAGTAATAATATATATGATTCCACCGTGTACTTCCTTTTTCTATACGGAAGTGATCACAAAGATAATCTTTCTTCCTACTTTCTACTGTATTGTCACCCTGGAGACAGACAATGGAGGCAACAGAATTTGCCAACTTCTTTCGAAAGATATAAGCTTTCGGGGATTTTTTGCCATAAAGGTAAGCTGTACATAGTTACTTCTTCTGGCCAGTTAATGGAGATTGAAAAAGAAATACCCAACTATTACAAAGAAGACGACGTTATTGATTATAAAACCGTCTTAAGGTCTCTTCCTGTGCACATGCCAAAACATGGTATTTGGCATATATGCACCCACTATGGGTATGCCAAACTGCCAAACTCATATGCCAATATGTTTTTCCTGGCATATAGGCGTACACGACAGAGTTTCCAGCGAGCGATAGAGTCATCGATGGTCAAAAAATTGTTCGATGATCATTCACTCGACAGCGACAGTCAAGCTGTCGCTCGATACTATAATAATCGCTCATCAGATCTTCATCTAACGGCTAATATTTCCCCCCTCTATAAATACCTAATTTTAATCTCATTTCAACTCACACCATAATTTCTTAATCTCCAATTCTTTTCATCACTCTTCCAATTCCTTAGAGAGCATGGCTGATAATATGAATCTGGCTGAGTGCATGGCAAACCACTGTATTAGGAGAAGTCAAATTAGGAGATGTCAAGTGAGGCGAAACCTAAAATTCAAAACTGCAGAAGATGAATGTATTTGCAGGAATTATATTGATTTGACAATGAAGCCAGTATTTGATCACCAACTATTGTGGGAAAGGATTTTTTTTTAATTTCAAGAACAAACAATGAACCTACGCGGTCGTAGTGTTTCAGATTTGGTTCAGCGCTTCGGTATAATTATGCATGGAAGTTACTAGGTATTTTGCTTTACTTCAGCGAGAAGGTCCAACCTTGAGAAGTGGTGAAACCACGGTGGAATTTCAGGAAAGGTGTCGTGTGGAATATCGTCGCATCTACGGGCAAAAATTCCATTTTGAAAGTTGTTTCGAGGTTTAAATATTTATAATACTTTTAATGTTTAAGAATATAATTAATATTAATTTTCAACAATATTCGTCAAATTTTCAAATTCATTAAACTTCACAAAATTAAAAACTTCAATATAATTAAAATAGTCATTTTACAAGACATAAAACTAGACAATAATTGGAAAGACTCTAAAAAAATATTTTGGAACAATGTTCTTCATCTTTTTCATTTCACTAAACTTCCAATCAATGCGCTCATGAACGGAGTCTCCTTTTTTTTATCTTCTTCTTTGGCTTCAAATTTGTTTTGCCTTGATTTTCCTTGCCTTTAACCTTTCTTGGCCTTCTCTTAGTTGCGGTTTTGACTTGGTTGATATCCAAAACTTGGAGACTTCTTTGCTTCTTACTTATTTCTTTAAATCTATCACATATATCTCAACGGCACCTTCAAGTACTACTCCAGAAAAATCAAGTTGTGTTGCCGAATCAAGTTTGTTTTAATTGTGCCATTTGGATAAAATAGAAGAAATAAATTAGATTGAGAAAAGCGAATAATAGATTGAGAAGAAGAGAAATTTTTTGTGTAAAAAATTTGGGGTAAGTGTTGAGTTTGAAAGTTACCTATTTATAGCGATGAAGAAATAGCCGTTAACGCTAGAGTGAATATCGCTGTCGATATTCACTATATCGCTCGCTAGGAATTCGATCGCTCAGCGGTTTCCCCATAGTGGCGCAAATGGTTTGGCATGCCAGGTGGCATGCCAAACACCATTTTTTTGGCATGTGCATAGGAAGAGGCCTAAAGATAACTCCATTCTGCACAAAAGACATAGAGCTACGGGTAAGAATGATTTCATCACCATTTAGGTGTTCAGTAGACAATATAGCTGAATCACGTGATGAAGTATTCAAGGTTACAAGGCACTACTATCATCCATACGAGCACGTAATTCAGATTATTGACTTGCAAGTTTTTAGGATGGATTTTTTGTTGATGGCCTGGACGGAAGTGAAAAGTTTGGGTGATCATGTCCTCTTTTTAGATAGCAAAGGTAAAACTTCAATGTCTTGCTCAAAAACAGAATTAGGTCTTACGAGGGGTTGCATTTTTTTTTTGTTCTGGATAATGACAAAACGTTATACAATTTTGACATTGAGGATGGGAGTATTAAGTTTTCTTTATCTTGTTCTAACCTACAGACACCATGGTTGTCGCCTACTTGGATGACTATCGGCAGGTAATATTTTATTTTTTTGCTACACCAAACTAAATATTCATCACACAAACATCTATAATACTATGAGATACTTAAATTTGGTTGCTTTCTTTATTGTTTAGATCTTTTAACGGGAGAAGAAGGCAACAAATACCAAATGACGTGATAAGTGTTGGATATTTTCAATATCTTAGAAAATAAAATGGTTTTCTGTTTTGGTTTACCGCTATGACGGGGAAGTGTTCTGTGTTGGATAAACACAATGGATGTTAGTTGGAGATGAAGAGACACCTTTAATAGGTGTGATGGTTCATAAAAGACAACCATTCCCAATAGACACCTTATGTGTCTTTTGGAAGTGAAGAGGCATCTCCAATAGGCATGAATATCCCTATAAGTAGTGAAGGTATTCTCCCATTCTGTAATAATAAATTAAACCTGTTTTCTCTCTTTCTAAAGCATCATCAGAATTACTTTCTAGTGTGTTCTTGATTGGGTCAAGGGGTACAAACCTTGAATCCAATTTTCTGTTGTAGGGCTTTCATTGTATCCTGAAGGCATTATTTCGCATACCTGTTGTAATCGCCAATTGATATTGGGAGGGTAGAAATAATTGTCTAAAAGAAATCTTATGAGCCTTGAAAGTTTGGAGTACAATAATTTCTTTTAGTGTTATCATCCTCTGTTTTTACCCAAATTTTCCAACAGTTTTAGACAATTAATCTTCGACAATAGAGGGTGGAATGTTCGTGGATGAAGGATGAAAGTGTGATTGTTACCGTTTTACGAGAAACACGATGATTAGTTGGTTCCACAAATTCTAGGGTATCTGCACTAGGGTTTTCGTTGAGTATCCGTAGTAATCCAAATATATGGCTTGACCGTGCAAATCCGGATATAACGTTTCGAAAAGAGATATTAAAACCTTGATCACCGGGAAAGGAATGTGCACTCCTTCTATGGAAGACTTGGACATGCATGGTTGCGACCTATTACCCTAACAGATAAGTCTTATCTCTCTCTTTTAATAAATTTTGATTAGTGATCGCTCTTTCATGGGGTGACATGAATACTTAAGCACCAAAGTG
The DNA here is from genome assembly GCA_023531295.1 of Papaver armeniacum. Taxonomy (NCBI): domain Eukaryota; kingdom Viridiplantae; phylum Streptophyta; class Magnoliopsida; order Ranunculales; family Papaveraceae; genus Papaver; species Papaver armeniacum. The sequence continues at coordinate 64,583 of JAJJWW010016496.1, read as the reverse complement.
TGTCTAAATATAAAGAAACCGCCGTTCTGACTCAAAGAAAGGTTAACATTGGTTGATAAGTTTTGATCTTTGATCATCCTTAATGCTTGTAACTGAATAAGAAATTTATGCATGCATCTAATCATCTCATGGTGGATTATTTGAGATCACATACAGAAGATTTTTTAAGTTTTTTATGCATGTGTGATTATTTGAGATCATAGTTATCCTTTCCTTGTTGTGGGGTTGCAACCAAATTACTCATGGTTTGACCAAGGGAAAGATGATTGAAGCGTCCCTTCAATTTTTTATTACGAATCCACCATTATTGTTTTGAGGGATTGAAACAGAAAATGCCTTATTGGGAGTTTTCCATATGAAATTGATATTGCTTTGATTGCATAAAACGATGAATGTATATTTTTCATAAAACGACTTGTTGCTTAGAAATTACTGTGCATATATATGCTTGAAACTTTACTCGGTGCTTTGTACAATTATTCCTTTAATTTATGATAAAGATGGTAATTGAAGACGTCACATCCAAATCCGTAACTAACTTGGATTTGAAGATTTCTGTTCTGGAAATTATGTGGGGAGGAACAAGTGAGTATTTACTTGAACCACACATTGAGGAGTTCCAATATGATCTCGGAATCAACAGTACTTTGTTACATAAGCAGTGTCACGAAATGGGGGGAGAATTTATATTACAAATTTTCCTAGTGTGGCGAATTCGTCGATAATTGTTGAGCACAATGGAAGGCAAAATTCTGTGGCCACCATTATAGTGCTCAAAGTGAGCCTAATCCAAATGGATGGTACCCGTACCAGTGCATTGGATTTGAAGATTTCCTTCTTATAGGAATTAGTGTGTACATGGTTGGTGAGGTTCATGTGATGATGGCCACTCTGATGATCTGGTTGAATTTTTTCAACCAATGTAGTAAATGGAGGGACATAAAACCAAACTGAATCGCGCCATCTCTTCAACCCACTAATGGTTTTTGAGATTACATTTTGTTTTCCGCCCATAATTGTATTTCGCAGTATGGGTGATGGATTATCACATTTTCTTGTGAGTGCGTTAACATATTTTGTAATGTAATCAAACTGTACCGAGAAAACAGAGCCAGGTCCATAAGATTGGATTTGAAGATTTCTATTCAGAAATAATGCGTGCCATATTGTGGCAGAAATTTGCACAGAAATTAACACAAATGAAAGAAGTGTTAAATGACACACATTTGGTCGCGTGACATTAGAGGAGTACTGTCATGAATGCTCTAAGCTTAGAGAACCAATAGAGATCACCAATGATTGTTGAGACTACAATTTTTGGTACGGGTATAATTCTTGCAATAAGAATTATAAATTTAGAAGTCTGAAATCATCAATCAATGTTGAGAAACATTTAGATATGAACATAATTCTTGCATTAAGAATTATATGGTTCCAAATTTTGGAAATTGGCATGTCTTAAATGACATCGAAAAGGAAAATAGAATACCGGTGAATATGTAACGTATTGGAAAATTGGGCGCGCGACCAAATGTCCGATGATGAGGTATTACGATATTACCGATGCGTAAATTATGAACATTTGCATTACATTATGTAAAATGTTAAATAGACATGGTCTATGTTTTTTTGGGTATAAATTTGCAGAAGATTGGGCATGAGTAGAGGAGTTACTCATCGTAATAATGTGCTTGTTGAAATAGCAAGTAAGTTGCCTACAAATTTTCTATGCCTCTAGTGTATGCAAGTCTATAATGACTTCTTGTGAATTAACCGTAAATGTTAATTAGGATCATTAGAGAAGTTACAATTATTTTGTAAAATCAAATAGGAACATTTTTAATAATGTTTTCAAAATTGATTGCATAAATGGATGCAATTAATGAGGAAGAATGGCTTAGAACCTAATTTGTAGAGATCCCATTTTTGGAAGAAGCCATCTCAAGCGGTCTTGATTAATTGTGAATCAGGTTATGATCTATAACGTCTCTGACAAAGACTTATAATGAAAAGTCAAGACATACAAGTCTTAGACATTGAACGGTAAGTCAATTACTCAAGAAAGGAGTAATTGCAGTTGACCATTGAAACGGAGAAAAACTTGGTAGACCTATTTATGAAGAGTCTCCCAAAGGAAATGTTTTCAATGAAGAATAAAGAAATGGGACTAAGGTCTGTGAAAGAAGTTTGATCTCCCATAGCAGAAACCCAACCTATGTTTTGAAAAAGATAAACAAGGTTCAATGTGGTACCAACAAGTTATGGATGTAGATTATGGAGCACTAATATAAAACTTCCCATTTCTAATTAGTGCTGGGTTCTGCAAGAAAATAGGATGGATGTAAATCCTTAATGAGTCTGTGATTAGTAAAAGGTGTATCGCAAAAACACCTTCGAGACTTACCTATATGAGTATGGAAATCAGGCCGTTTCCTAAGAGAAGAAGACCGTTCTCTAAAGAAGACTCATGAATCAAGGATATAAGCACATGGCCATTAACGTTCTTGGCTACAGAACACATGATTTATGAAATCAATATGTGTGGAGACTCCGGTTTTATCATAAGGGATACTTGGTTCAAGACTGGTTTCACCATAGAATCTCGATAAGGCTTTGAGTTTCTTACACTAAGTGAAGGTTCAAATCCAAAAGATACCTATCATTTATGTGTTGATTTCAACGATGATGCTTAGTCTCAATTTAGCTTGAACTACGTTGGCTTGATCCCACTCGGGTACGTAGGCAGTCACTTGTGTGATGCAGCCACTCGATTTAAAAGTTTTGTTTTATTTTTATTTTCATGTTTTTGGTTATTGAAAATAGGGGGAGATTGTTGGATATTTTCAATATCTTAGAAAATAAAATGGTTTTGTTTTTGGTTTGCCGCTATGACGGGGGAAGTGTTCTCGTGTTGGATAAACACAATGGATGTTAGTTTGAGATGAAGAGACACCTTTAATAGGTGTGATGGTTCATAAAAGACAACCATTCCCAATAGACACCTTATGTGTCTTTTGGAAGTGAAGAGGCATCTCCAATAGGCATGAATATCCCTATAAGTAGTGAAGGTATTCTCCCATTCTGTAATAATGAATTCAACTTGTTTTCTCTCTTTCTAAAGCATCATCAGAATTACTTTCTAGTGTGTTCTTGATTGGGTCAAGGGGTACAAACCTTGAATCCAATTTTCTGTTATAGGGCTTTCATTGTATCATGAAGGCATTATTTCGCATACCTGTTGTAATTGCCAATTGATATTGGGAGGGTAGAAATAATTGTCTAAAAGAAATCTTATGAGCCTTGAAAGTTTGGAGTACAACAATTTCTTTTAGTGTTATCATCCTCTGTTTTTACCCAAAAGTTTCAAAACGGTGATTGATCTCAATTTAATGTACGTGATCTTGTGAATTCTCTTTCTATTTTCCAAGTCATGTATCGCAAGGAATCCAGCATGATGACGACTAGTCTTACTCAATTTACATATTGTGATCTAAAAATCCGGTCGCATGCATCACATATATGTAAAATCCTAATAATACAGGGATACTAATGAAAGAACACACAACCAGAACATGGATGTGTCATGCAACAAACAGTGACATACATGCTATTATACAATGAACAGTGATAAAAAAAAATCTTATATCACTAACCCAAACAGCAAGCATGTATTATATCTAAAGAAACCGAACAATAGAGTTTCTTACTGAAAAATGCATGCTTTAAGATTATCACATGAACACGAAAACTATACAGTGGGGTTTCTTATCAAGTGCATGTTATGTTTAAAGCAATAAACAAACATTATTGACTATCACAAAATTTCCAGAGAAAACCGAAAATAAAGGAAACATGAATTGTCTTTAAGATTGTTGGAAATTATATGTGGTTTCAGTTTCTCGGAAATCATGTTCATGCGACTACAAAATACTAACAAAGAAAAGAGTTAGAAAGACTTATCAGATTGGTTGATCGAGGCGAGGTAATCCTCTTTCCTTAAAGACAATTCATCCCCGCATACGGTGCTCACGGTTCTACGGATGTCGCCTTCCAAGATACAACGATCACGTCTTAAACATATGCAGACAAAATCGATTTGCGATTACAACAAAGATGAAACATATGCAGTACGCATCTTTGTCTCTATGGCTGATTTTCCTTAAACCAAAGGATGTCGTTTACAATCTAGCAGAACCATTATATAACGACAAGTTTTTCATAAACCCGTCAAATATCTTATTAGATGCCACAATTCGCTTCTCAAAGGGTGGCTGGCTGCTAATGACTGAAGGCAATGGTAGAACCATATTCTTCTACAATCCCTTCACAAGAGCGATGATTCATCTTCCTAATTTACCTGATCATATCCCTAGTGATATTTTCTCCGGCATGTCCTTCTCCTCTTTACCCACGTCTTCAGACTGTGCAGTTATGGGCATCACTACAGACTGGAACCACAAAAACGTTCGGCTCTTCTTTATTAAGCGAGGAGATGATTCTTGGATCCACGATGAAAAGGATAATTTGAATGTTGATTTTGTGCCATGGAGGAATAATCTAGTGTTTTATAACCTAGTATTCTATTGCTTAGACTTCAACGGGAAATTAGGAGTCGCAGACACAATTGATGGCTCGTGGGAAATTTTAGACTTGCATGGACCGTGTGATTCCACAAAACAAAGTTTTCTAGTAGAATGTCAAGGAAAACTTTTAGCAGTGTTTTTAAGCCATTCCGGGACTTGTGTTAAGGTTTTTAGACTAGATATGGATATGATGCTTTGGGTTAAGGTTGAAAGTTTAGGAAAGTATATGTTGTTCATCAGCAATACCTCTAGTCTCTCAGCACCGGCTCCAAATATTCGCATGGAGAATAAAATATATTTCCCAAGATTTCACGGGGAAGACATTGTATATTATTCGCTCCATACCTGCAAATATCACAGTTTTAGGAGTCAGCAGTATTCTAGTCTTGATTTCTACAATACTAAGGAGCAGATGTACTGCAGTTGGATGGAACCGAATTGGTCTCACACCGCTGCTCAAGAACTTGACTGGAGTTCACCAGTAACTAAACAAGTGGATGAGTAATCTTCATTTTTGTTCATTTACTATTTTTTACTAAATAATAAAATGTCAAGTCATCTCTCCTATTTTCAGATTCAAAAACAAGATTTTTTTTTCTTCTCACCTCCTCGATGGAGATGGCAAATTGGTCAAACATTGCTTCAAATGTTAGCTCTGTTTTTGATGTGGCCCCTTTGGAACATTTCAATCCAACAAAACCATGATATTCTAGGATTTCTATTTCGAAATGGAACCCTTGTGCTTCTGGCTTCTGCAACTGGTCCCTTGTACAATATTTTTTTTTTTTTGGGATTGCATCTTTGGTTTTCTCAAGTTATAGAAGAGATGTCAAATTGTGGTGGAACGTTAATTAAAGCTGAGAAAAGCACTTACAGCATACAGATATCTCGACGATTAGAGTAAAGGAGCTCATTTCCATGTTTAATGAAGCTTAGCACACATGAAGAGAATTTTGGAGTTGCAGTATGCCATAATTCCCAAAACTTTGCGAATACCTCTCGTAACTTTACTGCTGCTAGTAAAGTCTGGTAAAAGAATGACTAAATCTGCTAGTTAGCATTTTCCTGGCTGTAGATACCTGGAAAAGTACTAAGGAAGAAGCATGGCCTCCCCATATCCAAAATGGGGCATGAAGCAGTGTCCCACACTAAGGGAGACGTCGGGTACTCCCCATATCCCAGAAGGGATATCACCTAACAGGCTGTCCTCTACAACACTCAGGAGCACGTGCAGGAGTTGTGAAGGACAGATCTTCTAGAAGGACCCAAAGTACAGTTGTACAGTCAGAAGAGGCAGTAGCAAGATAAGGTAAGGTGGGGAAGGACACACACCTGACATCTCCCATTTAAGGAAATAACTATAAATAGGGGTCCTTTCCCAATGAAAGGACTCAGTGATATCATTGTGGGAAATTGTGTTCTACTTCTAGGAACTAGTCTCTACAACCTACTTATATCTGTACCCTGTATATTCCTTACTGTGTACATTTTGGCGACCACAGTGGGAGACTAAGTCACTAGATTAGCGCACAATTCATCGCATGGAAACTGACAGGTTCACACGCCAGACCCAGCCGCACGTGTATGGACCGCTTACTGAAGTGGAACAAATGTTGTTTGATATAGAGGAAAATGATCGCCGAAGACAAGTTCTTTTGGCGAAGTTGGCAGCTATTGATCCGCCGCTGGGAGGAAATTGTGAAGAGGGTTTAGATTCACCTCGGTTGAATCACGGGTGCGATTTCGATCAAGACCAAAGGTTTCGGACTCCTCAAGGGAGATCACCAGCTAACCAATCCGCTAACCAGCCTATGACAGATGAATAAGCCAGGATCGCCTTATCGGATGGGAAGTTCACCAAGATGCTCGAAGAAAAGTATGGCCTTGAGACTCAAGCCAGTGCCTATACTATAACATCACCTATCCCGTCTGAGATCTTGTCCAGACCAATGCCTGCTAAGTACAAGACACCAAAGTTTAGGCTGTTTGAGGGGAGCGGTAATGCGACAGAACACATGCATCGCTTCACCATGTCGTTTAATGAGTATGCCCATGACGAAGTTAAATGTATGAGAGAATTTGGGAAAACCCTGACAGGAGACGCCTTCACTTGGTACATTTCTTTGCAACCCAACAGTATACGGTCATGGGGTGAGATGCAACATGCGTTTATGCAAAAGTTCTACTCTAAACCTATAAAGATTTCCATTTCTGACTTGGGGAACACCAAACCGCGAAGAGGAGAGAGACTTAAACCATTTGCAGTACGTTTTAGAAGCGAGTCTCTCAAATGCCGGACAGAGGTACCCGAAGAGGACTTGGTGAACATCTGTATATCAGTGTTTGAACCCAAGACACGCCGAATGTTTGAAAATGCCCAGATAACCATGTTTGTTGATCTTGAGGAAGCGTTCTCTAGGACGGATGCAACTACTGAAGAAATTGAAGCGGCTGAGAAATCCTGGTCTCACTCGGTCGCCTATGCTAAGGAAGACGGTTCAGGAGCACCAAAGAGGCGAGGTCCGCCAAGCAATGACAAAAGGCGAGGCAAAAGAAAAGCAGAGCAAGAACCACCTGACTTCCCATGTTCATATGAACATGCGGTTGGCCTACTAAAAGAATGGGTCACAAATGATGACATCATCCTCCCAGAGCCTAGAAAGGTTCATACTGACGCGGACAAGCGCAATCCATGATATTGTCTATTCCACAGAAGGGTAGATCATCCCACTAGGGAATACCGAACTTTCAAATGGGTGATCTACAACAAACAACGGAATGGGGAGGTAGACGTTGGGGGCGATAATGGCATACAAGACGACCCGCTACCATACCACGGGGTAGCAGCCCTAACTCATGATCCTAGAGAGGGAGAGGGGCGTTCGATGGAGGTAGCCAAAGAGGAAGAAACATATGTCGTGTCAACAGGCGGTACAACTGAACAAATAGCAGAAACAGTGGCAAAAAAACCTCTATTCACAAACTTCTTCGACGCTCTGGGCTTCGATGCTGCTCAAAGACACCTGGCGTCGATATTCCTAACTAGAATTGCAGCCAGAGAAGATGTGAGCGCCTACCTGGACAGAAAGTACCCGCTTCCCACCAATGTTATAACCTTCACCGAAGAAGACAAGGCCGTGAATAGCGACCATACACGTCCATTATATCTTATAGTTAAGATAAGGAAGGACACTTTCAAACGGGCGTTCATTAACACTGGAGCGTCGATCAACTTGATACCTTTACACATCCTGAAAAGTATTGGCGGAAAAGAAGCAAAAATTAAGAAATTTCAAACCAAGATCCAAGGCTTTGGCGGTTTAAGTCAACACACAATTGGGACGATCAACCTCGAAGTCAAGGTCGGTCCAATAAACGCAATCGAACCCTTTCACGTGATGGATGTCAATACGGCGTACCATATCCTATTGGTAAGACCATGGATACACAAACATGGAGTGGTGTTATCTACTTACCATCAATGTATCAAATTCATCCTCAAAGGAAAACAGAAGAGGGTCCGAGCCATTGAGAATCCCTTCTCTGCCGATGAGGCGTGTTATGCTGAAGCAGCTTTCTTCGATGGCCTAAGTGAACCAAGCGAGGTGGTGACTCGCATCCACTCGATTCCAATTCCAGACTGGGAGACAACCTACCAGGAAGGAAGTTTCATCCAAGGACGAAAGAAAGACTACGTTGAAACGGACAAGCGACGATTCCGAAAGGTGTCTCGTCCAGACGGACTCCATGTGTACCGCCTATAACAATTAGTCGGGGAGGCCCCAACAACAGAAGTCAATATCGCAGAAGCTATGGAAACTTTGAAAGTTGAGGACGCCCCACACGCCTGGGAAAGAATGACGAAGAACGCGCCGCCCAAGCATGACGAAGCGACAAAGAAGGTAAACTTAGGGACCGAGGAGGACCCAAAGTGGATTGAACTCGGGGCGCCCCTGACGGGCGAAGAGAGTCGTGAGTTTCATGAATTGTTGAAAGAGTACAGGGATGTCTTCGCATGGTCCTACGAAGATATGCCAGGATTGAACCCCTCCTTGGTCTGTCACGAACTAAAAGTCAACCCAAGCAGTAGGCCCATAAGGCAACCTCGACGCCAATTCCATTACGAAACCGAGGCGCAGATAAAAAAAAAAGTGACGAAGCTATTAGAAGAAGGGTACATTAAGCCCATACATTATCCAACATGGCTCGCAAACAACGTACCAGTAGAAAAAAAGAATGGAACTATTCGATGTTGTGTGGATTTCCGAGACCTGAATCGCGCTTGCCCAAAAGACGAGTTTCCTCTCCCCAACATCGACATGACGGTAGACGCAACATGTGGGTACGATATGTACGCATTCATGGATGGACATAGTGGTTACAACCAAGTCAGGATGAAAGAAAGCGATGCATCCAAGACGGCATTTTCCACGCCCATAGGAAACTTCTACTATGTCGTCATGCCCTTTGGGTTGAAGAATGCCGGTGCGACCTATCAACGGGCGATGACTTCCATCTTTCATGATATGAATCACGAAATTGTCGAGATTTATGTAGATGACCTTGTGATTAAGGCAAAGAAGCGAGGAGAAGTAGCCCAACATCTTCGTCGAGTCCTCCAGCGATGCCGAAATTTTAATCTAAAGATGAATCCGGCCAAAGCCTTGGGGTCACCAAGGGGAAGTTCTTGGGGTATCAAGTCACCAGTAAAGGAATCGAGGTCGATATTTCTAAAGCCGAAGCCATTATATCAATGCCGCCACCAAAAAACAAACAAGAGCTTCAAAAGCTGATAGGCAAAGTTTCTTACGTAAGGCACTTCATCCCAGGACTGGCGTAGACCCTGAATCACTTCTTCCCAATGCTTAAAAAAGATGCAAAGTTCGTATGGGAGAAAGAGCAACAAGAAGCTTTTGACACAATCAAAAAACGGCTTACCCACCCGCATGTCTTACGCCCGCCCATAAAAGGAGAGCCTCTGTATCTATATCTCGCACACACGGAAACCGCAATCGGAGTGTTGGTCGCTCAAGACTTGGGAGGATCCAATCTTATCCCCATTTACTATCTTAGCAAAACCTTGAAAGATGCTGAGCTTCGATATACGTCCGTCGAGAAAGCTTGCTTACCATTAATCCTAGCAGCACCGAAGATACGCCACTACCTCCTGAAACATAAATGCTATGTGGTGGCAGCAACCAACCCAATTGTCTATCTAAACACTAAGCCAATCCAATCAGGCAAGCTGGCGCGCTGGTCAATGCAGCTGTTGGAATTTGATTTCACACCAATACGACCTCAAGGAGTCAGGGGACAAGCGATCGCAGACCTACTGGCAGCCTTCCCAGGATCAGATACTTCTGACATTCATACCGATCTCCCTGGAGAAATCGCTGCAGCAGAAGAAGTGTCGCCTCAAAAATGGAAGATGTCGTTTGATGGTTCCTCATACGGAAGTCACGGAGGCGCAGGAATCGTTTTTGAATCACCAGAAGGCGAACTCAAACCATATGCCTACAAACTCGATTACCCCTGCACCAACAACGCGGCAGAATATGAGAGCTTCCTCATAGGGATGCAAATGGCACTGGAAATGGGCATCTACGACTTAGAGGTCACGGGAGATTCGAGGCTCCTTGTGAATCAAATGAAAGGAGATTTTCATGTGAAGGAACCAACACTGGCGGTTTATCGAGATAAAGCTCAAAGGCTAATGCGACGCTTCGACCACATTGCCATAGAACATATGGGGCGTCTAGTGAATAAGCACGCAGACGCACTGGCAACCATGGCATCAAGGCTGCAAATGCTACAGGGATATAAAGAAGTTATCACCATCATCAAGAAAACCTCACCTATGACCTTAGAGGAAAGAGCCGCTATGGATGAGTTGGACTGGCGACGGGTGATAATAGCAGATCTCAAACGCCCACCAGAAGAAAGGCAACTTTCATGAAAAACGTTAAAAACTTACACACTCCTTGAGGGAGACTTGTATTTCATCACAACTGGAGGCGGACTATGCAGATGCCTTGAACCAAATGAGATCAAAGAAAAATTGGAGGAGATACATTCTCAAACTTGCGGACACGCCACATCTATCATGCTGCATCGACGAATTCAACGAGAGCAGATTTTACGGCCGACATGGCTGAGCAAGCTAAAGCGCTTCAAGAAAATTGTTTGATTTGCCAAGGCGCTCCTTGGTAGGCCCGAAGATGTGTATGTAGCGTCTATCGGAGACGCGGCAAGTACGGGTCGATCCCACAAGGACTTGTGGTGCTCTTATAATGATCAAGGGCTTCCTAAACCGAGTTTCCTAGCAAGTAACAAGTGACAATGTGTAACATAAATGTTTTGGTTGCCGATACGGCTAAGTTATGAACCCAAGTGACTCTAACTAAGGTAAAGATAGTGACAGAGGGAAGTACCAGGGTGATGAATCCACCACTTGACTCTATGCTAAGGTTATTCCACTAATGTTGTGTTCTTGTATCTTCCTAAGGATGATTATAATGAATAATGAGTCACTAATCTCATAATTCCCCCCTAGTATAGAGTGTCTTATTACAAACACACTCTATCACAGTGGTCCTTGGTCAATTAACTAAGCATTATTCATATTTCATTAAGCACATACAATCTTCTCTCAAAGTTTCACATGGAGAAATGGTTAATCTTTCACTCTAATTCTCCTCTAGTATTGGTCAGTCTTCTTACAAGATGACCAATCACAGAGAACCGAGTTACTCAGCTAACTAAACTCTTAAGTCTCATTAAGCACAATAATCACAGCAACATCAGTAAGAATTAATCAACATATTGTCTAGGGTTTCAACAACACCCTAGCTGATAAATTAAAACAGAAATTAACCTAAATGACTGCACTGGCTAATCCAGGCGTGCCCATCACACACACAACTCACTTCAATTTATACATGCCAAGGAAAAATATCCCAAACCCTAATTTTCTCAAAACATGAACTAAAAGCAAACCTCTCTCACCCATACTCTCGATTTTGTCATTTCTGCTCCTTTCACGCGTCTCTCGAGAACACCGCAATTTGATTTCCCCCAAATCTGCTGAACCCTAACTTAACCCTAACTCTCTCTGTCTCGACCTTAGCTTCTAGGGAAGAAGCTATGAACTAGGTAGAGAGACATTAGGGGATGGTGCATCGTTTTCTGGTGGCTGTGGTGTCGGGAAGAACGGCGGAAGAGATGGTGGTGCGGCTCTGCAACTGGGTTTGTCGGGGAAGAAGAGGGTGGAGCTCTGCTGGAGTTGTCGGGTGAGGGAGAAGGGAAATGAATTAGGTTTTTGGGTGAAGGGGAGTTTATATAGGTGTTGTGGTGCGAAGCAGGAGTATCAAAGATCGATGGGACTGGCCGAGCGAGCGTAAGATGAAGCTGGTGCGATCTGAACGGTCGAGGATGGTAAGCGGTTTTGGAGCGATCTGGTGTTGCACGGAGCATCAAGAGATGATGTATAGTGATGGATCGACCGTAGGATGCAGCTGGGAGAGATCTGGACGGCTCGTGGTGGACGGGCCCGGATCCGGGTCGCGGGTTGGGTCTAGCTCAAGCCCATGTCTTGAGATGAGTTGCTACTTGTTGGGTTGCAACCGTTGCGCGTGCTTTGGCTATCTCGCTCCATAGATGCTCGACTCCAATTCTTCGCTCTTTTGGCTCCTCGTTTCTCCGGACTTTATTTAGTACCTAAAAATACAAAATTAATTAATACAAATATTTATTCTTGAAAACAAAGAAAACACAGAATCTGGGATAATATCTGATTCTTGAGTACAAAAGATGAGTAAAATGCCAATAAAAAGGTGTATAAATAAGCAATATTTGGCACTCATCAAATACCCCCAAACTTGAATTTTACTTGTCCTCAAGTGAAACAGAAAATAGGAAATCCTAACTATACCACTGTCGTAGGTCTCTCGAGTGCATTTAGCGTATGCACTAAGCCTTTAAACCCCTAGGTGTCCCTAGTGGACGAGTTGTAGTCTCGTGAGGGTTTACCAGAGGTGTACCCACAAAACCTTCTCCAACTTCAGAGTGTAAAAGAGTCTCAAGCATCCAAGGAGCTATGAGGACATGGAGTTTCTGCATGCTAGTAACAGAAGTTAGAACTATTGAAGAACGCCTTCTCATCCTTAAGTGCTGAGCGAGAAGTAACCATACCATATGAAAGAATTCGGATTCGATTGTGATCATAAGCCTCGACTTCTGCCTCACCATTAAGGTTTTATGATAATTGCACTCAAAAAGATCGCTTTTTTAGTCTCTCATGTGTGCAGGCAGGAGTAAATAGAGAAATCCTGCACACGTTGTAGGTAAGAAGGATAACCTTCCGAAATAAAATCTGAGACTCCACGTAAGTGTGGACACAAAGAATCTTTTTCTCGATGATCTCTAAGAAAGGAAAATCAACCATTAGCAAGGGGTGGGAGTACTCACTCACTTCTCACCCGATCGGCAATTAATATCATTCTCTCATAAGAAACCATAGAAACGTCTTCAATCTTCGGTCTTCAAATGTTGATGACGAACTTCTAAACTTCACAAAACTTGACAATTTTTAACTTTTCTACTCAAATTCCTTGTTGTTTGGATTTTTCTTTTTGAACTCTTCTTTACCATGGTGGTAGCAAAAATAAGAAAATAAACTACAATATTTTTTTTTGACTTTTGATTTTTTTTTTTTTTTTTTTTTTTTTTTTTGATTGATTTTTTTTTTTTTTTTTTTTTTTTATAATAAGTGAAAATAAAAATACAAATAATGAAACAACTAACTCCATGGACAAAGGACTTTATCACTCAATTTTTCCACAACTTGTATTGTCTTGATTTTATTAATTTTATTAATTCTCATCCTATTTTCTTTTCTTTGTTGCACATAAACCTTGGACTATCTCAACTTTTCTTTCAATATTCTCGATTCTCGCTCCTGTTGTCGACGATGATGTGTTTCTATGGGTCTTGCTGATTGAGAGAGAGAATGATGCTAACTACCGATCGGTATTTAGAAGGAGTTTTCATCTTTAGACGTCACCCTCATGATTGACAAAAACTAGCACTCAAGAGATCAAAAGTAGTGCTGAAAATGGTGCGAAGTTGGGTAGCTCACCATTCCTACCCTAATTTACGTAAGGTGACACACACTCTAACTAAACTTTTCTAGAAAGTTGCAAAAATGAAGGTTGGTGCCTCACTTGATGTAAAATGGGTAGTCTCCACTATGGGTGATCACAATTCTACTACCGAATATCTAAACAAAGACCTAATTCGCCCTCCTGGTATGGTTAAATCCAACTTTAACGCTCTAATCAACTAAGAAACCCGATTGCGTTTTCTCCTAGGTACTTCCAAGTTCTGTTATTTCGGTCAGAATCTCTATGTAAACATAGCTAAAAGCATGCTAGTGACTCTAAAATCTCTAAAGTTGGAGGTTTTACAAAAAGAGTTTTTTTTTTTTTTTTTTTTTTTTTTTTTGAAAATAAAATGTAAAATAAAAGACTAAAAACTCTAAATGCAAAATAAAAACTAAAAACTCTAAATGCAAATGCACCCCAAACCTAAATCAAACATTGTCCTCAATGTGTCACAGATAGGAAAAATTTAAACAGTCACGTACCACGAGAACTATGCTGATAAGATAAAAGGGAAGAGATTACCGGATGTCGGCGGGAGCAAGGTTGAGCTTCATTCGTCAAGGCTAGAATCCAATATTCTCAACGGAGATCATATCGGATTAGCATAATATATGTGCAAGAAGACTCAACCAATTCAAGAAAAGAAAATTTAACAAGTCCTACTGGATATATACAATGAAATTCACCATAAACTAACAATCTAAAGAGTTGAGGATCAACCCAATAGAAAATATATACAAACATCAACAAACCTTACACAAATATAATATGAGAGTGCAAGTAAGACTGAAAATGGGAATGAGTTTCCCCAAACCTAAACTTGTGAACGGGTGTGTTTGGGAGCACAAAATTTTGCAATTTTAAAGGTACATCATGCAAAAGGTCTAACTCAAAATGAGTTTTGCTAAGAACAAATGGAGACATACACATTCCAACCGTGGTTCCTTAAAAGTGTTATACTTTGATGCAAAATGGTCCAAGAGGACTTGGGAAGCACAAAGTTCTAGACCTAAATTGGGAACTCTCGGAAAAGTTGATTTTGCAATTTGGTTACAAACTACACCTAGGTTGGGTGGAAATTTATCAAAATGTGACATGGGGATGATGTTGGGCTTTTCTAAGTTGTTCACATGTGTGAGCTCAAGAGTAACATTTCACTCACAATAATATTTCCCAAATCATTTACAAGTGTTGTAACATGCTCATGTTCATAAAACATTTCTATCAGCTCTAGTCCATAATCATCATCTACAATTTCGTTTCATGCATAGGGAGATCACAAGAAACTTCACATTGTGACTTAGGGCTGAGAATTAAACAAAACATGTTCTCTTGCATTAAACAGTTCATAAATTTCCATGTCATAATCATTATCACTCAAAATTTCATTCTCATTCATAACATAGCCAAGAGAGACATCATGCTCATTTTCGGACCCCAAATCAAGTATCACATGTATGAATATTAGAAAAACATCATTCACAGGGTTCACAGAAGAGAAACTTAATGTTTTTGAACCCAAAGATTTCAGTAAATTTTCAGTATGAACAAGTTCTTCTAACATGTCATATTCATCATCATAGCAAAAATGCATTTCCCTATTAGCATTTCTAGTGTACTCATTTACCTCTAGATTAGGTTCATATTCAAGATGTTATTTGCATGAGTAGGCATAGAAACACTATTTTCAAGATTTGCTTTATTAGGGACAACTAGCATCTTATCATGAAATTCCTTCCATTCTTCATTTTGTGTCTGAATTAGGTTCATTTGAAGAATCATGTTGAGTTGTTCAATGGAAGGAGAGTTTTCACTAGTGGGTGTGCATGCTTCATATGAATGATCATTACATGGTTGCACATGTGGTTCACTAGAGAAGGGAAATTCAGATATATTGCTATAGGGATGATCATGCATTACATTCAATTCAAGTCTAGCATTTTGCTCCATGAGCGTTTCCATTATTGATTGCAAGCAAGGAGTTGGGGGAGTATAAAATTGTTCATCTCCCCATTGTGATGACTGATACATGTGGTTATAATGATTAGGGTGTGAATATTGAAGGTCAGGGCCCTGAGAAGGCTCATAATAGTCCCTAAAATCACTATGGTCTGTGGGGGGTCCATAATATGAATCCTGCCCGTATGCAAATTCTGACATGGTCTAGCAACTCAATTTGGGCTCAAAAAGAAGTACTATTGCCTAGCACACATTTAAATGATGTCTCAAAACCAAGGAGGTTAAGCCCAAGTGATGCAAATAGAGCCCAGTTTATGTTTGGTTTTTGTGGGCTCAGTTTGGTTTTGAATGGGGTTTTGGTTTATTGGGAATTTGGTTTTGATGGGTTTCATTTGGTTTGTTGGGTTTCATTTGGTTTGTTGGGTTTGGTTTGGTTTAGGAATGTTTGGTTTGTGTGGGTTTTTGTTGTTTGAAGCCCAGGGTTTGTGAAAACAACCCAACAAAGGTGGGTTCTAGCCTAGATGGTCCGGCCCACTTCGGTTGCACAGACCCATTAGGCTGAAAAATGTATAGCCCAGTAGTTGGGCTTTAGTTAACGCGCAGAGCCCAGCCACTCAGATAATGCGGGCTTAACTGTTTTGTGTGGGCTCAATTTGGTTTAGAGCCCAGGTTGTGTTAGCTCAGATGTGCAGGCTTCAGTTGTGCACACAGCCCAGTAGATGTGGGTTAGGTGGAGTTGGCTCACAACCTGCAGCTTCAGGGAGCTAGCAGCTCATGCATAGTTGGCTAGGTCTGATAGTTTGCAGGTCATGTTTAGGCTCAGGGTCGGCACATCACAAACTTTGGTAGTTTAAGCACAAGACAATTCTAAGTGCAAATCACGGATGAACAGGGGCAGCTCAAATGCGAGATTTTCACTTCCCGGATGCAACAGTTTGACAGGTTTGAGTATGCACAATCTTAACAAATTATGTGAGCACAATCTTAACGAACACAATCTTAACAGATGCACAATCTTGACGGTTGAGTATGCACAATCTTAACAAACAACACACAAGTACAAACTCACTCAAGAAGTTGTGATATGCTCGGAAATACAACTCTTAATGGCTCATGCTCAAGTTTATGCTCGAATCACATTAGTACATGGCATTTCATGCAAGACAGAGCATCAAAATTTGACAATACAATACCGTTGGTTATGCTCAAGTTTAAAAACACAAAGAAGACTCAAAGAAGACTTGGTTCTTCTGCTCCCTTGCGTCCTCCTCTTCCTAGTCTTGCTTAGCGATGTTGCGATACATGTGACTCAACACAAGATTTTCAGTTCCCAAGAATATACAAGTTAGAGCACAGAGAATATGCAACTGGAGTTACTTGGACCGAAAGGGATCAAAAGTGACAAGTGATATTAAGCTACAACTACGGACGCTTATAGCTCGGTCAAACGGCCAAGATGCGAGATGAGATTAATCAAATGCAAGAACAAGTGAATTATACTAAGCTACAAATGTAACTAAGTGACACTACTACTCATGATGACAACAAGTACACTACAAATTACACTAAGCTATCCAAGAAAAGGAAGATTACGGATGTATGATGCAAATACGTATGTAATGACAAAGTTATACTAGAATTTTTTTTTAAATTACAAATGCAGACACGAAAATTAACTAAGTTATACTAATCACAGACTGAAATGGATATGTACAGGGTGCAATCAGTGAAGGCAGCAATTGATCACAGGGCACACGCCAAGTCCCCGGCAACGGCGCCAAAAACTTGGTAGGCCCGAAGATGTGTATGTATTTTATGGCCTACGGGTTATACCGCAAGTGCACGGCGTCTATCGGAGACGCGGCAAGTACGGGTCGATCCCACAAGGACTTGTGGTGCTCTTATAATGATCAAGGGCTTCCTAAACTGAGTTTCCTAGCAAGTAACAAGTGACAATGTGTAACATAAATGTTTTGGTTGCCCGATACGGCTAAGTTATGAACTCAAGTGACTCTAACTAAGGTAAAGATAGTGACAGAGGGAAGTACCAGGGTGATGAATCCACCACTTGACTCTATGCTAAGGTTATTCCACTAATGTTGTGTTCTTGTATCTTCCTAAGGATGATTATAATGAATAATGAGTCACTAATCTCATAATTCCCCTAGTATAGAGTGTCTTATTACAAGACACTCTATCACGTGGTCCTTGGTCAATTAACTAAGCATTATTCATATTTCATTAAGCACATACAATCTTCTCTCAAAGTTTCACATGGAGAAATGGTTAATCTTTCACTCTAATTCTCCCCTAGTATTTGGCCGTCTTCTTACAAAGATGACCAATCACGGAGAACCGAGTTACTCAGCTAACTAAACTCTTAAGTCTCATTAAGCACAATAATCACAGAACATCGGTAAGAATTAATCAACATATTGTCTAGGGTTTCAACAACACCCTAGCTGATAAATTAAAACAGAAATTAACCTAAATGACTGCACTGGCTAATCCAGGCGTGCCCATCACACACACAACTCACTTCAATTTATACATGCCAAGGAAAAATATCCCAAACCCTAATTTTCTCAAAACATGAACTAAAAGCAAACCTCTCTCACCCATACTCTCTCGATTTTGTCCGTCGGCTCGCTCACGCGTCTCTCGAGAACACCGCAATTTGATTTCCCCAAATCTGCCGAACCCTAACTTAACCCTAACTCTCTCTCTGTCTCGACCTTAGCTTCTAGGGAAGAAGCTATGAACTAGGTAGAGAGACATTAGGGATGGTGCATCGTTTTTACCGGTGGTCAGGTGTCGGGAAGAACGGCGGAAGAGATGGTGGTGCGGCTCGCAACCGGGTTTGTCGGGGAAGAAGAGGGTGGAGCTCACTGAGTTGTCGGGTGAGGGAGAAGGGAAATGAATTAGGTTTTTGGGTGAAGGGGAGTTTATATAGGTGTTGTGGTGCGAAGCGGGAGTATCAAAGATCGATGGGACCGGCCTAGCGAGCGTAGGATGAAGTCCGGGTGCGATCTGAACGGTCGAGGATGGTAAGCGGTTTTGGAGCGATCTGGTGTTGCACGAGCATCAAGAGATGATGTATAGTGATGGATCGACCGTAGGATGCAGCCGGGAGAGATCCGGACGGCTCGTGGTGGACGGGCCCGATCCGGTCGCGGGTTGGGTCTAGCTCAAGCCCATGTCTTGAGATGAGTTGCTACTTGTTGGGTTGCAAACCTGACTGCGCGCGGCTTTGGCTATCTCGCTCCATAGATGCTCGACTCCAATTCTTCGCTCTTTTGGCTCCTCAGTTTCTTCGGACTTTATTTAGTACCTAAAAATACAAAATTAATTAATACAAATATTTATTCTTGAAAACAAAGAAAACACAGAATCTGGGATAATATCTGATTCTTGAGTACAAAAGATGAGTAAAATGCCAATAAAAAGGTGTATAAATATGCAATATTTGGCACTCATCACTCCTCAAGAGGCAGAAATATGTGTCGCCGAGGAGGACGCAGTAGATTGGCGAGAACCCTACATCGACTATCTAACAAACGGTACATTACCAAGTGATAAAAAAGCTGCCCTTCGATTAGTCAAGAAGTCAGGGAGATAATTTGTTCTTGACCGAAAGCTATTCCGAAAAAGCTTTAACCAAAGAAACCACGACATGTCTCGACAAGGCGGAGGCTCTTAAGGTTATGGACCTAACTCATGATGGCGAGCATCAAGGGAAAGCCAGATTTTTTGCGCAAATTTATGAAGCAGGCTACTACTGGCCTACAATGGAAAGCGACACAGCCGAGTATGTTTGGAAATGCGAACATTGCCAGATTCATGGAAATTTGATACACGCCCCGCATACCACGCTGCACAATGTCGCTGCCCCTTGGCCCTTTCATACTTGGGGATTGGATATCATTGGACCCATCACGCCGAAATCCTCCAAGCAGCACGAGCAATGTAGTTAATATTGGATATCGGTTTATATCGGCCAGGAAGGATACACTGGTACGACTTTATATCGGGGATATTATCGTTCAAATATCGTTATAATATCGGTTCCAGATTTAGAGACTATAATTTTATAGCTGCCATCAAATGATAAATAAACAAGTTCAAACTAGAAACATAAGTTCAAACTAGAAACAGGAGAGTAACTTCAACAACTTTAAAGTTTACTGCCTAAAATGGTAATTAAACAAGTTCAACTTCAAACTAGAAAGAAGAGAGCAACTTCAACAACTTTGAAGTTTACTACCTAAAATGGTAATTAAACAGGGATATTACAACCTTATTCAAAATCATACGAGTCATTATAGATATCATCATCTTCAGTAACTCCATCAGCTCCATCAAGTAGTCCACAATTAGTGTCTAAAATCAATTGATCAGTATCATATCCATCAATGTCAGAGTCCGTTGGGAAAGTAGACTTACTTCGAGAGCTAGATGCACCTCTACTACCAACTGGCCGACTTTCTTCACCAAGAATATCTTGCAAATCATCCAGAGTTACATTATCACCTTTTACAGCCAAGTCTTCCAAGTTCTGTGGATCTAACCATTCATCATTTTCATCAGGCTCAGCAAGAAAAATAGGATCATGAGTTGTCTCATCATCGTTATATTCTGAAATTTCTTTATAACGACGCTGCAATTTCTTGTTATATTGGATAAAGACACTATCATTCAGTTTCTGTTGTTTTATGCGATTCCGCTTCTTAGAGTGCAACTGAAATACAAAAAATAAATATGTAAACTAATTGTTTCATGCATTGATGTTTTTTGTGATAAGAAGACAACAATAGATGTTTTTTGTGATAAGAAGACAACAATATACATTGACTTAGCGATACAATCTAGTGTTTGTTACTGAAATTCATGACTTTGCAAAGAACATAATGCAACTGTGAAAACAAAACAAGTAAGACTCACATTTTGAAATGTGTTCCAGTTTCGCTCACATGGGGAAGCAGAAGAAGTAAGACTCAATACCCTGATTGCAAATTTTTGTAGGTTTGGAACATCGATTCCTCCATATGTAATCCACCAATCATCTGTCATAAACACGGACAAAGTAGTTAATCAATACAAACCTATCTAACACAAACGTAATCAAACTTTAAACTTACAGAATAGGAAAACTTACGAGGTTGATCTTTGCCTCTTCTTTTTTTTTTGCATACAGGACCTCCCAGGATCCCATAAGCATCACTATATTTTCTCAATTCATTTGTTGCTCGCTCAAGTTCATCTTCATTGGTTATAAGCCTTTCCATAGCTGCATGAAGTCCCCTTTTGATTTCTATGTACTTTGGATCATTATCAATCACATGAGCTGGAATCTTATAGAATATCAAAGGATTTAAGTAATAAGCGGCACAATGTAGCGGATGATTAAAGGTATTCTTCCATCTTTTATCAAAAACAGCCTTAACTATATCCCAAGTATCATTATCTTCACTGAAATTCTTCTCAAGTTGATCCCTTGCTATTCTCATTGCCTCATAAAAAGAAGGCATTGTAGGTTTGCGTTCGATATCCACTAACCTTACTACCTTAACTAAAGGCTTTAGCACCCTACAAGAGTAATCAACATCTTCCCAAAATTTACCATTTGTAACAATCTTAAGTGCATTAACTCCAACAGTTTCTCTTGCAAACCTAGTTTTTACCCACCTATCATTCACAAACACCATTTGCAGAGGAGTTTTATACTTTCGAATACTCTCTAGTGTGTAGTATTGAGTTGCAAATCTAGTTTTTGTAGACCTATGTAAGTCTGCTTTAGTCAACTCCCTTATTAAGCACAATACTTGAAAATGAGCATAAATATATGTAACCAGTATCTTACCTAGAATGACGGCTGTCTTGATTCGTGGAAGCTTGGCACCAAGTTCTTCTAGCATCAACTGAACACAATGAGCACCACAAGGAGTCCAAAACATATGTGGGTATTCCAGCTGTAAATCCTTCCCAGCCTTTTTGAAGTTTGAACCATTATCTGTAATGAACTGAACTACATTTTCTGCACCAACATCATCAATTACCTCCTTTACAAGCTTGCGAATGAAATCATCATCATTGGTTCTATTTGAGGCATCCACAGACTTCAAAAACTGAACCTTTAGGACAATTCACCAAAAAGTTAATAAGATATCGTTTTTTCCCATCCGTCCAACCATCTGACATGATAGAACATCCAAACCTTGTCCAATGTTCCCTAAATGTATCAACAAACTTCTTCATATCTTCTAATTGTTCCTTGAAAAGATTGGTACGAATCTGATGGTAAGATGGGGCAGGCATAGATTTCCCATAATCACCAATTGCAAAGATCATCTTTTGAAAACTTGGGCAACGAACGGTATTAAATGCTATCGAATTCTCAGTCATCCAAGCTGATATGCCTTTCCATGCCGCCTTCAGTAACTTCTCTTTCGCAGCACAGTTTCTTT
This sequence comes from Papaver armeniacum, assembly GCA_023531295.1. Lineage (NCBI taxonomy): Eukaryota > Viridiplantae > Streptophyta > Magnoliopsida > Ranunculales > Papaveraceae > Papaver > Papaver armeniacum. The sequence continues at coordinate 42,416 of JAJJWW010016496.1, read as the reverse complement.
CAGCAGTGGTTTTCTGAGTTTTCTGGTGGTCTGTCTTCATATATAAATCAATAGGGCGTCTTGTATTACTTTGGCTTATTCGCTTTCTCTTCGTCGGATTCTGAACAAGTAGTTGACTAGCACTACCACTACCACTGCCCATATTGCCATCAACATCTTGCTTCTCAACATCTGTATCACCATCAGAGCCTTCGTCTGAATTGCTTGCGTGCTGCTGATATGCTAAGTCAATGGTAGAACTATGAGCTTTTTTGATCCTCTTCAAAGCAAACTCCTGATTAATTTTGTTGATAATCTCAACTGTTGCTTTCGGACATGATGTAGTATTCCCTGACTTCCCTATGAGATGCTGCTTAAGCCTTGTGATTCCACCGCCACCGATTTCTTTATTACATAACAAACAAGTAATTATATTACGATTTTCTGGGTCTTTCCGTTCACCCCATTCCATGTTGGATATCTAGTTTGTGTAGAAGAAGGCAATGAACCACATATAGAGTTTGTGGTGTATGCATTGGATGCACTAGAAGAATCCATAAGCACAACCTAAAATAGAAATAAAACAATTTAAATCAATAACTATGGGTATTCACAAAGTGCTCTTTCTTTGGAATTTAAATCAGGTAACTACAGATCATTATCATTAACATTGGCACCTAAACGGCACCTACAAAATAAAATCTAATGTATCACCACTGCATACAGTGTCATTAAAACACAACCGTAGCAATCGAATCCAGGTCTGTCTCCTATTCATTCAGGATCATATGAAGCTAAACAATAACTAAATGGTAATACTAATTTGATCCTATTTGTATCATCTATAAAATCCACCTTTAGAGATAAAAGAGGAAAACAAATTGATGGCTAAAATACCCAAATTTTTGTTTAAAGAACTTGTTTTTGTATGTAAAATGTCCCCTGCAATCATAACATCTAACAAGATGGCCTTTCCTATCTAGAGTTTCACAACAAAAATCACAATCAAAGCAAAAAATGAGAGTAATTATCACAAGATTCAAAACCCTAACCTTTTGTTGGCCATAATCTCTGAAATTCAGATCAACAAGATCAATAACCAAAAATTCCTTCCTTATATTGGATTCTCACTCATGATATTGAGAAAAAAGAACATTATTTGTTAAATTTTCACGATCTGTTTCTTCCACTTAAGCTCTCTTCTCCTTTCACTTCGTTTTTTTCTACTGAAGTGAAAATGAGTTTTAGGGATTTATCGAATACCCGTCTTTGAAAACCAAAAATACCCTTAATCTTAACAGAAAAGGACTACTTTAACAAATATCGGTTTTTCGTCAAAATGTCGTGCTTAGGTTCAGTATCCGATATTATCGTAGGAATACCGTATCGCCGATATTGTGGTTATCGTATCCTCTGGTACCGATATCCGAAATTTCCCCGATATATCGGCCGTATCGGCCGATATTGACTACATTGAGCACGAGTACATCATAACAGCTACAGAGTGCTTCACTAAATGGGTAGAGGTGATCCCATTAAAAAACACTACTGGCGCCACCATCGCCACCTTCATCAAAGAACACATCATCACGCGTTTCGGAATACCTATGTGCATTATATCCGACAATGGTACGCCCTTTGTTAATAGCGATGTAAAGGACTTTCTAGCAGCCTTTCATGTCAAGCGCAAGACGTCTACTCCTTACTATCCAAAAGGAAACGGGCAAGCCGAAGCAACCAACAAAATCTTGCTCTGGATCCTCAGCCGAAGTCTATATGATAATAAGCGACTATGGCATGAGGAATTACCCATGGCACTTTGGGCATACCGCACCGAAAAAAGATCCTCCACCGGGGCCGCACCATACACTCTAGTATATGGAGAAGACGCTATTCTACCAGCAGAAATCGTCATCGCATCTACCCGAGTCATCGCAGCAAGCGGTCTCCAAGCCTAAGATAATAAAAGATTCCAAGTGTTGGACACGATTGAGGAAAAGCGAGATATCGCACATGCCCATGCTGAGAAATACCGCGCCCGTATGGCAAGAGCTTATAACCAAAAGGTTAAACCAAGAAGCTTTGTTGTAGGTGATTTGGTCCTCGCCATCTCACATCATGTTCCTCGAAATGAGAGCACTGGGAAATTCGCACCAAACTGGGAAGGTCCGTTCAGAGTCATTGAAGCGGCAGACAGTGGATACTACAAGATCGAACATGCAGATGGTACTCCCATGAAGGGGAAACCCAATGATAAAATTAATGGGAAGTGGCTAAAAAATTTCTACATGTAACCGATCCGCAATACGAATAACGCGTGTTTTGATTCATAGTGCGTAACACAACAGATCCACAAAAATCCTTCTCACAAAGAGGAGTGCTTGAAATCCTCGATGTACCCACTCTTTGGGACATGAGTGCCTAAGAAACCCCCCACGCCTTACACACGGAAACGGGTGACTAAATACTCATCCTTGATAAAAAGAAGAGTGCTTGAAATCCTCGATGTACCCACTCTTTGGGACATGAGTACCTAAGAAACCCCCCATGCCTTACACACGGCAACGGGTGACTAAATCCTCATCCTTGATAAAAGGAAGAGTGTCAGAAATCCTCGATGTACCCACTCTTTGGTACATGAGTGCCTAAGAAACCCCCCACGCCTTACACACGGCAACGGGTGACTAAATCCTCATCCTTGATAAAAGGAAGAGTGTCTGAAATCCTCGATGTACCCACTCTTTGGGACATGAGTGCCTAAGAAACCCCCCACGCCTTACACACGACAACGGGTGGCTAAATCCTCACTCGGATAGACGGAGGTGTTTAAAATCTTTCATACTCTTTGAGATATGAGTATCAAAGACAGGGCCCATGTCCCCTAGGGCGCAGGCGCCCTTAAGAATATTTCCATTCATAAAAATTTATAAAAAAAAGAGGGGGGTGAGCATATCTTTCCCTCCCACTAAGGAATGACCCTGGCGTCCCTAAGGGCGCAGGCGCCCCTGATAAAAATCTCCATTCATGAAAATTTATAAAAAAAAATGGGGGGGGGGGGAGAGCATATCTTTTCCTCCCACTAAGGAATGGCCCTGGCGTCCCCTAGGGCGCTGGCGCCCTTAAGAATATTTCCATTCATAAAAATTTATAAGAAAAAAAAAAGGGAGAGCATATCTTTTCCTCCCACTAAGGAATAACCCTGGCGTCCCTAAGGGCGTAGGCGCCCCTGATAAAAATTTCCATTCATGAAAATTTATAAAAAAAAGGGGGGGGAGAGCATATCTTTTCCCCCCACTAAGGAATGGCCCTGGCGTCCCCTAGGGCGCAGGCGCCCTTAAGAATATTTCCATTCATAAAAATTTATAAAAAAGAGGGGGAGAGCATCTTATCCTCCCACTAAGGAATGGCCTTAGCGTCCCTAAGGACGCAGGCGCCCCTGATAATATTTTCATTCATGAAAATTCAATAAAAAAAAAGAGACAGAAGAACATCCTTTAAACATTAATACCAAACGATAGATTCACAAACGACGGAGTCGTCTAAGGCATTACATTCAGAAGAGACTGAGCATCACTAATAACACTTTCTAAAATGCCAGTAAGAACATGCGCACATACATAGCCATCATAACTACCATTTATCCGCTCAAAGCACAACCGCCGCCGCTCTAGAAAAGGAAGCGTCGCGGGGACAACATTGATAACATCTTCTTGTAACTCTTGCTCAAATCTCGCCAAAAGACATGAGTGACGCATGTTCTCTTCTACAAACTGTTCAAACATTATGCGTGCTGCCTTAGCCATACGCTCAAGACGCCCAATCTCCAACAATAATTCTTCCTGGGTCATTACAACTAATCTAAAGGAGGTTTGAGAACAAAATGAACTAACAGAACATCATGCCAAAGACTATTTATATAAACAAAAGAGGGGAAGGAAATTCCTAATAAATGCACAGGAAATTCCTCCTGCAGTCAACCTTGCAAACCGGCCAACATGGCCTGGTATTTTGTAATCTCCTCCTCCACCATAGACAAACTACCCTGAGCTCCCTTTATAGCCTCATATGCATTCATCTGTGCAATCCAAGCTTGTCTAAAATGACGCCCCACCTTACCAAAGGCGGCTTGAGAGATAATTCCTTTCTCTGCCATGTAGTAAGTATCGGCACATTCTGACCAATCTAAACGCGCCTCGTCCAAAGCCCTCTCACATCTCCTCAGCTCTTGCACACATTTCTCCTTGATCCCGCTTAAGCGTCGAATCTCTTGCTCATAAAGTGTCTTCCAAGGGTTCTGAGGCATGGCAGCAAGCGCCAGAACCCATTCCTTAACAGGGCGAGAAGCAGACATATAAAGAGATGTGGAAATAAAATGAAGAAAGAGAATAACCTAAGAAAAATGAAAACAACTAAACATGACACACATATATACATATCCACATAAACTTAAAGCCCCAGGCATACTAACCCTAAGAATTGTTAACACGTGTATGGGCGCTGAGCTCAGCCAAGGCACGAACAAGGGCCACGTCAATTGCATGGAGATAAGCTGAAACATATGCTAGGTCCAGACCAAAAGCTACTCGGCGACTCTTTAATTCAGAACGCCTGACTGATAAGCCCATAGGCACGCTATTATCGGCAGGCCTAAACTTTTCTACATGTAACTCCACATCCATCAAAATTCCATGCGCATCTACATGCTCTTGCTCAAGATAATTACATATAAAGGGATGAACATTCAAGAGTCGCCTCAACAAGGATATCTCGACCACCAAACTATAATAACTAGCCATCATCTCCCCCCAAAAATTACTTGTTCAAGATAATATACTGAAAAATAGTCACATTTAAAGAACCATGTCTCGAAGCACGAGCGTAATCCGAAGAAAAGAGTCATAACACAAACTTTAAGATGTTCTTTCAAAAAAAAAGAGAGGGGGAAAGATGAAGAACGAGAAAATTAACAATAAAGCCCTTCAAAGCATTAGGGCGTTCATGATTCGGCGTGTTCCGCCATCTCTGCCTTGGCGTCCACCAACAACTGCTTCTCCTCCTCTACCGTCTTCTTCACCTGGATAATCTGGTCAACAACCTCACTCGTCTCCTTAATCAGGCGTTGTTGAGTCTCCCGCAACGCCTGTAAGTTATCCCTTACAGAAGCAACCCTTTCCTCAAGACCAGCAACAATGCCTGGCAATTAATTTCGACGAGCATTCGCCCTTGTCTCAGCCTCCTGCCAAAAGGCATCCAGCCACCCAATGTTAAACTGCATGTTGGAAGCATCATCAATTATTTGGCGCCAGACCTGCAGCTGCGCGATAGAAGGATGATCACCATCGTCTACCATCTCGCTCACTACGTCCAAGACGTTCAGAGTATGAGACACAAGAACGTTAGCATTGGGAAAGACCACGTTTGAGGCAATATGGCCGTGATGCATCGCCACTTGAGTATATAACGGCTCATAGTGGGGAGGCACCCAGAATCCAAACACCGAAACATAACTCCCCCCGTCCCAAACGTGGCGTTGCTCCATGGGCTTGTCCGAAAGGAGGAAAACAGGTGGGGCCTTGCGCTCGCCACTAGTCGGAAGATTGGGCTGAGCAATCCGCTCAGGCACTGTCGCTTGACGACGATGATCGCTCTGGGTCTTGGTCCTCTTCACTTTGTCATGCCCATCTCTAACTTCCGAACAATCCTGCTTGCCCATAACCTAGAGATATTTACCAGAGAATGTATATGTCAGTTGGCAAAATAACGCCCATGATATGAAAAAAAAATGCTTACGAAGGGAGAAGGCACAATGTCTTGGCGACTTGTAGAAGAAGCTGAAGGAGAAGAACTCCCAACTGAAGCGCCCGAATCGAGAGTCGGCCGGTCTCCCCGCCCTAAAGAATCCAAGAGAAAAGAGAGTGAGGAAAATTCTAAAGAGAGAGAGCAGCACCTTTTTCTTCCTCATAACCTCTACCTTACGTGTGTATATATAAGGCAATATAATATCTAATGAGGAAAAGACAATGAACGAACACGTGTTAAGCTAACAAACAAAGTACCTAATGGTCCTTGCTGGGACATCACCGACTGACTGGGTAAAACATCAGGACCAAGTACGGAACTAGAACTAGCACCAACAGACTGCTGGGGACGATCTCTTGACGGTCTCCTATTAAGTAAAGCTGCAGCTCTATCCGAGAATGACTGTCGAGGAGGAGATCGAGGAAAACGCGGAACAGGAACTATACCAGCATCACGGCGTGCCTGCCTTTCAGCAAATCTCGGTGGTAGTTCCTTCACGTCAATATCGAACCATTCATGAGAAAAGTATCCTAATGGGCCATGCGGAGGGGCATTCGGCTAAAAGATAAAGTAATAAGTACCCAAGGAAAGTCACTCAAAGTAGCAGTAAAGAGGAAAGCAAAACAAGAGCTACCTCATCCTCTGGAGGCACAACTCCACAAAAGCTACGGACGACATCCTTGATCTTTGATGAGGAAGACGGCTTTCTTTTCTCTTTACCCCGAGGAGAATGGGCTTCAACAGGCCTGCTTTTAGTACCAGAAGCCAACCCGTGAGAGCGCATGATCTCTGAAGGTAGCCTTGTGCGCCCTAAACGATAGAGCTCCTGCACGTCCGGCGGGGGACCATCACACCATCAGCAGCCAGAGCATGATGCACGTCTTCCATCTCATGCATCCAATACGAGAACCATTTATGAGTAACCTTCAAATCCCGGCCAATCTGAGGGACCTTTAAGGGGTTGAAGGGTGGACGACAGAACCGCGGCTCTCTATCCTTGAAGACAAAACGCATGAAACTCTTTTCTACCATCTGCGGGTCTGAAGAACACGAAGGTGAAAGATAAGAGTCGGTCCCTTGATCAAAGCCTGCCTGGCGAGCAACACGATTCAAGTTGTAAGCCTCGGAAAAATATTCTCCCTTATAATAGCCTGGAAGATACCCCGGCGTCACAGCAGCCACGAAGTTACAAGCATCAAAAGTAGGAGGGTCCAAGGCGACATCCACGAAATCCTCAGGAAAAAGGGATACAAATCGATGAGAAGCCTCTCCACATGCATTGTCATCGTATAGGCGGAAAGTAAACTCGTTCAAATCATCCAGTAGAGGCGCTAGGCGAACAGTCGGTTTGGCGACTGCCTTCTCATAAAGAGTTATTCGAGGGAAGGAAATAGGGTAAGTAACGGTGCTCTCAATACCGTCTCCTGCGGTAACAACCCGCTCATCGGCGAGCTCCAAGACCTTCGTTTCTGACCTATAACGGCGATAGTGCTCCCATCCCCACATCTGCATGAAATTAGCAGGAAGGAACGTCTCAACTGTAAAGGAGGCATCATTGGCTTTCTGAATATCACCCACTAGCAAGTCAAAATGATGATATAGTCCGCCCAGAAACATGGGCGCCAAAGGGAACGAAATACCACGCGACATGAGTACCGCCATGATCATCGACTCATCAGTCACCACGTTGGTTGGAGAATGTTCAAAGACTTCGTGAGAAAGGAAATAAGACAGGAAGGCCGCCAACTCATGTCGCTCGGTAGATCCGGCAGGAGGAGAAGGAGGTTCCCAACTGGACTCACCCACCAACTTGGGCACCCACATCTTTACCCACAAATTCAAGGTGGCTCGCTTGGCAGACACTCTGGGGGTTTCATGAGCTTCAGCTTCCTCAGCAGAAAGTACTCATTTCCCCTTTCTTGACACGGTCTCCTTGGCACCTTTCTTGGATGATCCAACAAGAGTTCGAGTCTCAGAAGGCGGGTTCGCCTTAGCAATTAGCTTCCTTGAATCTGTGCGCGCTTGTTTCAGAAAGCACAGTATAAGATTGTCAGCATCAGACAGACCACCCAATGCTTCTTTAAAATCGTGACTTCCGTAGAGGGGAAGGCCGGTCAGAGACACCACGTCCTCTAACGTGGGCGATGCCTCTCCCCAGGCGAAGAGACATGTGTGAACCAAGGGAACACATCTAAGAGACAGACGGGTCATATCCCGGTTGATCCTAGTAAGATGCCTATAGCGCGATGAATAAAGAGCCTCCATCAACCCCATCTTAATGATCATGTCCTTACAGTAGGGGATCGAAAGCATGTACTCGATCCACGGATGCCACTTTGAACAAGAAGTCGCCCGAGAGAGAAATTCTATCTTCGGAAGAACAAACTCGCCACGATTAAGGCGTATTCTGTAAAGAGCGGTGATGGGGAGGAGAGGCGGGTTCTCAATTTCCTTCTCCAGAAGCCAATCACTGTTTTCTTCGTCTACCACTGGAGGGTCAAAAGTAGTCGGCTTACTTATCTTCCGAAGGAAACTATCATCTAAGAGGGAAGCAATGGCAACACCAGGGGCGGCAACTCGCCTGAGCTTTTCGGCGGATCTCCGTTTGGCTACAATGTTCGCCCAGTTTTTACCCGCCCCAGGGGCGAAGACTCTCTCTTCCTCTGATAAAATGGGAAGAAGGTGAGACGCCTCCTCCTCGCCAACACAGCCGCCATCGCCAGAAGAGCCCTCGGCTCCTAAACTCTCATACTCTCTCATGTAGAAGTTAGTAATAAGACGTCGCCTGGAAGGAAAATGTGATAAAAGGAGAGAATGGAAAAGGGAGAGAGTATTGGAAGGAATGAAAGCAGATGAAGACAGAATCAATATTTATAGATGGGGAAGAGACACGATCAAGGGTAATTGAAACGACGTGACAGGATTCGAAAAGATGCTAACCCTAATAAATAATTGTAGGGAAATAACCGCTTCAACCATCCCACGTGTCATAATACCGACACATGCCATGCCAAAATTCTCAAGAATAACATGACTCAGACGAGGCATAGCACGGAAGAATGGATAAGAGCAAGGTCGCACGAGTACAAGGGGACTTGCAAAGATCAAGTTCTCAAGAGACATGAGAACAAGGGGACTTGCAAGGAGCAAGTTCTCAAGGGACATGAGGACAAGGGGACTTGCAAATATCAAGTTCTCAAGAAAACACAGAGACGAGGGGACTTGCAAGGAGAAAGTCTTAGGAGACATGAGAACAAGAGGACTCGCAAAGAACCAAGTCAAAACAATGGAATCTGCAAAGGGAGCATAGACGCCTGAGGAAGAAGTAATTCTGAAGAAGAGAACATCTTGCCTAGGCGATGAGCTGAGGACGCGCCTAGCTAGGCAACTCGAAAAATTAAAAGGCAGAAGCCCAGGAAAGGCCACTTGAGAGATGCAATAGACTGTTGAGGAGGCTAACGCCTCGCCCAAACTGCCAGGGGACTTAATGTAGATACCTGAAAAAGTACCAAGGAAGAAGCATGGCCTCCCCATATCCAAAAGGGGGCATGAAGCAGTGTCCCACACTAAGGGAGACGCCGGGTACTCCCCATATCCCAGAAGGGATATCACCTAACAGGCTGTCCTCTACAGCACTCAGGAGCACGTGCAGGAGTTGTGAAGGACATATCTTCTAGAAGGACCCAAAGTACAGTTGTACAGTCAGAAGAGGCAGTATCAAGATAAGGTAAGGTGGGGAAGGACACACACCTGACATCTCCCATTTAAGGAAATAATTATAAATAGGGGTCCTTTCCCAATGAAAGGACTCAGTGATATCATTGTGGGAAATTGTGTTCTACTTCTAAGAACTAGTCTCTACAACCTACTTCTATCTGTACCCTGTATATTCATTACTGTGTACACTGGCAAAGTGAAAAAAGAACAGAAAATGCCAGCAAATATCTGGGGTCAGGAAAGTTAAGCCTAGTTTTCATCTTTCTGCTCCTTCCCTCTATGGTAGCAGTTGGTATAGAAAGTATAGGATTCACTAAAGTTCAAATTTGTGTTTCTGTTTTGGATGATATTGATTTGTAAAAAGCTCATACAGAAGTTAAGGTTGGTCATTTTATAACCTGTAAGCTCACATCCCATTATTTTATCTATACCGGCAATGTTAGTTTATATTCAAGTCAAATTCATGAAAAATTGGTGTTTTTTTATTCATAGTTATTCATGAGCTTTATGCACTCATACAGCAGGATTATTCTGAATTTTTTTTTTATTAATTAGGGGATACTGCAGAAGCACAAGGGCCAATATCCATGTCCACGCACTCGATCGTTCAAGACAGGTTGGGATGGTGTACAATTATTAAAATAATCAAAGTGCAAGTTTAATAAAAAGATATGATATTTATCAAATTCAACTAAATATGAAAATACTTACATAGACTTGGGAAAAACCCTCACTTGTGAGGCAAGAGAGGATGAAAAAACCCAAAACTAAAAATTTGTTGTATCTAGCAAATTTGAGATTATTCAAAATACTGAAAGTAAATATTTTTATAAAGTCCAATAATACGATATATATATAATCTCCATTTCGTTTCATCCATCGAACACACTAGGTGTTCTTCTTCTTACCACCACCATCTTTCGATGACTGCCCTTTGTCCTGTGCAGCTACATTCTTGACAGCTTCAGCTACTTTCCTTTTAGACTCCGCATCAGTCTTATGTTTTTCAGTGTGTTTGTAAAATTCCACCAGTGTGACGTCCAACCTCGCACCGCAGGTTGTACAAGTATACCACATCTTGACCTATTAGAAAGAGCCGAGAGTGTTAGTATTTTCTATGACAAATTTATCCTAATTAATATTGAATATGACTGTCCTTTAGTGATATATAAAAGTGAGAACTAAGGAAAGACAAAGAAAAAAAAAGGTATTCAGGTGATTTAAGTTGGTTAGTATCAGAAGAATAATAATAAAATGCATGGAGAGAGGAAGAAGGAGGAGACATTACTTTGCTTGATTATGTTTTTCCTAGGAGTGCAGTTGTATCTTGAACTGATTTTGTTTTCCCACAGTAATCTCGACCTAATTTTCACATCAAAATTCAAAAGTTCAAATAAAAATATAAAACTAAATAGATCAATAACAGTTGATGAAGATTTGTTTACGAGAAACGTCATACGAAGATTATAATCACACTAACTATGCATGAAATTCATAAAAGTTGATAGATAAGTGATTTATTACCTAAAACTCTAGCTTCACTTTCCTCGGTAAGTGATGAAACAGTCTCAAAGCCACTCTCGATTAGAAGATCGGAAAATATCTCCTCACTAAAGAAACCATCATCATCATACAAACAAAACCAAGTCAATATTCATAAAAATAAATGAAAATTATCTCCTCAAGAAACCATTATGATCACACAAAGTATCTCCTCAAGAAACCATTATGATCATACAAACAAAACCAAGTCAATATTCATAAAAATAAACGTCATATACGAAATGATTACCAAAGAGAAGGTTTACTTTCTTTTGCAAGACAATTACTGAAACAGATCACTGAAAAGACAAAGAGAGGAGATTTATGAAACAGATAACCAAACCACAAAATAAACATTAATTGAACTCAGCACAGAAATTGAACAAGAAGATTCAAGTACATCTCACCAGAAGTTTACCAAGCAGCCAGAAGCAATAGTTAGTTGAAGAAGACAATGCTACTCCTCTAGGCATGCATATATATATGCAAATGGTAAATAGTTAGTAGAATGGATAGAGTGTGACACATAATACTTGCACTGTAAGAAATGGTAAATGTTAGGATGCATCGCAATAACTCTCTGCAATCACGACAATGACTTGAACTTTGACAAACACGGTATTAGTTAGCTACCGTAAAATTTGTAAAAGTTCACATAAATAGAAGTCTTCAGAAACCAGAGAACATATTCACTTTTTCTGTTTTTGTACTTTGTTTTTGTTCTATGCTAGTGGTAAACCGCCTTGTAATATGTTACACATACACCGTTAATTGTTAAGAGAATACCTAAAGAAATGCATAAACATCTACCATCAGTTAAACGGCTGAATTTACTCCCGAGAATATCAAATTCGAGTTCTATCTTAAAAAATTTTAGAACCAAGACCAAATGTAATACTTACGATACAAATACCTGGATAAGCCACTATATAAGATCGCACAGTTGACCAAAATCAGATCCACTAAGGATACAAACACGGACTGATTTCTATTAGCGTTGATGGGTACTGCTCGCACCAAGTAGCAGACTGCGAACCGTAGAATTGAACACTACCAATACGCCATAGTATCTGATGATAGGGGTGCCAACGAGTCCAGGAATCGGTAATTTTAGGCGGTTCCGGGTCCGGGTCCGGGTCCGGTTCCTAAATTAATGGACCCGGAACCGGACTGATTAAAAATCCTTAAATACTCATCGGGTTTGGGTATTTATCGGGTCCTCTAAAATCAACTATATTTTTTGATAATCTATTTCTATATTTGTTATGTTAGCTTGAATCTAATAATTTTTTATATTAAAATTATTATTATTTTTATGTCAATGTTCTAATTAAGATTAAACGTAAGAAAATAAAGGAAGAATGAAAAAAATTCTTAGCGAAACTATATGAAATCCTTCCATTTTAAGTGAAATTAAAGAGTAAAAGGTAAATATTCGGCTACCCGATATCCGAAGGGGACCCGACGGGTACCCGACAGATAATACCCGTTAGGACCCAAAAGCTTATCGGTTCCTAACGGGTCTGCCTTCCGGGCAGTGATTTTGCTAATGGGTCCAATCTTGAGATCCGGAATCGGACCCGATACACCCGAGTCTGGGTAATCACGTACCCGTTGGCAGCCCTAGACTGATGAGGCACCCAAACTAAACATCCTCCTATAGAACCTAACAATTCAATGACCTAACTTTTAATTTAATAGCATTGAAGAAATTAATTAAAAAATCAAATCCACTTTGGACGATTTTTAAAAAACAAAAAAAAAATTAGTTCACATAAAGTACAACCCAACTAAAATGGCGAGAATGAATTACTACAATTGATTAGATTTTGACATGATCGAAAATTGAAAAACTAAGTGTGCCCATATATTAAGTTTCCAACTACTATGGTGAAGAGAAAAAACACCAAATTAAAACTACATGAATAAATACTATTTTCCGGTTCATTTTACCTGAGATTTAGGGTTTTGAGTATGGGTTGCGCTTGTTCGAGAAAAGAAAATCTTCGTCTAAACCAAGATATTGGTAATTCGAAGACTGCTTCAGTCACAAGAAAGAAGCTTAGGGATGGTCTTAGGATGAAAGTGTCATGTACCCGGCATGGTAAGGAGTGCCCATATCCTATATGTGTCTCTGTCTTTAGTAATAATAGTATTTTATTTAGTATATTTAGGAGTGTTATCTAATAATATGTTGTAATTTGGGTCGGTTGAGATGTAACCACCCGGCGAATTAATAATCGTTGGATTGTAAGAGAAGAAATGCCTATCTTTATAAGCTGAGTCTCAGTAATGAAAAGGGAAGAAAAGTTTAATCAAAAATCAATCGTTAATTCGATTTAGGCTGTGTTCTTCGGAACCAGGGAGGTTTATCCTCAATTTATCTATCCAATCTTGTTATGTACATCTAGCCACATAACAATTGGTATCAGAGCCACGATCCTGCTTACCTGATTCATGATGGGAGGAGGTGAGCCAACACTACAGGAGATTGCTGCTCAGCAACGACTTCAGGGTGAACGATTATCGATATTACAAAATCAAGTGAAAGATATGAATATCACTTTGAGTTCGATCCAGGAAATTATGAATCGAATCCTGGTTCGTTATGCAGATTCCAATCAAGTTTCAGTTCTTACTAACTCAAATAGAGATTTCACAATTCCTCAACCTGAGAAAACAACTTCAATTTCTACTGGTGTTGATGACGAAAAAGATTCTCTCGATTTGGAATTGATCCCTCCATTTCTCTTCATCGAGAACGAATATGTTGATTCGCTTCACGGTGTGAAGTTACAGTTTGAAGAAATTGCAAAAATAGAGATCAATGTCTTCTCCGAGTTATCTCCTGTCACAACTGAAAGATTAAAAGGTTTTGGGATGCAGTTTTGCGTCAAATATTTCGAGGAGTGTTGCACAAATCCTGCATACTTGAAGAAGTTGTTCCTTCTTCACAACAAGTTACTTCGTATGGATTGTTTTGGTCTCCATTTTGATTATCCTCGCTCCTTATTCGATCGAGGTAAGTGTCTTGTGATATCACCACTTACTTATGAGAAATTACTTCTTCACTTGCTTCTTAGCTTGGGGTATGATTCAATTTGGCGATTTGTAAATCTGTTTCCTCGTTTATGTCTCACTGATGTTACAATTATGGCTACGAAGAAGTTGTTTGCCCAAATGCATAAGAGGGGTAGAATTTTCTTCCTCTTGTTTGCTCGAGTAATTATTATTGCGATTAGATGTGCAGTTTCTTCCTGGATTACCTATGTTGCTGCTAAATCTGGTGGTGAGGGGAATTTAGATGTTGAAATTTCAGAGAGCGATAAACTTTTGTTTCACTTATTGGCTAGAGTGGTGAGATTTTACAATGCATATAAATGGTACCCTCATCTGCTTGATATGCAGGGAGGAGAATTTTTTTTCTTACTGCTCATATGTAAGTTGCTTGAGGTGATTAAAACACGGGTATATAAATGTCATAATTTCCCCCCCATGTTACAGCTATGTGGTCAAAATGGCAATGCTCGGTAGCCTGCTCGACAGTGATCATGGTGTCGTTTGTTTTTGTCTATATTTTGTTGCTCCTCGTTCCTTGTTTGATCGCGGAGACTGGTATAATTGGCCCAGTATATTGGAAAATTACAATGGAATAATTTTTAATGCACTTGTTTTCAAACTGGAGTGCCCATTGAAGCTGCTGCGTGAGAGATCGATTACATATCTGTCGGCGAAAGTGGTTTGTACTGTTGCTATGTACAACTTATTGCGTATGAGGTTGCAGGGTTTAGTTCTATGGTCCAGATTCGTACTTCAGGTGTCAGTTAATAGACAAGCTGATACTGTCTGTGTTGCTGCACAGAAAGGTTGTGGTGAGTCACATACTCTCTCAAGGAGACTTACCTGTAAGTTTGTGTTTCTTTCTCTTAGTGCCAACAAGGGAGTGCCCATATCCTATATGTGTCATACGTCCTTGCAGCAGGAGATCAAATTATTCTTGCTTAATCTCGGGTTGTGTAGTATCGCAAGTGGTGATGTTTTCACTTGGTTTTTCACTGTGCTACATGAAGGACCCAGCTCTACAGTTTGCAGTGGTAATGAATGTTGTTCAGGTAGGACAGAGTTTCTGGTGGTGAAACTCGAAATGACGCTTGTACTGGTTAATAGAGTATGCTTTTATGGATACCTGAGGTGGAAATTTAGATTGGTTCCACCTAGATTATGGAGTGTGCGAAGTGTTATAGTGAAAGTTCACTTCTCAGTTTTCAGTTTTTACGAAAAATTGACTTCTTCTTCTAAGAGCCTTGGGGTTGCTCCGGTTTACATAGAGGTTGGGTGGAACAGTGGTGATGATAATACTTGTGCAGATGGAAATGCTAATGCTCGCCGAATATCCTGGTGCTGCTATCGACTTTTGTCGTGGGCATATCCACCACCAAGGGGTTGTATCCATTTAGAGTTTGTACGAGGGTTGAGGAGCATTCAGTTCAGGGCCTTCAGGCTCATGGTGTTTATAGCTCTAACTGTGCTACTGATGGGGGTATCTTCGCGATGGAAACTGAAAACAAATGGTGGTATTAATCTCCATTATGTACTAGTCAGCATTCCTAGTCAGGTTGGAGCTGTTAACGAGTCTGCATCAACATTACATCTCACTAGAGCTGCGAATTTCATGTTTCTCATAGTATTCAACTATGTGTTGTGGCTCCAACCTGAAGTTTTCAGACACCTTAAGGTTTACTGTATCTTTACTTCTCTGTGTATTTTTCCTTGTCAACTTTTTGAAGCTACAAAGCTGAGGGACAACTACAACATTCCTTGGCATACAAATTCAAGACGGACGCTGCAAATGTTGCTTCTATTGGCGCCACCTCAACAGGGAGTTATGAGAATACAGGGCCTTTTCACCTTGAGAGAGTAATTTCAACTTTGAGACTCGCATGTCAACAAAGAGCACAGTGGACGGATGGGCTTGTTATACAGATGTTATGGGCCTTACATGGGTTTTCCGCGACATTGTAGATTTTTGGTCTCCTGATGGGTGACTCTTCGATTTTTCGAAGTGGTTCACTTAACTCTCATCCTTGAGGACAAGGATGTTTTCAAGGGGAGTGGAATGTCATGTACCCGGCATGGTAAGGGAGTGCCCATATCCTATATGTGTCTGTCTTTAGTAATAATAGTATTTTATTTAGTATATTTAGGAGTGTTATCTAATAATATGTTGTACTGGTCGGTTGAGATGTAACCACCTGGCGAATTAATAATCGTTGGATTGTAAGAGAAGAAATGCCTATCTTTATAAGGCTGAGTCTGTAATGAAAAGGGGAAGAAAAGTTTAATCAAAAATCAATCGTTAATTCGATTTAGGCTGTGTTCTTCGGAACCAGAGAGGTTTATCCTCAATTTATCTATCCAATCTTGTTATGTACATCTAGCCACATAACAGAAAGTTGAGAGGGCAAGATATCAGAATAATTGTAGGTTGCAAAAGGATACTCTGACAGATGTGTTTAACAAGGTCGATTGACGACCTATTTATAGATGAATTCTCTGATCTATAGTCGATGAGGTGAGATGAGGATAGAGTTTCATGAGGAGTACTCCTTCCATAGTAAGAAGGTAAACTAAGGATGAGCTGAGCTTATCTCTTTATCCCCGTAATTTCTTCGACTGAATGTTCTCTTTAGTAGTGAGAAACATAATTGGATTTTATCACACTGTCGTAGACCGCAAGACCAAAATCCTAGTTGATATCCCCTATTTGTATTACCCACTCAGCCTTCACGGTGATGTTTTGACAAGTAGCAATACTCTCTATAGTCGACATTGAGTGATATAGAGGAATATTTCCTGATTGTGAGTTATGACTAGGTTGAGTCACGTGGAACACACAAAACAGTATGGGAATTGTGTGTGAGACACGGGAGGATATGAGGCTGAGCCTCAACTTTATATACCGACCATGTAGGGCTCGTGAAAGTCCGAATTTTATTTTTTTGGGTTCTTCTGATGAGCATGCACGGATATGAGAGATTTCGTAGAGTTTGGCCACGTTTTTTGATGATTTTGTACAACAGAGGTTCAAGGTGCCAGTCGTGGGAATGCTTGATTATGAGGCTGAGAAAGAGGCTTGTGTTTGAGGATGAGACTTGTTCCTGAGTCTCGTGTTTGCGCGAGTTAAAATGTAACTTCTATAGGGAGAAGGAAGAGACAATTGAACATCTTCTGCTTCATTGTCCCTTTGCCAAAGCAGTTTGGGAGTTGGCACCAAACCTTGTACACATAAACTTAAACGATTCTATAAAAATAATAGAGAACTGTAAGATTGGTTTCAAACCCCCAATTCTGTGATTTCCTTAGAACTGGTTGCTACTAAAATGTGGTTTATATGGAAAGCAATACGTAATAATACCTTTCAAGGAAAGACTCAAACCCCTCAGCAGCTAGCTAAATAAATTCAGAGACACTTAGACCTCTGGAAAAAGAAGGAGAAATCTTTAAGTAGCTTGAAGAAAAAGAAGAATAAGAACAAGAATACCCCATGCACTCCTCCTATTAAAGATACAAAAAAGATTAATGTGGATGCTTCTTGTATTTCTGAAAACCTTCCTTCTAGTTTTGATTTAATATTGAGAGGTGATGCAGGAGTCTTTAAAGGAGGAAGAGCAAGACCATCAGACTGCTCAGATCCATAAGAGGCAGAAGTTGTAGCACTTTTGCAGGCAGCTACTTGGACAAATGAGAAGCAGCTTGAATATTTCAACATCGAAAGCGACAATGAAGTTTTAATCAGGTGTTTGAATGGCTCTACTACAAATATCTTTTGGATCAACAAGGATATTTTGGAGGAAGCAGTTGAAAAAGCTTCTAACTGTGTTAACTTTTTAGGATTTTATTTGGTTCCTAGAACAGGGAATGTTGTACCAGATACCCTAGCAATAGAAGCAAGGCACCTTCATAACATTTGTTAGAGCATTTCTCGGTCAAACTCACAAGTGTTGTTATCTCAATCTTGTTGTCAAATTTAGTTGATCAAAACTATATCTTAATTTCTAGTATACATTTACTCAAGTCTCGGATTAGGATAGAAGTGTGTAGTTGAGTACCAGATATCACTGCGTTCTACCGTTTGAAGGCGAAGATCAACCGAAGCTTTTGGAGAACTTCATCAACAAAAGGGAAGTAAAGACTAAACCACCTATTACTCAAGTTTCTACCTTTATATCTATGAGACTATGTTGCGTGACTAAAGAAGACTTTACATGCAAAATAAAAAATTTGAGTCAAGTTTATATTGATTAATTATTCTCGAAATATGTTGACTAAGCTTAAGAACATTTGTTCATACTTGATGAATTTGGTTAAGAACAATTTATTTTTTATGATCAAGATTATCATTTGGAAATAGCCTAGAACAGTGATATGTGCCATTGATGTTATTCGGGAATGTTTCAAATTGATTATTAGTGAGATATAAAAATACTGTAAATCTAGATACATGACATTACATTTTTTTTCTTTCTTTTTTTAAAGAGAAGTTCCATAGAGCATTTATTGAAAAGGCATAAAAAAAACGGAGGAAGACTAAGCCTGACCTCCAAAAAATAAGAGAAGAGAAAATAAAAATCAAAAAGCGAAAAAAAAACAAAACAAAGAGATTACATTTAGCGAAATCTGTAAACCGGCAGGCTCGACCTATCTAAGCCAAGTTTATATCTCACAAAAGTAGGGGGTTGGTCCCACCATCTGGATTCCACCGAAGCTCCATGTTTTGCTAGGATATCTACCACTACATTGCCTTCACGAAATGTGTGTGAGTATCTAACAGTACACGTCTTATATACTGGCGCAAACTGTTATAGGTCTGTAGCCTAGTGCGGATATGCAATTCTAAATGCGAAAAAACCTCTTGAGCTTGGAAGCACCTCCAACATACCATGAGTAAGATCAAATTCTTTATCTCATGGATGGTGGGGGAAGGAAACTTTATTGATACTTAGTATGATAATTGGATCCCTGAAAAAGGGACTGCCATACCAAAAATTAATATTGGTCCTAATAAAAATCTTAGAGTAAATATTTGATAAATCATGATTTTAAAACTCGGGATACATCAAAGTTAAGTGTTGTTTTTAATCAACCCTCGAAAGAGAAGATTGAACAAATCCCTCTTGGTATTGTACCCTCTAGAGATATAAGGGTGTGGATACCGGTGTTAATGGAGACAAATATAACTCTCACTTATGGATGGTTGTGTGGAAGTGTAAACTACCTGCAAGAATTCAGTTGTTTGTTTGGAGATCTTTGAAAGAAGCTCCTCCAGTAAAATAAATTCTTCACAAATGCATTCACGTATCTGATTATAGTTGTCCAAGATGCAAATTTTAAGCTGAAACACTTATAGACATCCTGGTAACTTGCAATTGCCTTACTAGAGTTTGGAGACTTGGAAATGTACAAACTACTCAATTCCGAAATTTTACTTTTCACCAGTGGGTTAGATTTTGCTTCAGCTCCATCATTATAAACATGCATATGATAAAGCCGATAATTTCTCATTGATTGCTTGCTTGGTGTGGTCCATCTGGATAAACCGGAATTGTGTAGTTCATAATAACAAATCAGAAGAGTCAGTTGTTGTTCTTGCAAGAGCAAAGTCAATGATCAATGATGTTGAGCTTTATTAAAACCCCATCGTTACTAAGCATATCTGCAATCTCTTCACCCAACCAATTTCATATTGGATGGTACCACCTAAGGATTGGACCAAGATAAATACTGATGGTGTTCGGAAGCCAAATTCTCTAAATGGAAAAATGAATTTCATTCTTAGAGATTCATACCATAAATTTGTTTATGCTTAAGTCAACTTACTTGGTATGTTTCTCTGCAGAGCAATCAGAGAGATTCATTGATTGTGGCTTTGGAGAAGAGACTTGATCGAATCCTTTTTGAGAGTGAGACACTAGCTTTCTTGGAGCAAAACAAGATGACTTTCATGGGAGACAAGAGAACACGTTTTTTGTTATATAATCTCCAAGTTTAAACTTATCTCTGTTGCCTTTATTAACCTTGTTGCAAATGGAGTTTCTCACGAGCTAGCTCAATGGGTTAAAACAAGTGTCAGTTATATATGGTTTGGCTTGTACCCCTACATGCCTTTTGTATGTAAGGACCATACGACTAGTTATCTGTAATTTTGTGTAAAAAAAAGTCGGAAAGTCGGAAACTTTGATTAGGGATTATGATTATGAAAAATGCTTGTAGGGTTTCCGATTTCCAAAATCAGCTTTATTAATCAATCGTTTAAGGTTCCCCTCTTAATGCTATTTTTCGGATAGTAACTTTTTGTTTTCAGTGGTACAAGTGGCAATTTTTACTGTCATTTTGCTGAAAGGTTTGGCCTAGAGTTTATTTACACACTTTTAGCGTGTCACCTAACATGGTTTAAAGAAGTGGACATCATTACTGGAAGAGTTAAAAAGCAAGACCGTGTCAGCGGTATAAAATGAACTCATTGACATACTGTAGATCTTACTCATTCACTGCTTAAAGTAAATCAAATGACAAACTATTAGGCCTAAATCCTTTAGGAGCCATACGATAGAGGAGCACAAAATTCAAGCTATTACATGATATAATCTTACAAAATTTTCCTTTGACCGAGGAGAAGTTCAATCCGACTGTTTTCTCTTCTTTCGCGAACTGGATTTCTTTTTCGCTTTTGTGCTGGAATCTTTGGAGGGATCATTTTCGTCTTTCAACAGATGATCATAATCTTCTATACTAGCAAATGGAGATGCCCCAGCCTTTCTGCCACCCTTTCTGTTTCTCTTTCTTTTGTTATGAACCATGTCATTCTCTTCTTCATTTATGTCATCATCTGAATCACCAATGTTCACAGGAAGATCAGCATCGCCATCATCTTCGTCAGCCACATCTGATAGGATATCCATCTCAGCATCATCATCGACGCTTCCTCCAATTAGATCTTCATCGTCTTCCTCGGCAACTTGGTCCAGATCATCATAATCATAATCACCTGCAGCTTCATCCAACGGAAGATCCCCTGAATCCAACAAGTTATCAATCTCCTCATTGTCACTCTCATCACCACCAATCTCATCCTCACCTCCATCATCATCACCGCCAATGTCATCCTCACTTCCATCACCCCTGTCAAATCCAAGTAACTCTTCTGTTGCTTCATCCTCAGCAACCTTCTTCTTCTTCTTTTTGGGTTTCTTAGAGGAATTCATTTTATTTGTATAAAACTTGTGGAAAACTAGATCCTCGGGTGATACATCTTCTTCATCCAGTGACAGAATTTCAGCCCCAATCAAAAGGTTGTTTGTGCCCAGCTGCAAATACAAGAGGATCTCAGTCAGAATTCAATGTTGTATATATTGCACTGAGTTTTAAACGAACAGGTGAATATGAGTTCTTCAAATTCAAGAATACGAATAGCGGGATGGGTAATTCTAGATGATCAAGATTGTTGAAACACTGGAAAAATGCGCTACATTTCCTCAATAAGCGTATAACAGATTGTGAATCTCCCGCCTGATATAGTGATATCTAAGTAAGGAATTCAGAACCCCAAACCAAATGAATCAGGCCTAACATCTAACTGGGACAAAAAGCAGGAGAGAATTTGACTTTTAGTCTCGGATGTAACACTATAACAATCTTATAAGATTGGTTCCCGAGACTCGTTTTTTATGAATAGGAAGAAGGTGACAAAATACAAAGAAGGACATTCAAATGGTCATAACAAAAGTGATGCAGGGGCATGCCCTACATTACTGTTTACTTCTAAGAAATCCATCAAAAAGGGGGTGGGTCCAATGTATTTATTATGAATAATATAGATAACAACACTTGTTTAACAGCAATCTTAAGCTGGTAAGCAGTAGGCCCAAAAATATTCAATAACTGCGGGAGTGAGTAGACTATTCGCAGCTTAAGAGTTTGCAGCTTTCAAAACAAAAGCTTCTCGAAAATAGAATCACTTAATGGATGGAATAGGAGGATTTTGCAAATATTTGAAAAGACTTAACTTTCACAAGCAAAATCTGCTGTTTCTAGAGAGACAAAGTATCTATTGTAACTGGAATTGGAAATAGATAAAATAAACCAACCTTCTTAGCAGGTTCGATTTGGGAACCACCATGCCACGTACTTGACTTAGGTTTTTTCTCCATGAACTTGTCCAGAAATGCAGGAAGTGCCAAATCAGTTAAAGGATTACCATTGTAAACTATGTTGGTCCCTGATAGAAGGGTCCTGGCCATGGTTGCAACAGATGGGTGCGCATGAGAAGCAAGTACCATCAGCTCCCACCAGCTAGCTCGATCCGCATTGCTGAAGATTCACACAGAACAAGGAAAAAAGATATGGTCAAATGTCAACACAGATGTGATTCCTATTATATCGCCATCAAGCACTGCTACCCCTGGAAAAAAGGGTTTACAGTGTTCAAAATTCTACAAGTTACTGAGATATACAGCATATTTTCCAGTTGCACAAACCTAAAGGATAGGAGCACATGTGGAGGGATAAGAAAAAGAAACAAACAGACCCTGGGCGACAAAGGTCACAAACTGATGCAATACAAAACCCTTACTGAAGTTTAAGATTCTCTTACGAAGTATTTCTAGCAATGTGTTCCTATATAAAAAGTATAAAAGTGAGTACCAGTAAGATGGTTCCCTGTGCCGCGGGTCATAGCCACCAGGCAGTGACAACTTAACATTAGGTGGCTGAGTCGCGCCTGAACTCCCATCTGTTTTTAGTTGCCCAATAGTGTTCGAACCTCTTTTGAGGATGTCATCTCCATCAGAATCATTATCTTCAGATTCTAAGTCCGAACCTGACAATTCAACTTCTTCGGAATCAGAAGAATCAGGGTCAATTTTGGCCCCATCATTGTTATCCCGGACCACCGTGACTGCGCTTTCTGGTTGCTTCAAAAGTGCAGGTTTGGATTTATCCTCAGTTCCTTCTACAATATCCTCAAAATGTTCAACATCATCATCATCAACTGACTCACTCTGAAGCACCATATTCCTACAGAATGTAAGAAGATGTCTCACCCAACCAGAAGTTAATGTATTCAACCAATATAGAGTTTCTAACTCAGTCACAAGTTGTGGCTGATTAGGAAAATAATCATTATCTTACCAAAGTGGTGGTCTGGCTTTAAGAACTTCAGATAGGAGAAACAGGCATCCACAGGCAAATTGAGGGGGCTGTTGAAGTGCCACCTGTTTCAGTGATAGACAGATCAATTCTTTGAAGAAAAAAACCTACTAAAAGATCTCATTTCTGCATAGAGCTCAAACCTCAGTGACTTGAGTTCAGTCAACTGTCTGATAATAGGCCTCAGTACATGCTCTATCATTTTATAATGTTTAGATATGGTACTGTTTTGTTCACTTTAACAAACATGTATGATCCTAGTAATTTGTCAACCGTCTCAAGATACTCAATACCGCTTGTTATTGGCAACAGTAGTTGCTTTCTCCATAAATGTGGTGTATACATACGTCAGAGCATGTACTGTATCTAGATACTAAACACCACTAGCTAATACTTATAGATCCCCTTGTCCGATACCTTCCAATGTGGGGAACCAAGATAGGTTTGGTTGTAATATATATATACTTTCCAAGACTCAAAATTACTTATTCAATGAAGAAAACCCAATAGAGTTACAACAAAAGGAACCAGAAGAAGAAAATAAGTGAAAGGGGAAAAACTCATGTTACTCATCAAGGTATACAGAAATTATTCGCGAGGAAGATGATGAAGCCACTACTGACACGCATAAGAATCAGAAACTATCTGGCCTTAAAAAAAATCAGGAAGTAACAAACCTGCAGGATACGTTTTGAAAAGGCAGACACCCTCTTCAGATTTACATCAGACTTCATAGCTCTGAGTAGGAGTCCAATAAACATTTCTCCCTGAAATTAAGAATACATAACATTCTTAACAATTCTAACATTAACCAGAAGAAATTAAAATCTGAACTGCGTCCATCAAGCTCGTGATTACCCTAATTCCAAATAAGTATAATGGGCCAACCCTGATGGCCACCTAAACGGCTAAACCACTATTAAATAAACAGGAATCTATGCACCACATCCACATAACTCATTAGAAGTTCATGGTACCTAATCTAAATAAGCATGGCCCAGGATTCAAAACAGCCACTAATGAACCTTTAACGCGAACTCTATCGTTCATTATATACATATACATATATATACATACATGCAATCTTGTGAGCATCTCCCGATTCACAATCTAGAATACAGCCTTCATGTCTAGTTGGGTGTTCTATCCGCTCTTCCAGTTCTGCTCTAAGAAAGAGCATCTATCAACTTCTAAGTAACCAGATCATTTGATCTTTGGAGTGTGGTGTACTTTCAAAGATGACGGTCACTGCCTGAAGAATCTTAACCAAACAAACACTACATCATTCTCTTGTATGCATCTACATAGATGGTGATCCCCGCGGACCAAAAGTCATCTGTTTATAGCTTTTTCCAGGAAGGATGATCATTGGACATGAAGATGCATGCACACTAGCCTATTTTATAGACCCCAGTGAGAAATATTTGATCCTCATTAAACAGTTTTCACAACAGTAGTAGTAGTAGTAACAATAATAATAATAATAGTAGTAGTAGTAGTTAAGAAAACAAAAGATGATTTGCATGCCTTCGATGAATTCATTGCAGCCGGGAGCAGAAGTTTTGAATACAAAGCACGATAGAACCGATCACTAACAATCAGGTTTTTGGATGAAATCTTTTCCAGAAGCAATAAAGCTTGAACTCCTACATTGAAATTGATGGAGTGAACCTGCACAATGAAATTTCAACATTAACGGCAGGACAACAAGAGTAATGGAGGGTGGTTATATAACACAAACGGCATCCTACATAAGGACATTAGTGGGGGGCCAGATCTGTTAATGACCAAGTGTTGTTCACCTACATTCTCTCTCATATTCACCCCCACCACTAGAATGCACATTTACCAATAATATCATCACAAATGAAAGCTTCACACTGGTTATCCAAGACAACATGGTAATTACATTTGTACTCTGAGACATTGTTTATAAGAGATGAGGGAAAAATTTTGATTTGAAATGATGTGGGAAAGAAAATAAAAAACACTAGAAAACAATTATTTTTACAAGAAATATTCAACTATAACATTGTATGCGGGGAGGCATCACACGCCACTATCGCTTCCTTAATCAACAGCACGTCATAATATTAGGAAATCAAACTAGTAGGCCACCACTAGTATGTTCAACAAAACTAAAGTGTGTACCTAGTTAAACAATCATAAACAGAAAATGTATGGTAAATCAAAGATACAATCCACACGCTCTGATTTATACGTATATAAAACATGAGGCTCACCAGTTTGAAAAGCATGGGTGTTTGAACCTCAACAACATTATCAGCCTCGTCGCTTGCAACAAATGGAAATGCTCTGTTGACTCCCTGAATGGATGATTAACAACAAAAATAAGCTCATGCCAACAAGTCTATTTACAATCTAATTTTCACAAGTTTACTAAAACTTGCTGGAACTCATTGACTTGAGAAATAATGAGATAACAAAACAGTGTTTAAACATTTAAGATGTTTATGTTCTAAACCAGCAGATGATACCACCCAATTCCATTGGAAATTGATGGTTTACCGTGAGAAGAGCTGAAAGAAGTCTTGAATCCATTTCAACATTTGGTCCAGACGGATTTTCCGCTTTATTATTTTTTAGCGAGCCTGTCTCTTTCTTATCCTCCTTTTTGTTGCCTTTATCCAATTTTTTCTCAGCACCGCTTTCCGAAATCAATAACTGCATCGTCACAACAAGAAAACACATTAACCAACGTATCAACAGGCTTCTCCTTTTCTATGTCTGACAAATAAATTAATTAACACAGAATGATAATAATTAATCATACTTAGCAGCAAACAATCTCACGAATTAGAGAAAATTAATCTACGGCTGTAAGCTCGACTACACGAAATAACCATAGAACATTGAGCTTGTGGTGCACAACTGCATACACAGGGTCATTGGAGTTGGGATATACATAATACCTTAAACAGTGCAAAGTACACATCCACCAAACGCTTTGCCACTTTAGCCCCATCTCCTTTGTGAGTGAGACGTATTTGGCACAAAAAGTTTACCTGCATATGAAATAGTTTGATCATTCAGCAACAGGTTGAGTGATTTATGTTATTCGGGATTTTGAGAAAACTACATAATACGAAATTTGTGACAACTTGCAACCAAAGTGATTGAGATCAATTCAGTACTCCAAACTGGGTGATAATGCTACTGGCATCATGATATGTGCAAACTCCAAGCAGTGTAACACAAGAAGCAAATTCATTTAGTTGTGTCAACAACGTTACTAGCCAATACTGTGTAATGCAAACCCAATAGCAAAAAAAGAACACATGGCTCAAAGGATGAAGGTTCCCAAGGATACTGCAAATGTTAATTTCACTATTAAATTATGTGTAGCAACGACACGCGGAATTAAATCAATACGGAACAACACTGCATGGTTATCTAAAAAAAATTCTTATATTTAACAAATCAAATACTACTTGACCAGAATTTTCACTGGCATGACATGCTAAGACAGTTACACACCTGTTTTAGTAAAGTTGAGATATTTTTTCAAGAAGCTTTACTTTTAGCAGAGTTCTAAGATATTTATACAACACCGAAATACAAACCCTTTCTCCCACAGATCTCCGTTTGTTTCTTTCTTATTCAAGTCTTGAGTTTTGCGCTCCAAACTGAAGGAGCGGAATAAGTAGGAAACGCAAAGCTGGAGCAGATGAAGATACAGATCATAATACCCCTTTGAGTTTCTCTATCTTAATATCTATCTTAAAGTACTTACATATATTGTGTATTTTGAGTCCTAGTTTCCTAGTTTTTACAGTTGTCGCGCCAAAGTATACTCGACAGACGACACTGATACTCAGTCAGTCCTTTTGACAATTCCCTTTCTTTGTAAAAACTGTATGACTATTAATCTATTATCTCTTTTGCTTCATAAAAGCTTTAAGATATACAGGTCTACAGCAACGAGCTTCCATTAATCGTGAATCCTTGAACCACCAATTTGACTGAAGTAGTCGACCAATGTTTTGACCGTTTTAATATTGACCAAAACTGACTTTAACGTTATAAAGCGAATCACAACAGGCACGGTTCATACAACTTCATGTCAGATCCAAAAAGCCGTTTTACTGATTACTTGGCAAGCTAAAAAAGAGTAGAGCGCCATCCATGGTAAAAAGCTAGTTATGTTCCATTCGGCTAACTAAAAGAAACCAGAGGATTCAATAGAAAATGCCAACCGCAAGGAAAGACGTCTAATTCATTCTAAACTCTGAAGCAGATGGTAACTGCAAAGAACCTTGAAATAGACATGTTAGAAATGGAAGTACTTACAGCATGGTACTTCGATCGTGGTCCCAAATGAGGGCGAAAGAGAAAAGAATCAACCTCATCAATCACTACTGCCTGCAAAACAACAATTAGGGAACATACTTCTGAGTTCAGACACAACAATCTATGGAAAATATACCAAAGAGATTGACAAATATAGGTATTTCCATAATTTGTGAGGTACGAAGGAAGGATCAACTATTTTCAAGAGCAAAAAATGGTAATTAGAAATATATGTGTAAATGCTTGGCAATTTGTTCCCGTCAAGATAGTGACAAAAAATTAATGTAGACAATATTATATTAGGTTAACGAGGATTAAAAAAAATATCGCTATTAACACCACTCAGTTACCGTCATGTTAGGATGCTCAGTTAGAAGGTTTGACAAGTGATAATCAGCATTTGATGCACCCTTATTTTCAGGATCTCCCAGCTGCAGAGAAGAAAAATCAGAATCCAACTTTACAATAACCGTTTTCAAAAATACATCCATCCTAGCCAGAAGTTCTAAGCTAACAAACACGGTAGTGATAACTAGCATTTTAAGAAAGCAGGTAAATATTGCTGAACAAAGACAAGTACATCTTATGCATTTCCGAATAATAAGCTCAAAGACAACATGCTACAGAGATATCTGGTTCGCCGACTTACTTTGTTAACTAGTCCAGAGAGTAATCTCCGCTCTTGCTCTGATTTACTCCTCAGTAGTGCATAAATTGTCTGCAAGAGAATATTACTTGGTAAGATTTAATTTTCTATAGAAATTGTGTTATGGCTGTGGATCATGTATACTTCATTCGACTTGACAGTTTCAACATTAACACAAATTTTAATATTTTATGATAAACTAAGAAAAATCACAAAACCGAGTAGGTAATAAGAAGTGATAATCTAGGAAACACCAAAGCAAAGAACTTAAAACTCAATATAACAAATAAAATAAAGTAGTTTAACAACCGTCCGAGTACATAACATGCTATCTCAAGATACCACTTTCCATAGTCTTACCCAAGCATATCACAATTAAGTCATTCAAAGATTTCCAAGAGCTTATTATGCTGCTGATTAGATAAGTTTTTTAGTTCAAAGCTAATTTTGGCAGAAAGCAATCAGATCAAAAATGAACAATATGAAAGCTGTTTGCTTCCAGAGAAAAATAATGAGCAGAGTTTACCTTCAACGCCTTTTCTTTAAGAACAGGTAACATGTCTCGTGATGCTTCCTCAAGTGCGAAGACAAACCGCTCATACCTGCAAAGCAAACATTAACATAAGTGAAAGAGATTAAAAATGGAAGGCAGTAGGTAGACAGTAAAAGGAGTACACTGACATTTGACACCCAACCCCACGTTAATGAGTCCTAGATTTTATCAAGAAATATGAGAAGTACCTAAACCCTAAGACTTTAATCAGGGTTTAGGGCATTGAGCATGATGAATTCAGTACAACACGCACTAAAACATACCTCTGCTTTAAACATTCTTCCCAATACCAGAAGAGCAGAAGAGAGTAACCATCTTTAGTTTCTGTAAGATGGTTCAATGGATGTTGAGGGAGGATTTTCAGTTTCCGATCGGGTAGTAGACTAAGAAGAAACACAAGAGCAGTCAAATAACACATTTATGAAGGACAGGAAACAAATAGCAAAACAGAAAAGGAAAAGAACAAATTATTTCACTTTAAATATGAAATATGAGCACTAACCTCGATAAAAACAGTTCCTTCAACGCTTCAAAACCAGTCAATGCATGGCGTTTTCCAACCTTTGACGTTACCATTGCTGCCAGGACAAAATTTAATCAACAACCATGATCCGTTTTTTAGGTATAGGCCCGTCAAAAGACCCTATACCCAAGTCTGCATACAAGAGAATTTGTCCTAGTAATTCTAGAAGTAGTTTCTTAATCCTAGAATGAGACCTATTTTTAGAAGATTACAAACATAGGGCAGTTTCCCTTCATAGAAAGACTAATATTTAGAAGTAACTCAACCTATAAATAAGGTGCAGTTTAGTACCTGTAGGCATGGGAGAGAAACTAGGATTACTAGAGAAAATACTAGTAAGAAAATTCTAGAGCAAAAGAAGAACAAGGGTACAATTCCTACGGCAGAAAATAGCTTAAAGGATAACATTATATTGTTCTTTCAAAACAAGCAATAAAGATAAAACGTTTCTACTGCAATCTGTTAGTTCTTTTATTCTACTTGTGTAGCCTATTCTCTATCTATCATATCAGGGTCTAGAAATTGATCAGTGGTATCAGAGCAAGAAGTTAAGTAAGCAATGTTTCCGGCGATGAATGGAAGGGCTTCGATCCAAGGGTAACGAGGTATTACCGTTAGATCCTAATATTGATAGAAAGAAGAGAACATCTGTTTCATCATCATCATCATCACCCAATCCACAAGAAAACACTATGGAGAAATTGGAGGAAGATATGAAAACTATGAAGAAAGATATGGCTAAACAAATGGAGATGATAAAAGGATTACAACAAACACAACAAGAAACGAACAGTTCCAAGTCAAATATGGAAAAACATCCAGCGTTCATAGATGATTCGCCATTCAAAGTGGAGGCAAGAATCGAAATTGCTGCCTACAACGGAGATTTAGATCCAGAGAAGTTAGATGGCTGGCTCAAATCTTTGGAGGTTTATTTCAGCACCAAGGGATTTACTGAAGAGCAACAGGTAAGTTTCGCTAGACTAAGACTTGAAGGACATGCCCTAATTTGGTGGGAAGCGTATATGTCAGGTTTGGCCCTTAGCAATGAAGCACCATTAACTACTTGGAAGCAATTCACAACTGCTATCCAAAATCAGTTTTACCCAATTGGTTATAAAGAACGATTGCGCGAACAATGGCAATTCTTGTGACAAGAGAAATGGCAGAACGTCCAAGAATACACTACTGAATTTCGCAAGCAAGCTATAGCATTAAACGTGAATATGAGAGACTCCGAGACTATTGAGTAACCAATAGTCTATTGAGACTATTGAGCAACCAATAGACTCCGAGACTATTGAGACTATAAAGGAGGTTTGCCTTTTGCTATACGGACAGAACTTGCGTTATTTCCAGTAACCGACATTGACGATGCTTGTAAGAAAGCTATGTACATAGAGATGAAGAATCAACCCGCTGGAGCAAAGCAATCAAGAACCAAAGAAGGAGAGATTGTGAAATTTGTCCATAAAGAAGGGAGAACTAATCATGTAGTGGCAAACAGAAACGTCCGATACTGCGAGAACTGTAAAACTTTTCGACATTCAAAGGAAGGATGTTGGATATTACATCCAGAGCTAAGACCAACATGGTGGAAAGACCACAAGCAAGCTAACACAACCATCTACAACAAAGAAGATGAGGAAAAAGAAGAAGAAGAGGTGATTGATGGATCACTTGATCCCGACAGCAAAATTGTGATGATGACAAGAAAAAGGGTATCAACTAGAATACAAGGCAAAGTCATTCGTCCAGGATTGCCGATCTCAGAATCTACTAAAGAAGAGCTATTTTGGGTGAATACAGAAGTTAAGAAAACACCTGTTCTCACTCTATTTAATAGTGGATCGCAACGAAACTTAATATCCGAACAACTAGTGAAGAAGTTGAAGTTGAAGACAACACCACACCCTAAGCCGTACCCGTTAGGATGGTTAAAGAAGGATACAGAGATGCAAGTGACTGCTCAATGCACCTTCGGATTCACCATCAACAAGAAATACGTAGATCAGGTAACATGTGATGTTGTCCCATTAGATGTTTGCCATATTGTATTTGGTAGTCCTTATCTATGGGATAGAGATGCAACGTTCTCAAGACGAGAAAAGGTTTGGAGGCTGGTAAAAAGTGGAAAAAGGTTTCGCATTCTAGCTTCTAAAGAGAAGAAGAAACTACAACTTCTGCCTGCACAGCCAACCAAACACTTAGTAAATGCTGGTCAGAAGTTTAGCCTACTCACGGTTCGACAAACCGTCAAAGAACCTAGTGAATTGGTTTGTGCAAACTCTTGCGAGTGCACTAAAACTCAAAAGAACGATCAGCAACAGTTATTAGAAGGGTTTGAAGACACCTTGCAACAGCCGCAGAGGGTACCACCAAAACAGCGCGTGGAACCAGAATTCAAGCTACATGACGAGCAAAATAAGTCGCCATCATTACAAGTTGCGCAAGACTTAGCTCTAAGTGAAGTAACCAAAGATAATCCGACTCTTAGCAAGAAGACACAAATGACTACAGCAAGAGAACAAGATTTATCTCAAGACTATATTAACGGGAAAAGTTCAAAGCATGCAAAGTGGTATTCAAAAGTACTACAGCTGCGGACTAAACTTCCGCAACTCTTAAATCAATGCTTTTGAGGGACCAAAAGCCTCCTGATGGGGGAGGTCTGATCCGTTTTTTAGGTATAGGCCCGTCAAAAGACCCTATACCCAAGTCTGCATACAAGAGAATTTGTCCTAGTAATTCTAGAAGTAGTTTCTTAATCCTAGAATGAGACCTATTTTTAGAAGATTACAAACATAGGGCAGTTTCCCTTCATAGAAAGACTAATATTTAGAAGTAACTCAACCTATAAATAAGGTGCAGTTTAGTACCTGTAGGCATAGGAGAGAAACTAGGATTACTAGAGAAAATACTAGTAAGAAAATTCTAGAGCAAAAGAAGAACAAGGGTACAATTCCTACGGCAGAAAATAGCTTAAAGGATAACATTGTATTGTTCTTTCAAAACAAGCAATAAAGATAAAACGTTTCTATTGCAATCTGTTAGTTCTTTTATTCTACTTGTGTAGCCTATTCTCTATCTATCATATCAGGGTCTAGAAATTGATCAAACCAAGAACCCAACAGCTTCAGAGATATATTATAAGTATTACACTGATCAATGTCTGGCAGTCTTAATAAATCAGCAGACAGGGAGGAACATGAAAAGTGGGAGGAAAAAATGATGCTAATCTGACCTTCCTATGTGCTGTTGTGTGCTGCATTGCCTGCTTAATTCTCTCCGAGAGATGGCAGTGCAATGGAGAACACACCTTACCCTACTCTTAAAACCCAAAAAGTGTACCCAGATTAAAATCAATTTCAACACGAATCTACTGCAATTCAACCCTAATGATCCAAATTTAGTCTCTAAAACTGAAAATAGATAAGAAAAAGAAAAACACTTAGATGTGATCCGAATTCAGTAGAGATACATCTGTTGCCACATGCACAGTAATGTAACCACGTATTCAAAATACTACTGAAGAAAGGCATTCAGTACCCTATTCCGGATGGACAGTCAGGTCCTAGAGACAGTTCCAATTAACTTATACGCTCAAGTATAAACATGATAATAATGATCTTCAGGGTATGAAGTCCAAAATGCTCAACTAAACAATATACAACCTAACTAACAGAATTTAAAAGCGAAACTCACCCAGAAGTGCATCAAGTGATCTGATATTCGCAATTGGATTTTCCCCCACCAAAACTGAAAACGCAGAGACCTTATCTACTGCAGTTCCCGATCGCTGTGTGGCCAAAAGCATCTTTATATCTCCACTATGTCCTTTGGAAGTCTCAAAATCCTCAGTAAATTGTGCTATCAACCTCTCTCCAACCTCCCTCTTCTTCGCAACCAAATTCTTCCATTCCACTTCATTTTTCGCTTCAATCTTCTTCGCTTCATTACCGATAATTTTAGCTTCCAGTTCTGCTGCATCCTCATACCAAACACGTAAAGATGTTGGCCTAATACAAGGAAGCTTGGGAAGATTTTTCCACTTATTATTAAGTGGTTTACTATTATCAATTGAAACAGGAGTAACTTTCTCTTTAACAAATCGATCATTCTTATTATTATTTTCATATTTCTTCTTCTCAAACTTTCCATTCTGAGGTTTCTTATTTTCTTCGTTAAACCCTTTCTTAGGGTTTAGTTGTTTTTTCCCTTTCTCAAAATTTTCTTTCTGAGGTTTCTTAGTTTCTTCATTGGAAGATTTAGGGTTTTGTATCTTCTTCTTCTTATCTGGATTTTGAGGATTTTTTATGGTTCCAGTTTTGCGGAAATCAGAGTCGTCAAAACCTGAACTTGGGTTTGAAGCAGTAGCAGAGGAAGCAAGACCAATAGAAGAAGCAAAAGAAGCTACATCAGACTTGATAGCATCTATATCTTGAGTCTCTTTTACTTTCTTCTTTCCTTTTGAAATCGCCATTTTCACAGAAGAACTGAAGAACAATACGAGAGGTACCTTCGGAGAAAGAAGACGGCTAGTGAGTGATTAATAGGTGCACAAGCAAATTAGGTTTTAGTTTCCAGATTCACCGAGTTAACTCAGAACCTCAACTCAACGAGTTACGAGTCTAGTGACCGGATAAGTCTAGGACCTTTGACAAAAAATGCTAATCTTTTTCTTTGACCTTTGACAAAAAAATGCTAGATTGGCCGAGGGTTTATACAAGTAGAGATCTTAATTAGGGCTGCGAATGGGTGTCTGAGTATCTGGAACCGAACCGGATCCAGATGGGCCGGTCCAGTTTCGTGTCTTAAAATTGGACTCTCTATGCGACGGGTAGGACCATTACCAACCGGTAAGCTTTCGGGTCCTAATGAGTATTACCTATTGGGTATCCGTGGGTATTGGGTTCCCGAGTATTTGTCCTTTTCTGTTGATTTTACCTAAAATGCAAAATGTTGTCTAGATTTGTATAGATTTTCTTCATTTTTCATTTTTTTTTTAAATTTAATCTTAATTAAATAAATTAACTAATAAATAATTTTTATAAAAAAATAAAACATTTAATAATTTCAAGCCGACATGACGAATATTGAAGGAATTTAGCAAAAAAGTATACTACCTCCGTATCTGAAAAAGAGATACTTTCATTTTTCCTTTTAGCCTAAAAATAGGCCAAATTGAAAAAGTAAAAAGTGACACTTTTTCAGAAACAGAGGGAGTAGCTGATTTTAGAAGAACGATTTTTTGGGGACTACTCAAAAAAGGTGGGGGACTACTTTGTGATACAAATGTCCACCCTACATTATAAGGGGTGTCCTAAAAAATTAGGGAAGACTAATCTGCCCTTATTCTAATTAAGGTTATAACTAATCCTAATAACCCACTACCCACTAATTAAAACCTAATTAAAACTTAAAAACAGTTTTGAAACTGATTATTTTTTTTCATCTTCTTCATCTTCTTCTTCTTCTCTTCTTTTCCTCTTCTTCTTCTTCGTAGACATCGACGTTAATCGTCGATTCGAAAAAAATTCATCGACGATTAATCAATCTTTATAAACAATGCGTTCTAAGCAGACACCAAGAATTCCAGGATTCGATCCGGACTTGCAAGCATAGCGAATCTCCCAAGTCAATTTCAAATTGATAAACAACTTCAAGCAAAGTTGAGAGACCAAATCAAGCATCCAACAGGGAAAAAGAAGTCCGATTCGAGTGAAATGCAAATCCGTGGGTAATTTCCTTCATATCCATTCTTTTTAATTCGTTATTTGTTGAAGAAATCGATTAGAAATCATCAAAACCCATTGAAAATGGTAGTTACAGTAGATATTTCGGCTACGAGAATTTTTTGTGTAACCCTAGAATTGCTAACCGAACTTCCAAAAATAAGAACAGTTCGGTGTGCTCGCAAAAAATAGACTAATATCTGGTGACCGAACTATGTAGTTCGGTCTGCTCTCAAAAAAATCCCACGTAACCGAAATCAATTTTTTCTTTGAAAGAATTAGTTCGGTTTTGTCGATAATTTCTCTTGCTAACCGAACTTTTGAAATATTTAGTTCGGTGTGCTCGCAAAAAAACCTCTCGTAACCGAACTAAATTTTTCAAAAGTTAAGAATGAGTTCGGTTTTGTCGATAATTTTTATGGCTAACCGAACCTTTGAAATATGTAGTTCGGTTACCTCGCAAATTTTTTTGGCTAACCGAACTATAGTCTGTTAACTTCAAGTGTTGTGTTTACTTTATTCTTTAGTTCTATTTGATTTGATAACACAATATTCTCTTATGTTTACCTAATACTTAGGTTTTTGTTCATTAGGAACAAAGGAAAAAGATTGAGACTACAACTAGATGAGGATTTGAAAACTCCCACCCCTCGTGGAGCAAAACATTTAGATTTCCGAAAACGTGGTGCCACAAATGCTAAACATGGAGGGGGCTCGTTACCGAAAGTCAACCAAGAGAATGTTCGTGATGTAATCCAAGATGTCAATGAAGAGGTGATGGAGAATACAATTGATAATGTTATTGAAGAAGAGAATGATGATGAAGAAGAGCAAGGAAATGAAGACCAAGGAAATGAAGAGGTTGAACAACAACATGTTGGAAATGTAGAAGAAGAAGAACTATAACCCGGCAAAGAAGGAGAAGGACAAGAGGAGGAAGAGGAGGGAGAGGAGGGAGACGATGAAGAGAAGAAAGAGGATGGAGAATAGGGAGAGGATGATGATGAAGAAGAAGAGGAAGAGGATGGAGAAGAGGGAGAGGATGGAGAAGAGGGAGAGGATGATGATGAAGAAGAGCAAGAAATTGTTCCTGCTAAAGAGAAAAAGAAGTCGAAGCCGCATAGCAAAAGATACTCACACATTCCCCATGCTGATTTGTGTTTGCCACCAGTGGACCCAACTTATGGTACTCCAAATGATGTAGGGGCAACATTGTTTGGCTACAAACACTCATGGGCTGCGAAGATCTATGCGATAAAGGTATTCTTTAAGTTCATAGTGTTACGTTCTTTTCGTATTATTAGTGTTTCGTCAAGTATTAATAGTGTTATGTTCTTTTCGTAGGATCATAACGATGTTGTTCGTCTTATTAACATCAAAAGGCGTCCACATGGGATCTTTCTTTGGAGTGTGACGAGTTTATAGCCAAGGTTAAAGAATGTGTGTTATGGAGAGCTATTGAGTTAGCACATGTGGAATTTGACACTGTTGCCGTATCCGCATTTCTCGAGAAGCATTATCCCGAGACATATACTATACATCTTCCATTCGGCGAGATGGGAATTACTCCAGATGATTGCCATAATATCATCGGTTTACCAGTGGAAAGTAAATGTCTTCGAGAAGGCTACAACCCCTCAATGAGTTATGAAGCTCTTGAAGATTTGGCTCTAAAATGTCTAGGATGGGATGCAAGAAAGTCTCAATGTGAGTTTAGACGTGCTGTGAGGTCCCCTAAACGTGGAGATGAGTATAATCCAAGAGAGGCAGATGGATCATTGAAGAAGAAGGTCAAGAAATTCAAGTTGGTAAAGTTGAAGGCAGCATTTGGAGAGACAAAAAAGAAGGTGGAGAAAGGAAAGTTGGTGATGGACAGGGAGACCCTTAGGCATCATGTCACCGCTTATTGGTTATATATGGTAGGAACTGTCATTTTCCCCGACACTTCTGGAAATAGGGTGGATGCACATTCTCTACAGCTTTTGGATAATCTCGATGAGATGAACAATTACTCTTGGGCCACTGGTGTGCTTGCTTTTGTTTTGGAAGAGATGAACAAAGGGTCGAGGATTAAGTGTAATCAAATTGGAGGTTACTTAACTCTTGTTCAGGTGAGTTTTTATACATTGTTAATTAGCAAATTATTCGCTAAATTTTTCTGCTTCCAATTCAATTTTCATGTACGTGGATATTTTCATATTTTCGCGTAGGTTTGGATTTACGACCACTTCCCTAAATTGGGATTGGCTAGGGGAAAAGACCCTTATCCCTATGACCAACCTACAGCAGGAAAATGGTTGTTTTTGGATGCACAAAAGAAGTCTAAAGAATAGCAGTTGACTTCGTTGAGGGAGAGATTGGATGCACTTACGGTGAACGATGTGGTATTTCACCCATACGACGTACCCGATGAAATCT
Organism: Papaver armeniacum; assembly: GCA_023531295.1. Taxonomy (NCBI): domain Eukaryota; kingdom Viridiplantae; phylum Streptophyta; class Magnoliopsida; order Ranunculales; family Papaveraceae; genus Papaver; species Papaver armeniacum. Next base: position 4,989 of record JAJJWW010016496.1, on the reverse strand, counting down.
CTGTAGATGAAGAAGACTTGAATGGTTTCTCTATTGTCTCGCCTTACTATGGACCAATTTGGTATCCTGACGGCTACGCAATATATAATCCAAAGAGAGTACTAAAACAACTTTGTTGCGTCCAAATGGATCCCGACGTGGAGAATGAAAATTTCAATTTGCTGGTTCAAGGAACAAAGAACACCGAGAAGTATTTTGAGGCAAAACATAAACCAACTCCTGCGGTAGCACATTGGAATGCACTTACTAACTACCACATACCAGAGAAATGATTGTGTACCTTGTGGGGAAGATGTAAATGCATGTGAGGAAGATTATAAGGAGTATTATGAAGAAATTAGTCATCCTTTTGTGATAAATAAAGAACAACAAGCTAAGGCTGATGCGGCAAAGGCAAAGGCAAAGGAGAGGGAGGCTAAGAGAGCTCAGAAGGAGATGCCTATTTGTGGAGAAGAAGCAAAAAGGTTATGGGATGATGTGGTAAGAAATTTTCTTTCTCTTATACTTTTTGGTTTTTCAAACTATTGAAAAAATATTTACTTGTGCTTAAAATTGGAATTAGGTGTTGAAGTGTTCGAAATTGTTGAAAAAATGGATGGATAAAATCAAAAGTGGAGAGCCGATGGAGAGTAAGGAACAAACCGCCTACTACAAGCAGTGGGAGGGTCTTATAACTAAAAGAATGGTGGAGCCAAGTAGGTCTAAGCAACTAAAGAGGGGTCGACAACCAGGAGAAGGTTCAAGTCGCGATGTGGAGGGAACCGGTCAAGGAGATGATACCCCAAGTGATGAGGAAGTTCGACCTAAAACTCGTGCTAAACAAGGTGGTGGTAAAAGGGGTCGAGGAGAAGGTTCAAGTCGTGATGTGGAGGAAACTGGTCAAGGAGATGATACCACAAGTGATGAGGAAGTTCCACCTAAAACTCGTGGTAAACAAGGAGGTGGTAAGAGGGGTCGTAAAAGTGGTCGTTAGTGATTTCGTATGCTTTTAGTTTCAAAAGACATCTTAGTTTTGGATTTCGTATGGTTTAATTTGGTATGTTTGTGTGTTTTAAACAATTACTTGAGGATTTCGTAGTTTGGTATGTATAACAGTTTTATATTTGTTTTAGAACCTTGTTTGTGTTTTCAATTTTTATTGGGTTTTTGTTTTCAGTTATAAGACTGAAATGTTGAAATACAATATGGATTTCGGTGACCTGCGATTTTTAAACTTGTAACCGAACTAGTAGTTTGGTGATCGATGTCGTATGCGTCAAAAATAATTTCACTTTCCTAAAGTATATGATAAGAAAGAGTTCGTTTCCACAGAGAGGCAATTGTAGTTATTATGTAATCAATTTCCTAAAGTAACCACTTGGGGGAATTTCTGATTTTTATGTAAGCAATAAAAGTAAATTAAAAGCAAAATAAATTGGAGAAAGTAATCAATGAGAGAAAGATATTGGTCAAGGAATTCATCTTCAATCTTAGACATGTTCTTGCATATATGATTAGAATTACAATTTAATCTCTTTTATTATCAAAAGCCTAGAGAATCAAGAGAGCAAGATAATCTATTAATTTTCTAAGTTCATCAACACACACATTAGAGTTTGCGTATGTGAATTCTACCTAAAGAATAACCTAACGCCTTGCGCTAATTAAGTTCAATTCCTAGGAGCATTAAGTTTCAGAAATAGGCTAATCAATGCAATTGTCATACATTGCGCATAACAATTCGGACAATGGTCAAACTCTACATATGATTACGAGAGTGTATCACTACAAACCGTAAACATATCATGCTACTTGTATTCAGGGTTATCGCTCGATGAAAAACCCTGAAATAACTATGGACAAGGATTCAAGTTCAATTAATTGGCCACTTAACTAACCAAATATCTTAGTCCTATCACAATACATCAATCATGTGATTATTAAAAACAGTAGAGATTTAAATGATAATCAAGAGAGAAAACTAATACATAACTCAAGCACAAGTTTTAGAAATAGGACTACATCCTTAACCAATAATATTAAATTAGCTACTCATAGCTATGGAGTTCATCACAACAATATGAATTGAATAAAGAAGAAGATGAACAAAAGCAAACCCTAGTAGCGTAAACAAAAGCGGCTCTCTCCTTAGCTTCCAAGAATAATAACGTGATAAAAGTTGTAGAAGTATTTCCTTTAAATAGCTTTGCTTTCCAAAATTAGGTCAAATCTCAAAGGTCCAATAGATAGAAGTCCACCAAGCCCATATGTGAGAAAAACCCATGTAGAAAATATGTCCAAAAATATGTCACCGGAAAACTGGTATTATGGCCGGAATTTGGCCGGAGAAGTGACCGGAAAACGGCTCAGGTGACCGGCAAAGTCCACCCGGTCACCGGTCAATGATTCAAATCGGCCAGGTCAACTCAGTCAAGTCACTGAGTCAAACCGGGTCAAGTTCCGAGTCAGATGACTCAACTCAGTGATGTCATCAGGTGAGTCAAGATCATGAGTCAGAACTGAGTCAGCTGTTCCGGTGAGCTAACTGGGCTGACTCGTCAGGCCATTGCACAGGCCAGAGCTGTGTTGCACCATCAATGTGCATCACCAGTGCAAATCTAGCCATGATGGCTATCAGTCTGCTCCTGCCAAATCTTCACTTCTCGCCTGTTCCAGCTCCACGTCATATCATTCCACATTCATATCACCTGAACTGCATCTCTATCATACCCATCAGTATCAACAAAAGTGCAACAACACTACTGCTCTTCAATCACAACTCCAATCCCTGCGATAATATCATTCACGCACAAAACTTCATCTTGCATCAAAAATCCTCCACCAGCAACAACCGTTGGCAGCATCACACCTTCCAAGTCATACAATCTACTTCATTTCAGTTATGCAGCTTCTCATCCATCAATTCCCTTGTTCTGCACTACCACTTCAGTTGCACACATTCACTAAAATACTCTCAACCATCTAGTTCCAGTTCAAACCGGCTGCAACCACATACATCCCACTGCAGTAACACAACCATTGCCCCTGTATTCATCCATTCCACCTTTCCATGACTATCAGCTTGAATCCCATGTTCACCTGCAATGGCTTGGATTATCTCCTTGCTATTCCAAATCAATACCCATTCACAGTACTACCACCAGTTCATAGTTTCACTCATGCAGTACCATTATCTCAAGCCAACATCCTAACCTTCAGCAGCAACATTTACTCTGTCTTGTACTCGGCCTCATCTACCTTGCAGATCTCCATGTACTCCTGCCACACAGCATCACCAGCACAATTGAACAGCATCAACACCATCACTGCACAGCACCAACCTTCACTGCGAAACAACTCATCATCTCCAGCTTTGTGACACAGACCACTAGCATCAGCAGCACCCATTTCCATTGCCACCAGAACTCAGCCTTTAGTAACACACAGCCTAAACATACATCTAATCCATGACCGCACAGCTCCAAGCATTCCCTGTGTAAGTCACCACCACATTCAGACCACACTCCATCCTTTACTGAGCAATTTCTCTGGCAATTTAACTCACCATCCAACTCAGCCCTTGTTCTCTCCTGGCTTATAACTGCAGCAATTCCAACTCCAATTTCTTCTTCTCTGTGTTGTTCCCTGCACAGTTATAGTTCATACAAGCACATTCATTCAATACTCAGGCATTTCATTCATGGCAAGCACACAGCTCAACCCTTCCATCACTGCACAACACCAACTAGTCCTTGAAATCACTGTTCAAATCCAACTCATCGATCAAATTCACACAAAACCCTTTCATGTTAACCCTTCCTAAGTTCTAGAACAGCCAGAGATCTTCTTTATTATTCACAGTCTTCAACATCAAGATTTAGACCCACAAACTAACTTCCCTTCTCTCTGTATTCATCAGAATTGCCTCAAATCTTTATTTCTTGACTCCCAGGGTTTAGAATAATCACAATAAACGAATCCCAAGCTTAATCATCTCATCTCTCGATCAATCATTAACCTCATTAGATGCTTCAATCAATCTTTCACAAAACCCTAATTTCTTCTTCTGCTAGAACACAGATTCAACATCACAATTCCCCCATCTTCTTCTCGATTCATTACAAACCCATTAATCACCTCCTTCTTGATAAGCATTTCAAACCCTAAATTCATCAAATCCCCTTGCTTTCTTCACCTGAATTCCATCTACTCGAACTCAATCGAACATTAATTCCATCAGCTACACTGTCGCCTCTTTTCGATTCACAGTTATACCAAATCTGCAGTCTCAATTCCTGTTGAATCTGACCATTAAACTAAGCCATGGAAACCCATGATTATTCTTCTTCCCTGAATTTCCCTCTTCCTGAATCTTCACGAATTCTTCCATTGAACCTAATCGATCTCCACTCTCATCTCTGAATTCTTCTAACTCTCAGACACAGCAGCCGCACACTCCTCTCTCTGGATTTCAAACAAATGATTGAGAGAAATCATCTCTCTCAATTTTAGGTCTGGGGTAAGAATGAAGATTTATATTGGCATCCCGCTTGATGGTTAAGGGCTGACCAGCTCATACATGGCTTGTCGGTTTCAGAGAAACGACAGCCTAATTCCTTGTTCAACTCAACCGTCACTTTTGAGCAACTGACAGTTCATTCTTCCGCTCCTTTGTGCGCATCCTTCGCTGGTTCCAAATGTAACTCGCACGTGAATTGATCTTTTTGAGCTTTTCGCTTTAAATGAGTGATTTCTCCTCCTTCTGCTCCAAATGACTCCATTGCACCTAATAAACTCAAAAGCAAATATAAGATACATAATTTACACGACAATAGCAAAGAAAGCATAAATACTAGATATAAAATTAGGTGTTTTAGACACCTATCAAATTCCCCCACACTTAGACTTTGCTAGCCCTCGAGCAAATCAAACAAAACTTATTCTAAAGGATACATACAACTCCGTGTCGTTGAGGCTACGGTCACACTTAGCACGTATAACAAGCCTTTG